>BMAU01017825.1:0-440840 GCA_019973935.1 Trichonephila clavipes
TTAGTAGACACAGCCAGCAATTTAACACTATTAAGAAATTCTACTTACATAAATATAGATGCACCGCCACTGAAACAAACCAACACATTATTAAGGGAAGTCGGTAGGGCCTATACCGACAATGTTAAATTGAGCCACACATTTTAGGTTCAAGTTTCTCAGAAACTGTTAAATATATAAACTTCAAATTTTGTCTGTATATTAATTAGGTTTTTTTATTTAAATACTGGTAAATATATTTAAAATATATTGTTTACTTTTTTCAAAAAATTTCATCGTAAAAGTATCACTTTGAAATTTTTGAAAACTGTCAAATTTTTTACGATAACTGCTTTTCAGCAAATTATTTCAGGAAAATCTCCAAAAAAATAAGCTTAGTATATAGAGTTACATATTATTTATGTGCAGTAAAAATTGCATGAGCACTCATTCTGTAGATTCTGAGAAAACTGTACCCGCAGTTTGAAAACAACCATTTTGAGATAATTGCATTTTTAGTGTAAAAAAGCACTTGATCACAAAAATAATGAATTACAACAAGTATTTGCCCTATTTTATTAAATATTAGCTTATTCTCTATTACTTTTAAGGCTTTTTAGTTTTTTCTTTTACTTAGATTTCTCAGAAAATACATGTATCGCATTTTTCACTTTTAAGCTATCGAGGTATTTTTTAGCGTTTGATTATTTTACTCAAATTCTGTATCAATTTTTGAGGAATATTCAGTTCTGATACATTAAAGCATCATAAATACCATGTGAAAATGTGTCAATACATGAAAATATGGCTTTGGTAATACATGATTATACACTATTTCGAAAAGTTTCATTAGTGTTTTATATATTCACCTGTTAACACAATGTTTTACAGCAGCAGAATTAAAAAATTTCTTTAAATATTTGGTAAATGGTATTCAAAACAACAAAAACATAAAAACAGATTTCTTGAACATGAAATTTATGTATTTTTGTATATGTAACAAGCTATGTGCAACGAAAAAAAGGCATTGCATTTTTAGATATTTATATATAAACCTTTTACAAAAAAAAACTATTGAACACCAAAGCTTAAAAATTTGTATAAATACACAATACATATAAAATATATAGTAAAATTTCCAGTTCATGCATACAGTAGAAGTATAGAAAAGGAATACACAATTTATTAAAAATTGTCATTTTCTGTGTCACGACATGTGTTCATTAGTGAAAAATGTCTGAGAAATATTTTTAAAATTTTTTACATAAAGAATAAAAACATACAATACATATGAAATATATAGTAAAAATTTCCAGTTCATGCATAAGGTAGATTTATAGAAAAAAAAAAAAAAGAATACACAATTTAATAAAATCATCATTTTTTCTGTGTTACGACATGTGTTCATTAGTGAAAATGTCAAAGAAATATTTAAAAAATTTTGTATAAAGAATAAGAACACACAACAATATGTATGAAATATATAGTAAAAGTCTCCAATTCATGCATACAGTAGATTTAAAGAAAAAGAACAGATTACTTGAAAATATATTAATTAGAAAACACAGTAGCTTTTGTATAAATTTTTACCTCATCAAAAAGATCCTGCACTGTAGCCGGTTTTTACCTTATTTTTCTTAATATTATCTTCTTCTTTCTTTCTTTTTCTTCTTTTATCTTTTCTAATTTTCTTCGAGCGTCCAGAAAAAGCATAAATTGCTTTCATTAGTCTTTCCCTATCGAGAAGTTTCATGGCACTTACTGAAAATTCCCTGGTTCTACGCCTATTTTTTGAAGCATTTTTAATTTTGATACATTACCATCATTAAATGAACAAACAGCATCATAAACACCAAGTGAAAGTGTTTCAATCTGTACAAATGTTGCTTTGGGAACACGTGACCAAACGACATTATGAAAACTTTCATTCGGGTTTTTGTGTTTTTCCATGCAAACATTTTTTCAACAGATCAGGATGGGAAAGATCTCTAAATATAGGACGCATTGCTTCAACAACAGCGACCGGAAGACTGTTTTTATGTTTGTAAGACTTACCTGATGCTTCAGCCTTTTTAAATCCACACCATGAATCTTCCCCGATGGGACAAAAACCATGTTGAGGATATTCATCAGTTGATAACTTATGCAGAAAAATGGCCCAGATAGCTTGCCGCATATTCTGAACACTGCTGTGATTTCTCCGAATAGCTGATCCATAGTATGACTGCAAGTTATCAATTTCATGTTCAGTCAAACGATTTTTCCCACTTAAACACTTATCGTCTGACCAGATTTGCCCTTTCAATTGAGCTTTTAATCGGCGTAATCTTGTTCCCATGCGCTTCATTACATGGCCAATACACTCCAATTTCTCAATTGGATATTCATTTCCATAAATGTTTTTCTTTTACCGCATCAAATGCTTTGCAATCCCCATCTCCTAAGTACGTAATATATCGGGCATTATGTAAAGATAATGACCGTTGAAAAATTTTAGACGCACCTTGAATTTCCATCGCTCCACTAGATCCAACGTAGTTCCTTTTACAATCCTTTTCATGAAAAGGCAAGTTTTTACAAGCGCAATATTTCGAAAGAATATCAACATCTATCACCTTACCTGTATCAATGCTGGTCACAGTAACTACACCATTCAAGGATGTGTAACCACGCTTCTGCCATGTCCCATCTACAGCTACTGCTATATTTTTGTTACCTTCATTTTCACAAATAGCTTCTTTCGCAGCATTTTGAATTGAATCCTCATAAACAAGTTTAGCAGCATTTAAAATTCGCTTACCGTAAGGAGCAAACCTTGTAGGTGGTTGCGGAAGATTCATTACGCCGCAGAACATTCTCCCTGCTTCTGCACCTTTTCCAATTGAACGCATAGCATACACAAACCTGGTATTTATTGTAGCAATTTGTGTTCCTTCATGAAAATTTGAAGAAGAGAATTCTACACGATATGGAAAAGCAAAACATTTCAGGACAAACGTAATAGCCAGTCCAGACTTACCTTTTAAAACTTGCATGTCTAAACCACTGTTGCACATTTTACAGTGAACTTCATTCTTGAAAACGAAAGCAAGAATATTCAAATTCATGATTGCATTTAAAATACATACGCTATCACCAAAAGAAGAAAAACTCTCATTTAAATCGGGAATTTTCTTTTCTTTTGCACATGACTGCTTTGAATCATGTGCATGTTCAGCTTGAGCATTTAATTTACAATCAGTGGTACTTACTTTGCTATTAATAGTATTCTTACGGGGATAATACTTACCTTTGCGTTTCTTGAAAACCTTTTGTAATCTTGGCATTTAAAATTTCAGAAATTTTAAGTATCGATAAACGACAAGTGCTCAAACACAACGTGTTCGAAAGCGCCAAAAATAGGTAAACAACCTTAACAGTTACACTTGCAGTTATTATACAGTTAATTTCGTGGGAATAAATAAAACAGATAATGGCTTTGCAAGAGCATCCCAGTTTTAAAAGGCCAATGTTTACATTTCTATCTGTCAAAGTAGGCGTGGCAAATCAGTTGATTATTTTTTAAAAAACATTTTAAAATACTTCTAATTCAAAAATTGACTAGTATGTTATATCATTGGAAATGGCTTAATTTGGAGATTTGAGAAATATCAAAATCTCAAAATCGATTTCTGGAAGGTGTTTACCATACCGACTGTCCTTAACAGGTTTTGGTTTTTCGCGAATTAATGTGATAGGAACTTTTGATTCTGAAATTAATATCAATGATCAAATTTTTCCTGTTACTATTTCTGTTGTTCCAAATTCTTGTACAAATTATGACCTTATAATCGGATGTGACGTAATTCAACAAGCACATCTAAATATATCGCCTACAGGCGTAAAATTTGCACAAATGTTAAGGCCTTCTGATAATGCAAATGAAAATTTTATTAGGACGATTTCTGACGGTTCACCCACATTTGATATCGGTCCAAATGTTTCTCAACATAATCGAGTTGAAGTCGAACAACTACTATCGACATACACGCCTAAAAAAACAAAAACTGTAAACATTGAGCTTGATATCGCTCTCACCGAGGACGAACCGATATTTCATAAGCCCCGACGTTTGCCATTTGCTGAACGAGATACAGTGGACGCTCAAGTTGATGAATGGGTTAAAAATGGAATTGTTGAGCCGCGTTCCTCCCCTTATGCTAGTCAAGTTGTGGTAGTAAAGAAAAAGGACAGGCAATCAAGAGTTTGCATTGATTATAGACGCGTAAATCGCAAACTTATTAAAGATAACTATCCTCTTCCTTTAATTGACGATATTTTAGATTGTCTCCAAAATGCTAAAATATTTACTACTCTAGATCTAAAAAATGGATTTTTCCATGTCGCGGTAAATGAAAGGAGCCGTAAATTTACAAGTTTTGTTACTCACTATGGTCAGTATCAACTTGGACGAATGCCTTTTGGACTGATTACTTGTCCTTCCACCTTTATGCGGTACATAAAGGCCATTTTCCGACATCTGATTTCGAAAAGTATTGTTCTCCCATATATGGAGGATGTCGTTATTCCCGCTGCTAATGAGTCCCAAGCCCTTGAATATCTAAGAATTGTTCTAGAGGTAGCTTGTGATTACGGACTTGAAATAAATTTTAAAAAATGTCAATTTTTACATAATACAATTGAGTTTCTTGGCCATATTATAGAAAACGGTAGAATGTTTCCTTCCCCTTCAGAAACTAAAGCTGTTATTAATTATCCTGATCTTAAAAATACTAAAGACGTTCGCCGATTTCTAGGTCTTACTGGCTATTTTAGAAAGTTTTTACCCTCATATTCGACCATAGCAAAAACTTTGAGTGACCTCCTTCGTAAAGACTCCCTTTTCCAATTTTAAGCTGAACAACCGACAGCATTTCAAAAATTAAAATACTTACTTTCCCAACAACCCGTTTTAAGTACTTTTAACCAAAATTCTCCCACTGAGATTCACACTGACGCGTCAATCGATGGTTTGGGTGCAGTCCTACTCCAAAAATCCATACATGACAACCAGTTTCACCCTGTATTTTACATGTCAAAAAAGACATCAGACCATGAAAGAAAGTACACTAGTTTTGAACTACAAGTCCTTGCAGTGGTCGAAGCACTTAAAAAGTTTCGCATCTATGTACTAGGAACATCATTCAAAATTATTACTGACTGTGACGCCCTCGTCAAAACACTAAGTAAAAAAGAGCTTAATCCCAGGATAGCCAGATGGGCACTTTATCTCCAAGAATTTAATTATACAATAGAACACCGTACAGGCAAAAAATGCCTCATGTTGATGCTCTCAGTCGACCTCCACATTGTATGCTAATCCAAAATAGTGTTAATCTTCAATTTCTCAAAGCACAACAGGCTGATGACCAAATAACAACAATAAAGACGCTTCTAGAAACAACGCCGCATGACAACTATATCGTAATAAAAAACAAACTTCTTTACAAAACAGTCAATGGCACCGATTTACTAGTGGTACCTGACAAAATGCAGGCTAACATCATTAAAACTGCACATGAACCTGCACATTTTGCTGTTCTACGCACGCAAGATTTAGTTTGCAAAGACTGTTACATCCCACGACTTAAAGACAAAGTTGAAAAATGCATTCAAAACTGTGTTACATGCATTCTCACAAACCGGAAACGTGGAAAACAAGATGGCACGCTTAACTAGATAGAAAAAAACGATTTACCTCTCCATACATTTCATCTAGATCATTTGGGTCCCCTAGCGACAACTTCTAAGAAATATAAGCATGTTTTTGCAGTGATTGACGCATTCAGTAAATTTACATGGCTGTATCCCACTAGATCTACGGACGCTGCAGAAGTCATAAATCGATTAGAAAACCAAAGACAAATCTTCGGAAACCCCTGCAGGATTATCACTGATAAAGGATCCGCATTTACGTTCTCCGCCTTTGAAGATTACTGTAAAAAACGAAACATCCTTCATATCTCCATTACAACTGGTCTCCCAAGATCTAATGGCCAAATTCAAAAAGAAAATTCCACCATCATTGCTGTGCTGTCAAAACTTTCTGTCGATGATCCCGAGAAATGGTATTCTCACGTACCCCACCTGCAAGAAATCCTAAACTCAACTTTGCAAAGAAGCATCAAGATGACTCCATTTGAGCTTCTTTTCGGCACCAAGATTAAGTCTTGCCAGAACATTGAGATTGTCGAACTTCTTAACGATGAGATTACAGCTCAATTCCAAGAACAACGGGATGCTCTCCGTCAAGATGCCAAAAAGCAAATCTACAAAGTTCAAGATGAGAATCGCCGCACGTACAATCTCCGGCGCAGACAAGCTCATAAATATCAACCACATGACCTAGTAGCAATTAAACGCACTCAGTTTGGTCCAGGCTTGAAACTTAAGCAAATATACCTCGGACCATACAAAGTTACAAAAGTCAAGCACAATGACACTTATGACGTAGAAATTGTGATTTTGTCGACGGACCATCAAAAACGTCTACTTGTGCAGAATTCATGAAACTCTCGCTAAGCCAAACCAACTCTACTTGATTTCTCCATTAAAAACTGTTCACAATTTTTCTTCCTGTGAAAGACTTTCGTTATGAACATTAACAACAGACTTTTTATCTATTTATTTATTTTTCATTCCATTTTTATTGAATGACTCTAACATTTTATTTCATTTTAGTACAAATTTAAGTGTTTAGCAGTAGAAGCATCTTGCTTCAATATGTTCCTGTTCCTTATTCCAGATTCTTATTTTAGCCTTGAACTTATTTGTATCGTTAACATAATTTGTTTTACCCCAGTGGTAATGTATGAAATTTTTTCTATTTATGAAATATTACTTTAAATTTGTTCATTTTTCAGTATTTTTGTACTTTTTCTTTGATGATATTTTGTGTTGTGTATAGTTCTTCCATCTACTGTGTATAACTGCGTACATTTTTAATATTTCATTACTATGTATCTGTACATTTTATCATTGTATGTAATCAGGCGAGGTCGCCTTCCCGGTCATGATGGCCGATGTAGGTTGGATATGTGCAATGGACAACCCTGTACTTAGGGTGTTGCAGTCCACACAGACGTCACACCCCGTCAGGAATGTCCGACTAAAGGACAGACGGGAAAATAAGTAGACGGACGTTAAAGATGTTAAGCTTTAGACGTAGGAGAAAGACGTTCTCCTTTGCTGTTTAGTATAATTTAGATATTTCATCCTTCATCTTGTTAAATAAATCATTTATCATCCTTAGGTTGTTGTCATTTTCCCATATTTAAGCTTACTATAATTATTTTCCTGTGTGTTATATATAATACATGTAATAAAATTAAGGATCAGTTTTGCTGTAAACTGAGTAGTTTTTTTAAAAAAAATTTAGTCTAAGAAATATTGGCTTTTTTCGTTCATTTTTAGCATGCATATCAACATTTTATTTTTTTTTTTAACAACGAATTAAGTTATTGTAAAATCGATCCCTAAAGTTGCTTAGAACATCCATAAGAATATTACAAAAAAATTTCAGTTCAAAAAATTAATATTTACGAAAGGAGTAGGATTTTGAAATTTTCCAAATTTTCTTCAAAAAATTTAAATTTTTAAAATTGTGTGAGTAATATGTAAAAAATTTCATTTCGTATCATTTTCTTGAATAGAAATATTATATAAAAATCTAAAATATAATTTTTAAATACATAAATAAAGGAAGTATTTAAAAGGGTACAAAGTCCTCTTAAGATTATGCATTCAAGAATCACTACGTAATTTACATGTGCATTAAAACCCAGTAAATCTGTGGAGTATCAAAGTCTTAACGTTAATGTGATACCGAAGTTTAGAGATGATTGTTAGAGGGGCTCAGGTGAAATGACCGAATATTTATTAATGTAAAACTTTGCCAAAAGGATCTGTTACTAACAGGTATAGTGATAAAAAGTAAGGTAACAAAATAATGTAATAAACTGCAGTAAAGCGTTCTAACCATAATTTGTCATTTTTTTCTTTCAATTTCAGGGTATTTTTCGAACATTTTATATTCTACTGGTTGTTGTTTTAAACATTATTTTTGTGAACTCAAATCGCACATTTATGAGGATTTCTTTTTGAGCTATTTTTTACATTTTATGACATGTGGTGAAAGTGTTCAATGAAACATAATCAATAACCCTCATGTTCCTTTTGATTGACTTAACATAGAGAATCTCTTTGTGTATGTTAACAATCGACATTTGAAAGAAAAAGTTTAAGATGATAAATTCACTGTTTCGCTTTAAATACATAAGAAGATTGTTTTTAACGATTTCTACTCTCTGGCACATATTGATTAATTTTTCTTCCTAAATTAAAATGACTTATAAATTGTTTAAAAAATAATTACATAGCAAAAACAGTGATATCTCAGGAAAATTATGAGTTTTATAAAACGATTTGTTTACTTTCTGTTTGAAGAGTCGCCTAGTAACAATCGACCTTTTTAAAACATGTCAAAACATTAATAGTATGTTGGTTTTTGGATCTTTCAGAAATATATCACCCTTCTATTCTTGAAAAAAGGATAATAGATGATTCTTAAAAGTAAAGTGAATATTTTTTAATGAAGTGAGATTGATATAAAGCCAGTTACACTCTACAACCTACATTCAACCATCCTTGCTGCTGTTATTTCTTAAGCTGTAATTTAAGCCTCCGTTGTCATCTGCGCATGGAGGTGCAATGTACTTTGTGCAAATAGTTCTGAGACCATGGCTGTATATTAGTGAATATTAGAGTGTGATTGAAATGTAAAATTCCCTAAAAATATTAAAAATATGTCTGAGACAAAGACAAAAATAGTGGATCCCCTTTTAGAAGGGAAATTGTTTCAGAACGAAAAGAAGATTCAATCGTTCCATAAACTTTTCAATTCCAAGAGTCCTGTCGAATGCGACCGCGGAAGAACTCTTCTTTGGCGTTTTCTTTACTGGGTAGATCTTTTAGAAGATTCCAACAGAACGTTTCTAACTAAATCTGTGTTCCGCTTATTTTTATTTTTGCTCTTCATGATGAATTTGGATAACTTGGTAGGATCTGTAACGAAATTCAATTTCAAAATAGACGACTCCTATTTTAGAGCATCTGTGTTACATTTCAGCTGTCACGTTATAAGCGCAATCGTTTGGTACGCTTTGAGGCAAAAACGAAAAAAATTGGCATCTCTTTTGAAAATATTGCGAAAAAGATATACATTGACCTTAACAAAGCCTGAAATACTTCTTTTGTTATTTATTTACTCTACACCTATTCTTATTGCGATACCATTTCTTATCAGTCAAAGTCGAAGAAATGAATGGTATATTTATGGAATAAAAACAAATTACACCATATATTTCATAGTTAATAGTATCAGAATACTTCTTAATATATTTACATATCCAACGTTTATTAACTTAGTAGCTTTCTTGTATTGCTTCATCTGCCAGAGCATTTCTGACTTGGTAACTCATTTCACTTCTGAGATACAGGCCTGCCCATTCAAAGAGTTCACAGTTAGTAGGCAAACGGATATCTTCAGAAAAATGTCCGGATTGGAAAATGCATTGAATTTAACCCAAAAAGTTTTTTCCGTGCCTTCTTTTCTCATATGTGTATCTCATTTCTGTTCTTGCATTGCTATTTTAGCCGTTATAATATATCTTAAGATTAACGCAGATTTGAATACGCATATGGAATGGATGTTATTAATTATGAACTCATCTTGTGGCTTATTGGCTATTTTATGGAAGGCAGGCAGTTTGCCAATCGAGGCCGAAAAATTGAAGAAAGCCTACAGGAGAAAATGCCGACAAAAGATGCTCTTTGAGAATAAAGTAGGTGGACTCTGTTCTGAAATCGATCTGATTGATACATCCAATTTCGTACTGTCTGGTTGCAATATTATATATTTTTATAGGAGTTCACTTCTTGCTTTGGCTGGAACCATTCTTACCTATACTGTACTGTTAATGAGTAAAAACTAACGTAAAAATTCAAGAGGAATAACTTTGGAAAGAAATTACTGATTATCGATGCATTGAAAGACTAAATCAGTCGCACGTCGGACTTCTTCGTCAAAATTAGTTTTACTTAATGACAAACTTGGGCGCGAACATACTCAGAGCAAAACTAAATTGTTTCCTTTGATTGGGACATGAACTCTTACGAAGCCAATCTTGGAAAGTCGGAACGCTCCTGAAACAACAGGAAATATGATAGAAACATATTTTTTGATATGTCTAGAATTATACTGACCCTGTAATATTGGGCAAACAACAAATTAAGTTTCGATTAGTAACAGAAAAGAAAGGAAACAATCATTTTTTTTCTAATGAGCTGCCTATTGGCAAGCCTGTAGAAACACTCATTAGCAACTAATTGTTATTAATAATGAAAATAATAATATGAAATACAATGACAGAACTGTTTTTCAACATATGTATCACCATTGTTTAAGCATTTATCGTAGCGGGGCACGACTGTTTGAATGCCTTCGTCAACGAACAATGCCGCATGGAAACCATTGGGTAGTAATGTATCTGACCTCGTTGTCCAACGGGAAATGCTTAAATGCAAAAAAGGACTTAAGGTGAACTGATGAAAGTCCCTTAGTGCGAGATCCGGTCTGTAGTAGGATTGGCAAAAGTTTCCATTCGCAATTCCATAATTTCGTTCGCTTTCGTGCACATGTTCACTTCCTTCATTGAGTTGCCGCATACACAGTTCCGGCCATGGATTATCTCATTGTCTTGGGTTCGTTAACTTCCCAAATTTGTCTGTTACCGTATCTCGCATGCGGCGTGAGGCTCAAGGACTAAATTCATCGCAGTCACATGATAAAGGCAAACACGCGTGTTCTACATTGAATTCAAAACTTTTTTTATTTATTTATCCAGCGCCCGTGCTTCACTTTCTGACCATAAAATTCAAAACTGACATTAAACTAACTTGTACTTTTTATTCTATTTTCGTATAACTTAGATAAAATTTCAAATTTCATAATTTGGTAAAGATGTTCAACTGTTAAAGAGGCTTCAACAAAAACATTTTTAAATTTAAAAAAAAACCTTGTTTTATATATGTATTTCTAAATAAAGTGACAAATATTACTTAAAAAAAAGTTTTTGTAAAAAACGCAATTTGGCGACAACGAAGTGTATGATCTGATTAGCTGAAAATAGGTGATTGTATTTATCTTGACTATGACGTCACATGAGTTTTTGAACTGATTGGCCAGAAACACGTGGTTGCCGTTATCATGTGACTATGACGTCATATGAATTTAGTCCATTGTCTTAAGCATTTTAAACTCTCACCAAATAAGCACTATGTAAGTCAGGAATCTGAAAATGCCTTTCCTTTCTTGCCAGTAACTCAGCAAAAAGTACTTGCGTATATGAACAAACGAACACAGCCTGTTTTCAGGTGAAAGTATAAAGCAGAACTTACTTTCTGAATAACCCTAGTAAACGCAAAAAGTGCCATACGATGAAGACACTATTTTCGCAAACATTAACTTATAATGAGAAGGTAATGGTTAAATAATAATCGCATTCCCGAGAGTATAACGGATTAATCCTTCACAAGGCTGATACACTTAGACTTGACAGAGATTACTGAATATTCATAAAAAATAGTACAACTTTTCTTGTTTCCTTCATATTGCTTTCTTAAATAAATGTATCAGTTATCTGAGACTTCTAACAACCTATTTTAGGAGTGTTGATTTTGGTCTCTCTAAAAAAGTTATGTGTACTTACTTCTTCAGGGTGGGGCTTATTAAATAAGTTTCGGTATGTGAATGCCGTCCTGTATTTTTGAATCATGGTATTTTTGATGCTGAATATACAGGTATCCTCATTCAGCACTATGCTTTTATTCTTTTAATAAATATCTCCTTTAAGGTATCCGAATACTTGCGACAATTTTTTTTTGAAAAAATGGAGATATGCGGATTTTTTGTGATTTTTAGATGTATTTAGTATATTTTAAGAAAAAAATTCTAAAATTGAAAGCAAAATTTTTTTTATTCCTATTAAAATGTGAAAAAACTGGTAAAAATGTACAAAAAATTACACAAACGGGGCCCGCTCTACACAAAAATTTTATCAACAAATTCTGAATTTTTGAATTTTGATGTGTTACTTCGTTATTCATGTTTGAAATGACCTTCAGGTAAGAGATATTTTAATTTTTACAAAGACTAGAGCACTTTATCTTAGTGACTACATAAAATTGCTTAAAAAACAGTGATTATATTCACATAAAGAACTGTAAACTTTGAAATAAAATAGTGATTGATAAATCTGAAGATTAAAACACTTTTACTGTTGTACAGAATATACACAAAAAATTTCAGCAAATTAAAAACCTTTTGAGCAATCGTTGTCCCCGTTTGAGTTTTTAGGAAAAAAACACATTTCGAGTAAAACGCATTTTAAAGTTTGACACCTTGTGTAAAGTTATAGCATTTGTTTTTACTAAAACATTTGTAGTTTTTGTTCTAGTGATTGGAAAAAAAACTTGGTATTTTTATAAAGCTAAGAAAATGGCATATAAAATAAAATCATAAAAAAATTTGTCAATTTTTTGAAAAAAATCATGATTTTAGGGTAGTCGGATACTTTAATCTGTAAAATTTAACTTCTATCAAATCAAAAAGCCATTTGTCAGACATCAGTAATTTAATTCTGATTTTATTTTTAACAATCTGTGTCGAACAGTATATCAGGAACTGCGTGATTCCAGTAAAATTCTGGTGAGAAATCGTGCGGCTAATGACAAGCGTGTATCTAGAACTTTGCCGCTATAAACTTCGTGAGCCTCGATACGAGACAGTCAAGGAAGTGGCATTAGGAACAACAACAACATTAAATAGTCTCCAATAGACTAAATTCATGTGACGTCATAGCCACATGATAACTGAGCGACGTGTTTCAGGCCAATCAGTTCATAAACTAATGCGACGTCATAATTATATCATAAATATGATTACGCGTTTCCATCAATTAGTTCATGTGCTTCACTGTTGCCAACTTTTGCTTTTTGTAGGAACTTTCTTTTAGAAAGTACATATTTTTCAACGATATAATAATGCACATAGTTAAACAAAATGTACTTAATTTAAAAGTTTTCGTATAATGTAAGTATTTTTTTTTAATTTTTAAAACTGTTTGAAGAATTTTAACACGTGAACTCTTTACCCATTCATCAAATAGAAAATGTTATCTAAACTTTACAAGTTGAACAACTTAGATGTCAATTTTTAATCAACGGGAAACACGTGACTGCCGTTATCATGTGACCATCATGAATTTAGTCCATTACATATTTCAACTAAAAAACAATTGCAATGTATTCAAGTAACTTGAAAATTACAGTCGTAGAGCATGTGGTGATTCTGTTTTAATGATTTTTAATTATTTTTTAAAATTAATAGCAATTTTCTTTAACTTGTTCAGCATACAAAACATATTAATTTTATAATAGATTATTTACTCTCTGATCCCCGAATAATAATTACTTTAAAGGGAAAATATAGAAGTTATCGACTCTCCTTTCAATAGAATGCTAAATTCGAATCGTATCCTAGCAACACTATTTTCAAAACATGATACATTTCTACAACTGGCTCCATTATAACCAGGAGTGTGAGGATATGGTTTGGAGCACTCACTTCCCAACCAATAATAAAACTGAAATTCATATAGTGTATTTATTTGCTCAAAATAACTGAAACGCATCGTATTTTAACAGATATTCCTCCGCTTCACTTTTTTTTAACTCTATAAAAGATATTTGGTATGAGAGACGTGGAATACCTCCATAATAATTATTTTGAAAACATCCAGACAAACAATATCAATCATTATATTTTGTTGCATAGTAGTCTTATTCAAAGACTGATTTCTTATAATCTTTTGTAGGAGCTCTCGAAGTGGAAGGTATATACAGATGTATTGAGCATTAACTCGGAGGCAATGTGCATCTCTTTTATTTCCTTTCCGGGAAACTCTACGTGGAAGTTATCATTTTAAATTTAGAATATTGTCTTTCAGAGGCAGAGATATCCACAACTATGATTTTCAGTCGAATAGGCAGTATTAAGTAATGCTAGAGTTTATATATATGTAGAGAGTCTGTCTTCAATATCCTTCCTCTAAGGTTTAACAAACAAGATATCCTATTTAAAAATACAATTAAAAAATAAACTCTCTATACAATTAAAAAATAAACTCTCTATATACTGGATTATCTCTATATAATGGAAGTTATGATGTCGCAAAGTTCTGTGCTAAACTTGCTACTTCGGACGGTAAAGAGGTAAGTGCGTTCGCCCCTCACTACTATCACGAAAAATTTAAGGTATTAATGCGACGCTGGTTTAACTTAAATTATTTAATTTATTCCCATTATATCCATTTTATAAAACCCAGGTTCTACTGACTTTGTATCGCATTATAGCTTAAGTTTAAACGCTAAATCCTTTAAAGACAATAAACAGTACTCTAAATCAAAAAGCCGTTCTTTAAATAACACTTAATTTATTTTGAAACAATAAGATTAAATTTAAGTTAATGTACAAAGTGACGCATAACAAAATTCTACTTAGCTTTTGAAAGAGGGGCGAAGGAAGAGGAGTGACATGTCGCCGCTCGGAGTCCCGCGGAGTCCTGGATCTCAAAATTGGAGGGGTTGATTCAGCCCTAAGTGTGTGTGAGAGAGAGTCTAATCGGGGTGCATCCCGTTTTTATTCGGCGCCTAATTGCACCTATGTGCTAGAGCGGATTCTTTACTGTGTTGCATAATTTTCTCTCATTGGTCCAGAGTCAGCGTATGGTTACCGTGTCACGGTCAATGACATCCCAAGCGCGGGAAATCTAATGACACCCCCGATACCACGATATTTATGGGTACAATGCCCCTTTCTAGGCGTGGGAACATGTCACCCTTTTTGGTGGGGTAAGAGAGACGCATTCACCAAATTCCGTTTCTTGTAAACAGCAAGAGCAGGGCAGATGTAAAAATTGCAGTTGTAACTTTAGGGACCGGCGATCTCCCATCACTCCTCCCCTCTTTCAGATTAACAAAACTAGAAATAAAGAAACACAAAAATTTCAGTGAAGTAAATGTAAATACAAAATGCAATCGCGTCAGCACATCCAACACAAGAAAAATTCATTGAGGAAAATGTCCATATCAAAGTGCAAAAAAAATATGTATTATCAGTTCCAAAAGACTCGTCTTCCTTTCAACAGGCACTTCACGGACTCCTGATTCACAGACTCCTGGTTCACGAACGGCTGTCCACGTCCTGATGGGAGAGAAGGAAAAAAATGTCTGGAGCGTCGTAATCTTGTTGAAACAGAGTAACAGTTCATCGGTCTTGTAGTAACCCGGGGCTGTTTGAATCTTGTAGGGGTTCTGCCCATGGTGCAAGGGGGTACATTCAGAGATGATGTCCGTAGCGTCGTAATCTTGTTGAAACAGCGTAACAGTTCATCGGTCTTGTAGTAGTATGAAGAAGTCCGCGGCTCGTCCATGATGCCTGTAGTTTTATCGGCGTTTCCACATCTCTAACGAAATCTGCTAAACTGCAAAAATAAAAAAAACTTTGTCTCCCAGGGAAACCATATTAGGAATGAAGCCACAATTATTAAAAAAAATAATAAAACTTGGCACTTTGTGACTGTCGTCGAAGACTCCAAGCACCAACCTTCAACTCCTCTCACCTCTCATAACATAAAAATAAGAATGTAAAAAAATTACAAGCAATTTCCAAAGTTCCTACTCAATTCCGTGAGGAAAAAACAAATTAACTATCAACAACTACAATGACGTTCATGTACGAAGAGGAGAAAAAAATTCACTGAATGGATCACCCAAACAATTTACAAAAACATCAGACACAGAATGACAAATAGAAATAATTAAACAATCACAAAGAATCGTGTGCCACTAAATAATAAAAAAATTAAGACAAGTAACACATAAAGAAAATCAAAATTTGCGTATCTAACAACTGCGCTACTCACAATAACCACACATAGGAGTATTGAACAAAATACACTGATAAGAAATAAACGCTAGTGAAAACATCTATATACAATTCAAGCGTGGCACCCAGAAACAGACACCTCATAATCGTTTAACATCGAAATCTTGACACGACTAATGTGAAGTGAATGTCCCAGACCACCAAAAAAAATTACTAGCAGAACTCTTCACATACTCAAAGCATAAGAAATTGCAATGGTTCACTAAGAGCATTGATAACAATATTTCATGAAAATAATTAAGTAAAAGTAAAAATATAGAGATTGAAACGATGGGTGTGCGTAGGTGGAGAAAAAAATTTATAACCTCCGAGAATGCTTAATAGCCTAAGAAATTAAAAAAAATCACTACAAGCATTGGTTACAAATGAAAGTTTTTAAAAAAATTAATGTAATTACTTCAGATTTGCAAATTAAAATTCTATAAATTAACGAGTCGTATAAATGGTAAAAAATTTTTATAACCTCCGAGAATGCTTAATAGCCTAAGAAATTAAAAAAATTCACTACAAGCATTGGTTACAATTTGAAATTAAAAGAAATTTACTGTAATTAAATTTAGAATTACAAACTATGAGTGTGCATTTGATCAGGATGCATCCCAATGTTTACAAAGGCAAAAAAAAAAAAAAAAAAAAAAAAAACATCCCATTTCCTGCGATAGGACGATCGCCGGCAACCGCCAACACAAGAAACAGAATGCAGAATTAAGACTAAAAAAACAATGCAAATCCGATTGTAAAAAAAATTAACTATATCGTTTAATGTTTTTAAAATAAATTTGAAAGGAAAAAAAAAATTCTTCCATATTCAATACATTCGAATTTCCATTTGAGAAATGAATTCCAGAAATCACAAGTGCAGTTGAAAATTTCAGAAAAAAAATTAAAACATAAAATTGATAATGCGACCCATGACATGAGGCGACACATAAAGTAATTTAACTAAAAGAAAATTATTCATTAACAATCAATGTAATACAATGTATCAAGTCTAGATAAAAAAAACTCAAAATATTTCACTATACGCGCAACAAATATACAAAGACGAGAGAAAAAACAAGATCCTCGATTTACAACAATACCGCAACTCAATTCATCGAAAATCATCGAATTAATAACTCAAATTTCATTCTATAACACCAACTTAAAATTCTCAGTAACCTTTAAATGATTCCTCGATAATCCAAAAATGCCTTTACCTCAGATCGTTCACATCTTATGCCTCAATAACACTAACTAAACTTATCTGAAACTTCCAAATAATCAATTGACTTCTCCACCATACCAATAACTAAAACCATCTATGCTCATCAACTTATGTACACAAAATCTCATATACCCAGTAACACTAACTAGACTTATCTGCAACTTCCAATTAATCGACTTCTCCACAATACCAATAACTAAAACCCATTTTTGCTCATCAACGTATTTACAAAAATCTCACATAATCCACAACCCGAACTTTCCCAAATGCATCTCAAAACATTATTAAATATACCACACAATCATTAATTCAACTTATCTATGTTCATCAACGTATTTACTCGAAACCGTACCAAATCCTTAACTCAAATTTCCTTCTCTACATCAAAACAACTTTCTCAATTATACTGTATAATTATATCAACTCAATTTCCTTTGCCCAAAATCCTTAACTCAAAATATCCTTCTGTACATCAAACAACTTTCTCAAATAAACCGTATAAATATTTCAACTCAATCTTCTTTTGCCCAAAAACCTTAACTCAAAATAACCTTCTCTACATCAAACAATTTTCTCAAATAAACCATATAACTTTCTTTTCAACTCAATTATCCATAAAACAACTCTCGAATACACGTACTTTGAACGCAAACTTATCTATCTCCATAAGAAAAAACTTTCCCAAATATTCAACAAATTCATCAGTTTAAACTTTATCTATCTCCTTCAAATAACTTTCTCAAATATTCCACGAAGTCCCTAACTCAAACTTATCTAACTCCTTAAACAATTAATAAAACAAAAAAAAATTTACACCTAATCATCTTCAACATTTTCAAACCAAAAAAAAAATTATCAAACTCAATATATAAAACAAACAATACTAAATCAAAATTCTCTTAGCCAAAACCAAACTCAAAGCTAACACAAGTACGCGTACACAAAACATAAAATTTAACAATACCATTATCTGACCAAAAACTTATTTCCAAATAACAATGCAAAACTACAATTAAAATTCAAAAACCCTAAAAAAATTAAATCAACCTCAACACTCAATTCAATAATTAACCCGAGCGCTACCATTAATCAAAACAAGTTAACCTAAATCAACAAAAATACTATATCAACATCAACCAAAACATTAAATTCTTAGTACAGTTTAGCACACAACCGAGACAGAATGATTGACTGCACATTCATTTAACAACCATAATTAATCTAAACCAACAGAAATACTATATCGACAAACAAAACGTTAAATTCTTAGTAAAGTTTAGCACGCGACCACAATTAATCTAAACCTTAAGCATACAAAAAAATTCCAAATCTCTAACAAAAAAAAACAATAATTAAATCAGCATTGAAACACCTGACCGAAACACTAGAAAATTTTAAATTAAAATTAGCAATCATATGACAGAACAAAAACAACCGGAGCAAAACAAATTTAAGTTTCAACATATATATAATTTCCAAAAGACCAAAAAAAAATTAAAACGACCACCTCTATCCATCTCTTAACAAGCATAAATTCCAAAAATATAAATTGAGTAATACACAGGCACTTAAAATTAGTACACCAACACAATTTAGCAATAAAATTGATTCTAACAAAATGCCGCTACCAAAAAATTTAATCTTCTATGCAAACTCAAAATTTAACCAGAAAGTACACAGTTATACACAATCAAATCAGCATAAACTAAGTTATTCAATAAAGGAACCCTTTGTATGAGAAAAAAATTATTTAAAAATACTAGATAATAATCACAACAAAAATTATGTAATAGATGAGAAAAAAAAATTTCAAATATGTATTGTATCGTAACAACATTCAAATTTCATGACAGGTGTCCAGAGACCCCAAAATTTGATTTCTGTTGCAAGCATTGATTAAGGCTTAAAATTTATAAAATTAAAAAAAATTGACGTACGTACATGATTCTCATAGCAAAAAAAATGAATAACACTTGCATTACACAAAATTTGTAATATATTGCATAAAACACACAGCATAAAAATATTTTATCTAGAGCTAAAATTGATATTAACCACATACAACACTATGTCATTTAAGCATCAAATCAAGACATAAAACAAACTGCATAAAAAAATTGAACTGGAATTCATTAAATAACAGGAAATCATTAAATAACTGAGTACAAAATCTGATCTCACTAAAACATAAAACATAACATAAAACAAGGTGCAACTATGAGACAGGTACCATTCAATGTGTGCTCTCGAATTGACGAAGCGTAAAAATTGTAAAAAAAAAATTTTCAGTCTCCTTCAAAAAATTTTAGCGCGGAAATGTATTAACGAGCCGAATTGCCTGCACGAGCCCTTAAATTATACCGTGGACTTGGAACAATACCCTTAACCTCCGTCTCTTCTGGTTGCAAATCATCTAAATTATTCAAGTGCAAATATGAGAACCTCTTAATAAATGGAATCATCGGATTGACATGTGTGTTAAATCTCTTCCTCAATTGTTCTACATGTTGAACCCTATAATTGACATTAGAAAAACGCTCTATTACTCTGTAAGGACCTTCGAACTTAGGTCTGAGTTTTGGAGATAAATTAGATTTAATATTAGGCGTCTTTATAAAACACAAGGACCCGATTTTGTAATCGTAATGATGTTGTTTTGTCGCTCTCGTACTCAATTCGACATGCGATGCCTCCTGATCTCTTAGATTATTTAAAACTTTATTGAAAGTATGCTCCACAAAGACGGTAAAAATTTCTCGACATATTCATACTTATTTTGTGGTGTGTCGGAATTTTTTTTCGTAAGTGTATGGTAATCGAATATCCCTGCCATGTTCTAGGAAAAAAGGCGATGTGTATGTAGCTTCATGGATCGCTGAATTTAATGCTAACATGGTGTGCGGGAATTGCTCATCCCAATCGTTTGTGTTTTGTGAAATTGATGCCAGGATATTGGCTAGCGATTGATTGGGTTTCTCTACCCTACCGTTGACGTGAGCGGAATAACTTGATATGTGTCTTTTATGAATACCCATGACTCTGCAAAATTCAACAAATTCGGAACTCTTAAAATATGTAGCGTTATCTATATACGACTAATTTATGTGGGCAACCCCTGTGTACAATGTAATTATCAAAGAAAGCTTTTGAAATCGTACTCGACCTAATATCCGGAAGTGGAACAATGTGAATGTATTTTGTGAATGTATTTTGTGAATGCATCTATCATAGATAAAACATAGCTATATTACCTTTAGGCGTGGTTTTTAAAGTACCGAAAATATCCATATGACACGTTTCTCCCGGTTCTTTACTTTCTTCTACTGGCTGATGAGGTGCTGGCGGAATTTTAAAGGCGTTTTTTCGAGATAAGCATATGGTGCAAGAACGAACAAAATTTTTAGTATCTTTATACATATTATGCCAAAAGAAGTTTTCGCTGAGTCGATGATATGTTTTAAAAAATTTAAGATGCCCTCCTTATTCTGAATGGACAGATTCGAGACTTTTAGCTTTTAGGCAATGTGGAATGTAAACTTGCTTTCTAGTGGTGTTAGGCCTGGGGGATCTGGAGGGGCGCTTGGACAAATGACATAACAAACCTTCCCCATTAATAAAATAGTTGCTGATTTGTGCGCTAACGTCATTTTGATCAATTTTTTGTATAATAGTACTTAAAACAGAATCTTCATGTTGCATATTAATAAGATCTTTAGAGTCAGGTAAAGCTATTGTGATGTTGTTAACATAACGGGAAAAATGATCGGCGACTGAATTTAATGAGCCCCTGATGTAGTGTATGTCGTAATTAAATTCTTCCAGAGCCAATTTCCAACGCAAAATTTTGGAAGAGGGATTTTTATTAGAAAGAAATCCTGCAAGAGGCCTATGATCTGTAAAAACCTTAAATTTTCTGCCTAACAAGAAAGGTCTAAAAAAATTTAATGCTGTATATATCGCGAAAAATTCCAAAACCGTTGCGTTATATTTAGATTGTGAGGGATTTAATTTCTTTGAAAAAAATATAAAGGTTTGACTTCAGAGTTAGGATATTTTGTTCTAAAACTGCCCCTATGCCGCGAGATGAAGCGTCCGTTGTTATTTGTAACTCTGCGTTCTGATCATGTAGTGCCAAGACCAGTGGATTCAATATGGCTTTCTTAATATCATCAAATGCCTCCTGAGTTTCAGATGTCCACTCAAATGGGGTGTCTTTTCTCAATAGATTCGTTAAGGGAAGTGCTCGTTTCGCGAAATTCTTAATATATCTCCTATAAAAATTACAACACCCTAAGAAAGATTTAATTTGTTTTTGATCCTTTGGAACTGGAAACTCGTTAATTGATACGGACTTATTTTTATCTATAAGAATGCCTTCCGGCGTTACCACAAACCCCAAAAATTTACAACTCTTTGTTAAAAACTGACATTTACTCGGATTAAATTTTAAGTGAATTCTTTCAAAGCGTTCAAAAACCTTACCCAGTAGTTCAAAATGTTCATCTATAGTTTTAGTGAATAAAATAATGTCGTCTATATAAACCAAGGCTCCGTTGTGTAATAAATCTCCAAGGACCTCCTGTGCAATTGATTGAAAAGCTTTAGGCGAGTTTTTTAAACCGAAACATAATCTGTTAAATTCATATTTGTCACCGTCGGGAGTAGAGAATGCCGTCTTATGTCTGTCTGCAAAGTGTAGTGGAATTTGATTAAATGCTGACTTCATGTCTAACGCCGAAAAATAGTTTGAACCCGAAATTTCATGTAAAATGTCGTCCAATGTTGGAATAACGAAGTCTTGAGTCAAAGTTATTTCGTTAAGTTTCCGAAAATCTAAAACAAGGCGCCATTTTTCTTTTTGTTTGACAAACAAGGCCGGAGTATTGTACTGAGAATTAGATTTTGAAATAATCCCCGCCTTCTCTAAATCTGTTATCTGACGTCGAAATTCGTTTCTTAAATTAAATGAAATTTTATAAATCGGACATTTAATGGGATAGTCATGCTGTAAACTGATGCTATGATGCTCCGTAGCGGCTGCAGATAATTCTACCGTGGAGCGAGCGAAAGCACTTTTGTGCGAAATTAAAAGTTGAAATAATCTGTTTTTGATTTTGCTGTCCAAACCTGAAAGGTTGAAATCTTTCTCCGTGAGTGGGGGTAAAATATCTTGAGAAACGGGAAAATCGGAAGAAAAGTCTTCATAATTATTGACAGTAATTATTTTCATGTTTTTGTTAAGGGTGATTATGTTATCTGAATCGTTTCTAATTTCTAGAATGGTGTCATTTGTCTGTGGATTAATATTAATTTGCGAATTAGTTAAATGGATGTTTTTTGTTTTTAGCTTTGCTGAACTCTGAATAGTGGCCAATGACGTCGAATTAGGTAATGTTTCAACATGTATACGAACATTTATGACCGAATGGGGACCCACACACGTTTTGTGTTTTAAAAATCCATGGATAAAGTTACTCTGGACAACACGCTGGGGGAGTGAATAATGGATAAGCGGAATTGAAAATTTATTAATTAACAAACGGTTTTTTCCCATATCTAAAACTGCATCCCATAATTTCAAAAAATCGTATCCCAAAATAGCGCAATAATTATCGTTAATCTCTTGCTTCGTTATAAAAAAAATATGTTGAAATTGAAATTCCCCTAATGACAATTGTATTTCATAACACCCGATAATTTCTACCGTGTCTCCACTAACTGCTTTAATTTGAATTGAAACATTAAATTCCCTAAAGTTATCATTTTTATTTTAGTAAAAAAGAATTTGACATTAAAGAAACGGACGCACCTGTGTCAATTAAAATTCTGAATTTGTGATGTTTAACATTAGCATTTATTATTGGTAGATCAAATGTATTGTCGCAAGATTTAATAGGAGAAAACCGCTCCTCTACCAATTATACATCTAAATACGGCTTTCTCCGTGGAAGTTTAAATTGTTGTTTCTAGTATAGCGTTGAAAACCCCTATTCCCAGAAGTTGTGTGTGGCCCTCTCACCGGATGCCTGGGGGCTGCGTAATTATCGCGAAAAGCCGATTCTCGGAAATGGACATGTCTCCCATCGAAACCGGGGTGACGTGAAACAGAAAAATCGCTGGCAGCGTTTCTCCGGGAGAGGCTGGTAATGGGCAGCGCGTTCGTCCCCTTCTTTTTTTCTACTTCCCGCTTGTCTATGTCCTTGAATGCCACAATAAAAGCATTTGAAAACGTTCTCCCTTCTGTTAAAATAATTCCCCCTGATTTACGAGCTGTAACTGAACTGGCTTCCTGTAGACGCCCGACCCTTAAGTTGATTTCTTCCAATCTATCCGCTAATGCTGAAAGGACCGAATTTTCCGTTTGTGCGGGCGACAACCCGGATCTCTCGTCGTTAGCTATCTGATTCAATTTCATATTTTGCTCCTCGATCAATGCCGCGTTGATTGATTCATCTAAATTTAAAGGATCACGTGAAAGTACAAAACGACGGATGTCATTTCTCAGACCGCTTATGAAACGTGATTGTAGTAATTGGTAGTTCGCGTTCCTCACCGCGGTGTTTTGAGCCGAATTTCCTGATTGGAATATCTGTGTTCCCAGTTTGTTGATGCGTGCTGCGAATTCTTGTACACTCTCAGAAGAACCCTGGATACACGATGAAAATAACTGTAGACGCGTTGATAAAGAGACGGTCTTCTCGAATCTTCCAATAAGAATTCTTGCGATATCGTTGTATTCCGTCAATTGACTGTGGGTTGGGTCGGATAAAAAAATTCCTCAGCTATTCCTGCTAATTTTAATCTCAGAATAGTAACTTTTTCGTCGTTTGACCACTTGCCTAAATTCGCAACATCATTTATTTTTTCTAAGAACCTACGTATTCCTAACGATTCACCTCCGTCGTACATTGGGATCAGATCAATTAGATTAAATTTCTCGGGCGCCGTTTGCGTCAATAGGGGTCTGATTGTCGTGTACGTGGCATGTTTTTTTTTAAATTAAGACAAAGATTCTACCGAGATTAATTCACAACGGAAACCGTTAAATTCTAATTAAAACAAAATTCTAGCACTCGTGCAGGGTAAAAGAAATTCATGAACTCCTAAATTTAAATAAAACTTTTAACTAATCGGCTCTCGCGTAAATACATGCATAGAGAGAAAATAAATTCACGTCAATATTAAAAAGAAAAAAAAATCAAAGAACACCAGTACCTGCGTCATTCTGCACCTTGCACACATTTTGCACCTTGCCCCTTTCCTCTTACCAAAACTACAAGGAAAAAAATTCACAGTATCAAATTCGAGCAATATATAAAACATAATAGCACACGAGATAACAATTTGTTGTGGTGATCCATCGAGAAACGTTTACAATATCAAAGGATGTAAAAAACCTTTTCCGACGACCGATCATCGGCACTAAATGATAGTACAAAGAAAAAAAATTAATATTCTGCCACGGTACCATTATAATGCGACGCTGGTTTAACTTAAATTATTTAATTTATTCCCATTATATCCATTTTATAAAACCCAGGTTCTACTGACTTTGTATCGCATTATAGCTTAAGTTTAAACGCTAAATCCTTTAAAGACAATAAACAGTACTCTAAATCAAAAAGCCGTTCTTTAAATAACACTTAATTTATTTTGAAACAATAAGATTAAATTTAAGTTAATGTACAAAGTGACGCATAACAAAATTCTACTTAGCTTTTGAAAGAGGGGCGAAGGAAGAGGAGTGACATGTCGCCGCTCGGAGTCCCGCGGAGTCCTGGATCTCAAAATTGGAGGGGTTGATTCAGCCCTAAGTGTGTGTGAGAGAGAGTCTAATCGGGGTGCATCCCGTTTTTATTCGGCGCCTAATTGCACCTATGTGCTAGAGCGGATTCTTTACTGTGTTGCATAATTTTCTCTCATTGGTCCAGAGTCAGCGTATGGTTACCGTGTCACGGTCAATGACATCCCCAAGCGCGGGAAATCCTAATGACACCCCCGATACCACGATATTTATGGGTACAATGCCCCTTTCTAGGCGTGGGAACATGTCACCCTTTTTGGTGGGGTAAGAGAGACGCATTCCCCAAATTCCGTTTCTTCTAAACAGCAAGAGCAGGGCAGATGTAAAAATTGCAGTTGTAACTTTAGGGACCGGTGACCTCCCATCAGTATCCGACTACGTTTGCAACCGTGATTTTTCAAAAGCGTATAAATGGATAATAATTTAGGATATTTAGTGTCACTTAGATTAGAAAATGCATATAAAATTCTTTTAAGAATAGTATTACAATAAAAAATTATTTAAGTACAATATTTTGACAAAAAAATTAACATAATATGACCCATTTTCAAAATATTCTTCTTTTGTGAAAAATGCTTCTATTATAATAATATTTCACCTGTATATAGCTCCAACCTCTGTACAGAGGCTCAACTAGAATGTTTGAAATATTTAACTTAGAAGTGGGTTTATCCATGTTTTACGACAACAGAAGGGAGAAATTTTAAGAAAAAAATGCCGATAATTATTTTAATTGGTTGTAACTCTGAAAATAATGTGAATTTTTCAAAAATCCTAGTTGAGACTCTCTGGAGAAGTCTTTACTTCATATAAGCGAAATATTATTTTAGAAGCCTTTTTTATAAAACGAGAACATTTTGAAAAAGATTATTTTAAGTAAGGGTTTTGCCAAAATATTGTATTTAAATATAATTTTGTTCTGTCAAAATGTCCATAAAACAATTTTATACATGTATTCTAACCTAAGTGGCTCTAAATATCATGAAAATTATCCATTTATGCCCTTGTTTAAAATCACGGTTCCGAACGTATTCGGATACCTTAAAAATAATCTATTTGAAGATTGGTACAGATTTTGGATTATTAACAAATGTATATATCGGTCATCGAGTCAAAAGATACTTGTCGACACTCAGTATTAAAATTCGTTCTAATATTGGACGCATGTTTCATTTTTTATATAATCATGGTCCGTTTACGTGCTATTTACCTGATTTGAATAAAAAACTATCCCTCACAATGGGCTCAATTCATGTGACGTTACAGTCACATGATAGTAATAGCCAAACAATTCAAAAACTCATGTGACGTCATAGTCATACGATAAAAGCTATCTTGTGTTTCCAGCTAATCAGTTCACGCTCTTCGGTGTTGCCAAGTTTTGCTCTTTGCGGAAAATTTCTCTTAAAAAGTACATATGTATACAAAATGCCTTTATTTAAAAGTATAAGCATAAATCCGATTTTTTTTATTTAAAAAAAATCTTTTTGAAGAAATTTTTTTCTTAACATTTAAACGTCTTTATCCAAATATGAAATTTGAAATTTTATCCAGTTTTTTTAGAACAACAAAAAAAGCTATATAAAACAGATCAACATTCAGGTTTTTTATTCAGAAGATGAATTATTTTGACATTAACTAACATATTGATACTTGATGGTTTTGTATGGGATAATAGCCTTTGTTGCTCTAAATCCCTAATAAAGATATTAACTGTAATGTTTGTTTTAAATTCAATGAAGAACACGTGTTTTTCTTTACCATGTGACGTGATGAATTGAGCCCATTATCTTTGTGGACCTGTCAAGGCCAAAGATCGTTATGTGTTTTGTAGTTTTGCAAAAATTTATCATATTATACTAAGCCCTGCTTTTGTTACTCCCTCCTTTCTCGATGCTTCTTGTTGATTATGGTTTAAATCTTTGCTGAATCATTTGAATACTCACATTAAGTGAATTTCTTATTTTCCATTAGCAAAAAAGTATCTCCAAGAACAAAAAAAATAAATTTTTTTTTTTGCTTTCACTGATTGTTTAATTTAAAATCATTATTGCTTCAGTATTTTTAGATTTGCCTGTTGAGCCTATTTGAGCATTGTGGGTACAATTTCACATTAAGAAAATCGAATTTATCTTAGTACACAGTTTTTATCTTTTTGATTCAGAAAAAAATTCTCCACCTAAATGAAAATTTATTTCTTATTTTATCTTTTTGTGACTTTAATTTTATTTTTAACTCTATTTTTACCTGTTTTCAGGTCAGTTTGTTTTTCTGTTATCTGGTTTGCTAATTTGACTCTCTCTGTATATTTATCTGTATCATATGTTTTATTTGAATATTATTTTTGTAAGGGATTTATATTTTAGTAATGTGAGTCCAGTAAAATTACTCCCTTACCAGGTCGCGTGAGGGCTTACACAGCTATTTGCTAAAAAAGCTTTTTATTCCAAAGTAATTAAATGTAAAATAATATTTATTACTGACTTGATGATGCTCACAACAGTTCACTGTAGAAAAGTTTTGGTTCATAGTTAGTTTATTCTAGCTGCTGCTCTGTCAACTCAGACACTAAATCTTTCAAAAATCGGTGATGTTCATCTCCCTTGGTCCTTGAAATGCGACTGGCCCTGCAACCTCTATTGAGCGTCATCGAAGTAGAAAAAAACTTCTTTGGAATGTAATGCCGAAAATTGAAGGATATTGAGAAGTCCCTTCTCAACTTGTGAGCTGACCCTTTAAACTCCCTGGGTGGGCCACTTTCACGCCCTCAATCATTTCTGATTGGCGAGGGCAGCAGATTTGCACAAAGCTCTCCCCACTTTAGTCCTACTTCATTATCGGGGGGAGACAACAGACCGGCTCATCTTAACCGAACTCCGACACCATATCTAGTTCAACATCTGGAGGGCTATAAACCGCCAAGTCGTATTGACACTGAGGGTATGTCTGTATCACGACAGGCCAAAATTCCTCTTCATTCAAATCGTTCACGGCCCACATGGCTGAAGGTGACCCCACAAAGAATACTATTCACAGGAACGTTCTTTCTGTAGAACGTTGAGACTAAAATTGTCTGGATGTCGAAGAAAGAAAAGGTGTGGCGACATTAAAACCGTTTTCCGAATCGGCTTACTTGTGTTATCCTCTATTCATGAGAAAAGAACACCCGGTCTTTTTTGGACAATGCAATGTTCCATTTAGATATCTTGGTTACTACGTACGTCAATCTTGGCAAGTATTGTCGGGGAGTGTTCTATTAATGAGCCAACGTCACAATATACATTTTTGTTCTTTCACAACACTTTATGCTTCATATGTATGGGGTGTTAATAATACATGTAGCAAATTGTGTACAACACAAAAAACGGGTTTTTTATTTATATATGCTCGATTTTTCCTTTTCCAGCAGTTTTTATTTTCTTGACTTGATTGACTGTAGTTCTAGGGAGTGTAGAGCCACAGGCGATTATTATCCTTTCAGTGATTCAAAGCTTACTTTTTTGTATAAGTTGTACATTATGATGAACTAGTTTTTTGTTTTTTAGTTTAAAAAGTCTGTAAAGCTGCTAATTTCTTTCATTATCATGTTTTATATTACTACATTGACTTACAATTGTTTATCCTATTCTGTAATACAGTATTTAATGTAAATAATCCATGAAAATTTATTTGATTTTGTTAAATGCTATTTTGCAACTCTTCTCTTTTGTTCATAGATCATGCCGGAAGTCCGGTTTAATAGTTGTATACCTATTCTCTGGTGGAGGACCTTGATCTCCATAAGCGATTGCCAATAGCCCTCGTGTACCTTGTGATTAGACATTAGTAAGCAATAAATCAATTTAAATGAAGTATGACGCATATGTTGACGTTGTACATAGAATATTCAACGAGGGATATTGGTGATCAAACTCGTAATTCTGAGCTACGGTCAAGTGACGTGGATGACACTCTATAAGGCACACCACTTACAAACTTCCACCCTACATCAACGTAAGGACTATGGGCCTCAACAGATTTAACAGCTCCTACACTTGGCTATTCCTCAGTTCGACAGAAACCACGTCCATCACGAGTTTGCGGTCATAATTATTCGGTTAATTAGACCAAATGATATCTGAATAAGCGCTGTTTGGCAAATTCCACAGTGGATAATCGATATTTATTTTTCCCCGTGTTCTGATACATTTTACTCACGAACACACATAAAAAATTAATATAGGTTTCCCACAACACACTAAAACCCTTTGAATATAAAAACCAACTTTTTTTATGATTTTCCTTAGAAGTATTAGATTAAAACTATTACTTTAACTAAAAAGTATTTTCATCTCATTTCTAAAAATATTTTACATTGTATCAGTAAATGCATAAAAATGCTTGCTGTCTACCCTTCATAGAAGCTAAGTATTTTTGTATAGACTGATACTAACTTATTTAGATAAGGAAAATTTGAAAAATCATCTAATTACATAAACAATGGTGTAGTTGTAAGTCTCATTGGGGG
This sequence comes from Trichonephila clavipes, assembly GCA_019973935.1. Lineage (NCBI taxonomy): Eukaryota > Metazoa > Arthropoda > Arachnida > Araneae > Nephilidae > Trichonephila > Trichonephila clavipes. The sequence goes on from BMAU01017825.1 coordinate 29,603, forward strand.
TCATAAGTAATTGTTTATTTCAAAAGATAAAACACCACCTATAATGCAAACCGGGAACACACACTACCGAAATTTTTACCTCTGGTTTCTGCACAGAAACTATTTTCTTACTATTAGTGTTCGTTCAGAGATAACTGTGACTTGTCGTTAATTAAAGCTGTACCGTACTAGTAGTCGCGCAGTCATTATTGTTCTTATTCTGCGGTATTGATAAAACGTGGATTTGTTGCATTTCTTGCAAGCATATGCTTTCTTAAGATTTTGCTTTACATTTTTTTACCTATCACGCTACATTGAAAGAAAAATTATATAAAAACTATTTAACATTTAATGTACAGTGTTAATTATATTTCTTCCTTCACATTTCTGTGCGAGACAAAATTCCATCTTTGCAGAGTGATAGAATTTGTAACTACTTTAAAAATGGGAATGTAAATAAAACTGTTTGACACATGCAGAACAATAACTCTTCGATCTGGATCAACGGTCTCCATGCCTTTTCGACTGACGGCATCCTTAGATCTAAAAGGCGTTTTGAGGACCCTCAAAACGTACACCCCTCACATCGTGGGGGATTCTAGGAGGCTCAAAGCCTGACTGACACTAGTTACGACTAAGAGGACCAAAACCTGACTTTGTAGGGAGACCGTAATATTCTCCTCTACGCCACTGCCAGAAGAATATACAGTTTTATAGTAGACCAACATGTTTATATGTATTTTATGTAAATACAATTTTAAAAGTATTGTATTTGTGATTAAGATATTTTAATGTAGTTTTAATATAATTTACTCGCTAATAATATTAATTTGCGATCCAAGTGTCACTTACTCGTGCATTTTATTTAATAGCCGATATGGGCTTGTACACTCATGGACAAAAAAATTAGCACACCAAGAAGGATTCGTCAAAATGAAACGAAATTTTCCATACGTAATGACTACTTTAATATAAGTAAATAATTAGAAAATCAAAGTAAAAGGATCATTTATTTCAGAGAAAAAGGCGAAGAACGGAAGATTTATACCCTGTTGAACCCCCTCTAGCGCGAATGCACGATGAGATACAATCGGACATTGAGGCATACAAGTTCTGTATGATGTCTTGAGACATTTCGTTCCATATTTGCTGTAACCTTCCTCTAGTTCAGTGCTTTTCAAAGTTTGAATGTTTGCTGCCCCATATTCAATCATAATTTTCATGGCGCCTCCCTCCATACAATAACATTGCCTTTAATTCAATAATACTATACTTTGACGCTAAAGCTACAATACGACTTTAACCTCTCTTAAGTGCCTCCGGCGAATATAAACATCTCGCTAAGGCAAAGTGTTAATTGACCACACGTATATATACGCCTTTCCGAAGTACGATATTTTCTGTGCACTGCCATCCAGAAGAATATTCCATAGGCTTTTGAATGCAAAAAAGTACATTGAGAGTGTCTGCGAAGGATTTACTAATTTCAGAGGATTTGCTTATTTATTCCTTTCTCGGTGGCATAGGGGAGTGAATCGCGTACCTTTTAATTGACAGTTAAAGGATTAATTATCAAGATAAGCGTTACAAATTATCAAGATAAGACAGGGTTAATTTTGTTTATAATTTTATTTATGAAAAGCCAATGGGGCAATTGGTAATTATTAATGTTGTTCTTAACTTAGTATTGTTAAATTAATTGTATATAAAATGCATTGTGTACATTACTGATACATTTATAAGTTATATCAGTGTAAATGCGTGTTTTATTTTTTTTATGTCAAAATGTATTTTGTTTATTTACTTTCAGTAAATTAAAAATTTTTAGAAATGATCTCCTTTTTTCGACTTTTCAATATCCTCACCCCCCTCCCTCATAGAGGTATCACGTTCCCTAGGGGGCGCGCCCCACGTTTGATAAACGCTGCTCTAGTTCGTTCAAACTCGTGGGATGCCCAACTCGCCGTCACAAATGATTCCAGATATGCTCGATAGGAGACAAATCTGGGGATCGGGCAGGCCAAAGAAGGGTAGTAACCATGCGAAGACAGTCTTGTGACACCCTTGCCGTGTGAGGTCGAGCATTGTCCTGTTGAAAAATGACTCATGGGAGCCGTTGTATGAGTGGCAACACATGTGGTTGGAGGATGTCATGGACATACCGCTGAGCTGTCATGGTGCCACGGATCAATACTAGGGATGGCCGTGTATTGTAGGCAATGACACCCCATACCATACCACCAGCTGTGGGAGCGATGTGTCGTTGTAAAGCAAACGCAGGATTGATGCGTTGCGTTCACCACTCGCGAACACGATTGTCATCACTGCTGATATAGAATCTGGATTCGTCACTAAAAACGAACTGGTTCCATTCCGCTGTAGTCCAGTTTCCTCGTGCGCGGCACCACTCCAAATGAAGGCGTCGATGGGTGGGCATCTAGGGCAGCACACGTGATGGGCGCCGCGATCCCAAATGTCCTTCAGCCAGGCACCTTCGTATGGTTCGAGAAGACACAAGGGCTCCTAGTGAAAATGCTACCTGTGCCTGGATGGCGGTAGATGAAGCAGTTGGCTGTATGCGTGCATTTCTTACGATGTGATGGTCTTTTCGACGACTGGTCTGTTAAGGGCGTTCTGAGCCTGGTCTTCGTGTAAATGACATCTCTCGGATCCACTGGTCCCAACACCTTCTCACAACATAATCAGAGCGGCCTAATTGACGAGCTACTCGTCTAGCTGACCATCCAGCTTCCTTAGTGCTGATGATTCACAACCTCTCAAACTGCAACAGCTGCTCATATTGTCTTCGAAAACGACGTAATGACATATTTACATCGGCTTATTTTGTAAACAATTCAGCACACTCAAACAAGCTTTGTTTTTTACCTGTTCTATATTCCACAGAGAAAGACGTTAAGCGCCCTCTACCGGCTATACGTAATGCGCAATCTCGATGAATTTCTAATCATTTGCATATCTCCACGACATGTACCTTCGTGCCGAGTTTCGTTACGATCCCGCAATTATTTCTTGGTGCGCTAATTTTGTATTTGCTTACACAAGCTGTCGAAGATTAGTCTGTTGTAATTATGTGCAGTCGCATTTCATATTATACATTTAGTTTGTTTTTAAAGCTACTCACTTTCAGAAATATTTTTCATTTACATATATTGATGTTTACAGATGTGTGAGAAATCTTTTGTATGAATTTGAAACCTAAAACTTAGAAGCTGTGCGTACTTAAACTAAGATTTTAATGTCGAATCTCTTGATATGTCGTTACATTGTTAATCCTCCTTTATTATAGGTTGTTTCTTCCATAAATCAATAAAAAGGATACATTTTACATAAGAAAATTATTTAGCTTTTTAAAACATTGTACAAACTAGTGTAAAACAAATTCATGGAACCCCGGATAGTAAACAACAGTATATTCACAATCTAATTAAAACATATAAAGAAAAAAAAAAAAAGTGTTTCATTATTATTTATCATATTATAATTAAAGTTAAAAAAGTATTATAAAATATAGTTATTGTGTGTAAATAAAATTTTCAGTTTTTGACTGACTGATATGAGCTTCAGATCTTGTGATTATATAAACTTCATGGAGAACGTGAATCCATTTTGCATATATATTTATATTTTTCTTTTCGAATTTCTATTGTGACTTGTGAAACACCTAGGAATGCCTCATGGAACCCCAGGGTTCCGTGGAACACAGTTTGAAAACCAGTGATATAGATGAACGAACCTCGACTTCAAAAATTGATTAAAATGAAAAGCATAATGCACATTTATGTACATGCTAATTTGTTTATAGAAAATTAAAGAGAGGCTTCTTGTATTATTGCCTAATCAATAAGCGATATCTAATAGCAAAAAGGTGCCCCCCTTCTGTCCTACAAGCTTAAAATTTTACGTAGTAAGGGTAACTTTACAGACATACTTCTGCTACTGACAATGACTGCGCTTGAAACTATGCAGATAACTTGGTATGTGTACAAGTTGCGCATTTATCGCAATATTGTTGTACATTTGCGTAGGTGAAACGCAACCGAGACTTCAATTATTTGAATACTAACAATTTTATTAAAGGATCTATTATGACAGATTATTTACAATAGTTTAAAAGAAGCGCGTTATAAACCAGTTTTACAATGTTCCAGAAACAACTTTCTAGAACAGTTCCTTGAACAGAAACTCTAGCAGATAAAGCTATTAACGCAAAAGCAGATTCTGATTTTGGCCGAACTCTCTTTTGAGCTCTCTTAACCTTTGTTTGAGAGGTCCAAGACATAGCCTCACGGAAATTTTTAGAAGTGTCGATCTTAGAGACTTCTCGATGGTTTCTTTTCGATATCACCTTTTCACCATATATGTCGCCTAGGATGATGAAGTCACCAATCTGGTAACCCTGATCGTATTTTCTATGGTAGCTATAACCTTATTCAAGTTTGGTAGAATGGTCATCGAGGCACATGATCTCAGATGAGGTCTTAATCCCCTATCGTAATAGTAGTTATTGAACATTTATGAATAATTTGCCATGATTTAAGGGGTGGTAGAAAAGTAACAATTAAGAAATTAATAATTAATGATTGTGACCTTAAGAAAGTTAGAAATAAAATTGCTGGAGCTGAATTTGTTTGTGTTGAGATCTGAGAAGCAGTGTGTCTGAGTTGACCAAGACTAGCGAACGGCCAACTTAATTCAAGTTTATGCTGATAAGAAAACTTTACCCTCAAAACTTAATTTTCTAACAAGGAGAGTATTATTGCAAAGAAAACAACATATCGTTGGCCTAATTATCAGAATGCGTAACTGCACAAGGGAACTGAATTTGATATAGGAGTGCTACACGTCAAGTGCTGTTTAAAGCAATTCCTTGAGCGCGCTAAGCAGCGGTCGTTGTTGAGTTACGTGGAATCCAATAAGGCTGCCTAGCGGTAATGTTATCGCCCACATAAACAACAACTTGTCGCATAGCACTCCTATGTGAAATTAGCACCCCAGAAAGAGTTACGCATTCTGATAACTAGGCTGACGATGTGTGACCTGTTTCAATATTTTAATATAGTAATACAATAAGGTTTTCTAAATATAATCTTCCTTGTTTTTTTATAAGTTCTGGAGGAATTTTCAAAAACCAAAAGGTCTGTACTAGTTTTGTGGTCTTGACTATCATTTTAGTAAACTAATATCATTGGATTCACTACATCATGTCATATTTTTCTGTAATATATCTTCAAATAAAAGTCACTCTGTCGAACAAAGACAATAGCTCCCTTTATCCTTTTGGCTGAAAAAAAGGAAACACTTTTTGTAAAAGATAATGTCAAATCTTACCGTTGTTGTCTTTTAAAACAAGTATATGAAAAGAAAGAAAAATAAATTCAAAAGGAAGGAAAAAGTGAAGATAAAAAATTCGTTGTTTTCAAAAGTTTTTCCAGGAAACGATTAATGTTTTTAACGATTTCTTATAATTGATGATGACGTTTTTGTTCTGAAAAAAGTTGTTTGGTTGCCACCATTGATATCGGTAGCTTTCAAAAATCTATGTAAACACGGGGGAGAGAAATCAATTACATTAAATTGAACATTTATTTTGGAAAGTTCCCAAAAAACAATCAATCAATCAAGGCTTTTCAAACTATAAACGCAAATTGTGTTTTCTGGATATACATTTTCGACAGATTAGTATCCTCTGAAATGGATGGATGGATTCTTCGCAAAAACAAAGCATGTGTTATTGTTTAAAGAAATTATAGTTTGAAGACTAAATAACAAAACTCTTATTACTAGGTAACCTTCTTTATTTATATTTATCTATCATTTCCTAAATTGTGATTAAGACGAACTGTGTAATAAATGCATGCTGCAAATTAGCGTATGTTTAGCTTATGTAAGATATGTTTGGGATAAGTACTTCATGTTTTGTACAGAAATAATTCCATATATATTAATTATATGTTGTTGACTTGTATAAGCTGTTAGGTAGCGCTGTTGCAGTGAGCCGCTTCCATTTAGAAGTAGTCTTGTGGCAACAATAAGTGCATATATCTTCCAATGTAAATACGCTCTCATGAAATATCTTTTGTATCGAAATTCTAAACTTGTGAAATATGCAATTTTACATTTGAAACGTGCATTTGTGAATTATTTAATTCCTATTGAAATATTCTTCATCATTGAAATATACTCAACAATATCAAATCTAACTTAGAATTTTTATTGAATCAATTTCTTTCACACCAGACCGGAATTCTAAACCGAAACTTTTAGACTTAGAGCACAATTTCATACAGTCCGTTGGATTAACAATAGTGATTCCATACATATAAATTGGAATTGAATAGCAATCTATAATTCATAGAAGAAATTATTCATATAAAAAAGGTATGACCGAAAACTTATTAACCAAAATGAAAGTTCCAGTTTTAAAATGTAAGAATGAGAAAAAACTTCGGTCCAACTGGAAGCCATTCAGCTCCTTGTGTTTCGTGGAATGCGGACAAAACTTTTTAAGAAGATTTCTTTATTTGGCAAATATTTTAGAAGATTCAAACAGAACACTTATAAATAAAGTTCTAGTTCGTTTTTTCTTGTTTTTACTTTTACTTGCAAGTTTGGAGTACACTATTAATAGTATCAGGTCGTTCAGCTTCAGAATGGATGATCCTATTTTTAGAATATCTTTCTTAAATTTCTGGTGTTACGTTGTAAGTACAATCATCTGGTACACTTTGAGACAAAAAAGAAAGACTTTGGCAGCTCTTTGGAAATTTCTCCGAAAAAGTCCTACATTTATTTTAACAAAGCCACAAATTCTTCTGCTGTTATTTATGTTGTGTTCCACTATTTTCTCCGCAGTGCTGTTACTGACATGCAGTTATCAAAGTAATGAATGGGATATGTATGGCATTCAAATAAATTTTACTACTTTCTTTATAATCAATTGCTTCAGAATATCTCTCAATTCACTTATATATCCGACGTTTATTAATTTAATAGCTTTCCTGTATTGTTTCATCTGTCGGAACATTTGCGACTTGGTAATTGAACTCACATCTGAAATACAAGCCTGTCCATTCGAAGAGTTCACAGTCAGCAAACAAGAAAATATTTTCAAAAAAATATCTACATTAGAAGATGCTTTGAGTTTAACTCAAACAGTTTTCTCTGTACCTTCTTTTTTAGTATGTACTTCTTATTTTGGTACCTGCATTACTGTTTTGGCACTTTTTATATTTATTAAGCTTGACATCGAGATAAAGTTCTGTATGCAATTTCAATGGGTTTCATTACTTATCAACTCATCTACTGGCATGTTGGCTTGTTTGTGGAAGGCAGGCAGTTTACCAATCGAGGCTGAAAAATTGAAGAGAGCTTATAGGAGAAAATGCCATCAAAAAATTATTTCTGGAAATAAAGTTGGTGAACATTTTGAAACTGATCTGATAGATACATCTAATTTTGTACTGTCTGCTTGCAGTGTTATATATTTCCACAGGAGCACACTTCTTACATTTGCTGGAACCATTCTTACCTATACTGTACTTTTGATGAGTAAAGGCTAAACGTAAACATTCAGGAAAAATAATTTTGGACGGAAATTAATGATTATTAATGTATTGAAACAGATTATTGTTTATTAGATGTCTTTAGTATAATCATTTTTAATGGTTGCATATACTTGAACACCAACATGCAGCAGAGAAAATTAAATTGTTTCGTTGGTCTGAAATACTAATTTCTGGAAGTAAGTCCATCTTGATAAAGTCAGAATACTCCAGAAACCAGGAAGAATGGAAGAAACACATTTAATACATCGAGTATTATACTGATTCAGTACTATTTAGTAATCCAAAAGAAAGCTTCGTTTAGCAACAGAAAAAAAGGAAAGAATGATTAACAATAAATAGAGATTAAATAATGAAAATGCCCGAGTAGGTACTTTTTCGACATAGGTACCACCATTGTTCAGGCATTTATCGTAGCGTGGTAAGACACTTTCGATGCCTTCGTCAAAAAGCGATGCTGACGGAGATTGCAACCAATGGGTAGTTAAACATCTTACTTCGTCGTCCCCCAGGAACTGCTTGCCAACCAGAAAGGACTTTAGGTGCTTCAACACATGAAAGTCTCTTGGTTCGGGATCCAGTCTGTGGGGTAGTAATCAAAAACTCCCCATCGCAACTCTATAACTTTGTCCACTCTACTGTGCATATTTTCACTACTTACATTGAGTTACCTCACCCACCATCTGACCATGGCATTGCTCATCATACTGCGACCGTTCACATTACTATTGTATCGATGAATTTCACAAACTTTGGCGTACCTTGCATTGAGAAAGTCACTTGCCAATAACTCAGCAGAATGCACACGCATGCTTGAACGAGTTGTTCTGCGAAAATGTAAAGCAGAGCTTATTTTCTAGATTTCTCGTTTAAATACAAAATGCCGTACGAGGAAGGCACTGTATTAAAAATCATTAACTTATAACAAAATTGATGGGGGATAGTTAAATAATTACTATTCTCAGGTGTATGATGAGTTAACCCTCCATACGACTGATTCACCTAGACTTGACACAGATTATATTGTTAATTGTATATTCATAAAAATAGTATGACTATTCTGGTTTTTTTCATAATGCTTTTATAAATACAGTCGACTCTCGCTAATGCAAACCTTCGATAATACGATCATCTCACTAATTCGAAGTATATTCTCAGTCCCTAAAAAACACTTGATATTTCGAACTAAAACAACACGTTTCGGTACATTCAATGTTTTGAAGTAAACTCTGTGGCTGGCCAGACTGCAACACATTATCATTCGAAGTTATCTTATAAAACTCTCAACAATCCGAAACCTCACTATCATGTACAGTCCTGTAGAAAACATGTAGGAGCTTTCAAGTTTTGTGTTGTATTGTCTCTGCGTGTCTCCCGTGTAACGTAGCCCCTTTAATGATCATCTGCCTTCTACCCCTTCTTAGTATTTTACGGTTCCTTAGGCTAAAAAACATCTGTAATGCTTTACTTCTTCAATAGACAACAGACCGACTGCATTTTTGTCATATTTTTCGTTTAGCACATGGCCATGCTACACATGTGTTCAGAAAGGATGTTCCGCTATTGCGAAGAAGAGATGCGTAGGATTGTTCATTTTGCGTCGGTCTGACATGACGACTTATGGCTAATCAGTGCAACTTATTGCATGTGGCACCAAATAGGGCAGGGGCCGGACTGGACCGGGCCTTGAAGAACCAATAGTGTTGGGGACAGTGTCTGATGGAGCCGGGTGTGAAACGATTTTATTTCCAATGATTAATGGAAGAGATTTTGAGGGACGTGAATGAGTCCTGTTCGAGAGGTTAAGCAAGACGTTTGTATTTTAGAAGTTTTCTACCCTCTTGATAATTCGAAGTTTTTCGTTGATCCTACAACTTCACATTATCGAGAGTCAACTGTATATGTAACTGTTTTCCAAATCCTCTGACAACGCATTTTGCGAGTGTTGATTTAGTTTCCCTAATTTATTTTTACTTAGACTTTCTCATGGTGTGGTTTAACAAACTAGTTTATGTGTTATATTGCCGTCCTGTATTGAATCGTGGTATTTCTGTAGGTAAATTTACATGTACCCGCATTTAGTGCTATGCTGTTAGTATCATGATGAATATCCCGTTTAAAAAGTCGAATTTCATTTCTGCCGAATCAAGAAGACTTTTGTAAGACGTCGATAATTTATATAATTCTTATTTTAATTTATTTAACTTTTTATCAGCTTCTAAATCAAATGTGATGGTATGGATGTCAAGGTTCTGTTGGATTTTGACGGAAAATCCCAGAATGACTGAACAAGAAGTTACATCATTTCTTTTTTATAGGTTATTGACATTTTTATTTCTTCATCAATTTGTATTGTTTTGAGCTAAGAGAACTGAGATAATTATCATTAAGAGATTTTTAAATATATGTGTATGAATATATATGCTCGCTGTCTCTTATCCATTTTACCTGAAATTTTTTAAAGATTAATGTATTTAATACTTCGTTTATTGATTATTAATCATTGCATTTTTGAAGATATTACCGTAAAAGAGAGCATAGCAAAGAATTTAAAATATTTTAGTCTTAAGTTTGTAATAAAATGTAATTTTTGGCTTAGTGTTTCGAATGTCAAACGTTTACAGAAGTTTTCTAAAAAAAACTTGCATAATGCTTTAAATTTGACTGATTCCTTACTTCATTATTATCTAGGCTAGAGGATGACTGAGATTAATTATTGTTTTACATTTTATTCTTACGTTGTATATACCTACCAGGATCTCCCCTTAACAGACTCATTTTAGTGAAGTATATTTAACATTTCTAAAAATGTTATTATTGCTGGAATGATACAGAAAATTCTGTTTCAGAAATCCTTGCTTATATCCTTCCAAAAAAATCTTTAAAAAGTATATATTAGAGAAAATACCTGGCGTGTCCGGAAACTAAATACTGTTTTAGAAAAACTCCCATGAAAAATATTTTTCAAAAACAAACAAAAAAAATTTTTTTGCATGAAAGAGAGCATGTTAGAAAGTATTTTTCTACATAGTTACCACAATTGTTTAGGCATTTTTAATACCAGGAAACAAGCTTGTCTACACCCTATTTTAAGAAAGATACAACCAGTAAACAGTTTTTGAATTTAATGGAAACTCGTTACCAAGCAATCTTTTTGTGAACCGTCTATGTTTTATTTAATTTCTTGATTCACTTTTTCAATCAAACCAATACTGACAACATAAGACCGCTCTTTCCGCGCTTCGTCATGAGTAGTAATTGCAATACCGGGATACCGAATACCGGTATTTTGAGTCTTTTTTACAATTTTGTAATACCGGTATTCACAAGCTGAAATATCAGTTTTTGGGTATTTACTAGAAATTTTTAAAATTGTTTAAAATTAGATTGTGAATATAAAGTTGCATCGTACGATCGAGATAAGTGATAAAATATGTGAATCATCAAAGGAGGCGGGCCAAAACTCTTCTGTTACAGCTCAGAGCGATACTGCATACGCACAGGATTCATAGTCTGATATTGGTATCTGTGAAAACAAGGCTGTAGTTGTGAAGAAAGTGCGTAATATTTCGAGATTTTTTTAAATTGGTGAATTTGCATATCATACTTGTATTTACATATCACCCTGACTTTATAAATGAAAATGAAAGAGAAGAAAAGAAAAGACTAAAACTAATTCAAATTTAATCGTTTCTAGTAAATTTTCTTAAATGTTTTTACCCATAACCCTTATCCGCATTCAGAAAAATTCGATACAGTTATCGAAGTTTATTATGACCCTAATGTTGATAATGAAAAGGAATTGTCTCTTGTACCAAAATTAAAATTAGCTGTAACGAAAAAAATTTCAGCAAACCAAAATACAATACAGAAATCAGCTATATCCAAAACCATCTGACAAGAAATTGATTTATTTGAAGATGAGAGATTTAGAAGTAAATACTTGGAAAAGTATATCGCGTATTGCTAACAATACCACCAACTATCTTAGATGCTAAGAGATCGTTTCCGACAGCTGCTAATTTTTGCACATAATTACGTTCCAGGCTTAATGACAGTACAATTAATACATTATGTTTTTTAAAATAACATTTCAAAAATTTGTAATAGTACCACAGACTGAATAATGATATTTACATTTATTTGTGTTTTAAATAAAGATGTTCCTTTACTTCTTTGTGATTCTTTATATACTGTTATAATATAAAAATTACAAGTTAATTTTTTGTGATATTTACATTCCCTAATAAAACCGGCAAGTAAAACTAAGAGAAACATCTGCATTTTCTTTTTTTTTCCTAAAACTTCTACTATTAAAACCGGTATCGGGATATTAAGATCTAAAAAAAACCGAGTACTGGTATTGAACTTTTGGTCCGATATTGCTATCCCTAATCATGAGCATTGGGCGCGCTCATCACTGAATTATCGAACTCACTTTCTCATTATTTCATCACTCGTTACACTTTCGCCTTAAATCTCTACAAATTGACGAAGAATTTCAACTGGCTTAACATTTCTTCACAAAATGGATTACAAAACGCACTTTACATTCGGTGGGATCGGCGATCGTCTTATACATCTTGAACACTCATTAACACATGTAAAAATAATTCAGTACGGACTTAGTGGCATTACTTGACTGACAATCAACCAGTGACACCTGTGAGTAAATTTTGAATTGTAAAACTTCCACTGCGGTTGCGGAAGAACAAAATGGTTCTTAGTTTCCGGACATGCCTTATGTTGCCTTTCCTTCCCTTTTTGAAATTCCCATATTCAGTACAATATTTATATTAGTTTATTCTGAATTAAAAAACATTTTTAAGCACCTGAAGCACATTTGGAATATAATCTAATTGAAAAAATATTTCATGCAAACCATACAGATGTGGATGACGTCTCTCTTTTTTGTTGAGAGGTCCCCTGTAACGTTATAGTGAATGTAATTTAATCTAATTAAGTAATCTCAAATTTCATTCATGAATATGTAGTTGTATTTCCAGTGTTTTTCTCTCTCTCTCTCGTTTTTGCGTGCATATTATCTATTTTGAACAAAGACGTTTTTAACCTCTCAGGCACCCTAGACACTTCAAATGGTTTCTCCGCTATTACCAGAGCATCTCCCTTCTTCAGTTTTTATCTTGTCAGTTTTGGTTGAGGAGAGGTTTTCCCTCAACTCTCTTACTCTTTCCCTTTTCTTTGTTTGTGCTGTTTGGAGAGCCTTTCCATTACCCAACACTTATGGACTCAATGTTTCCTGGAGTGGCAACCGTAAGGAAATATATAGTGGGATGTTTTGGCCACTCTTGTTCAGTTCTTACTTAACGACATCATCTACCCTTTTGAAAATTAGAACAGTAAGTTAAGGATATCGTTTGCAATTACAGTATATATACATTATTGTTTGAAGTGATTTTAACTTGCTTATTGTCCTCTTTTTCATCGCTTAGCTCTTTACTATCCTTTTACTTTTAGAAATCCTTATTCTTTCTTGAACCACTGTCATTATATAGGTACACCAAAGGTATTCTTCCAACTTTGATCATTTCAAAATCATTAATTACATCAATGTAATCCTGTGCTTCTCAAATTTTTAATGTTTGCGACCCAATATTCAATCCTAATTTCGTTCGAGCCCCATTCCATACAATAACAATACATTGAATTCAATAATACTATATTTTGATTCTAAAGCTAAAATACGACTTAAACATCTTTTGTGCCACCGGTGTATACAAACGTCTCACTCAGCTAAAGCGTTATTTTCCAAGGACATACATATACGTCTGTCCGAAGTACAAACTTTTTTGTGCGCTGCTATCCATAATATTATTCAGAAAGCTTTGGAATGCAGTAAAAGAACCTTGACAGAGTGTTTGAGAAGGATGTGCTTATTTCAAAAGATTTGCGTGTTTATTCCTTTTCTTCCCTTCCCCCATACATTACATAGGCAGGCTTACGTGGAAAGCGGTGGCATTGCAGAGCAAATCCCGTAACTTTTAATCTACAGTTAAGAGATTAATTATAAATCATACAAATTATTAGGATGAGTACTAATTTTTGTATGTAATTTTATATAGGATTAGACCATGGGGGCACTAGTAATAATTCTACTTGGTCTTAACTTAAATTGTTAAATTAATTATATAAAATACGTTGTTTAGTACTGATACATTTATAAGTGTATTATATCAGTGTACATGTGTATTTTATTTTTTATTATATCAGAATATATTTTATTTTTTTACTTTCAGTAAATTAGTAATTTTTAAAAAATAACATTTTGTTTCAATATGCTCGCACCCCCTGGTAGAGTTATCACGCCCCACAGTTTGAGAAACGCTGGTGTAATCAATTTCCATGGTAATATCATTTTGAGTGTATAGCGAAATCAACCTGTTAAGCTTTTCATTTTCCATAGTAGGTCTCATTTCAGTCTTTACTCTCTGAAGGGCAGAAATGCTTCTCTCATGACTTGCTAGGCGGTAATACGTTTGTTGTAATTTTAATTTCTATCTCTTTTTTTCGTCCGCCAATTTTTTGCGCCCTAGGCGCATGCTTTGTGTTCCTAAGCGGTAAAGCGAACTCGTTTTAAAAGCATGACAGCTGATTTCTAGGAATTAGTTTTGTTGTTTTGGAACACTCTGATTTCCTTTCCGTATTTTAATGACATGTATGAATTTAATTGACAAGTGAGAAACAGAGACTTTTTAGTTCTTAAATATAAGTGTTACATCTGCCTATTTAGTGTGGTCTTCCGAATAAACTTTGTTAAAATACTATTGCTTCCATCGAGATATATTCTTTGCTAGTCTGCGAAAACATTTTTTTCATACTTATTATTTGAATACTTGTGTATTACAATATAGCCTTGGCTAAAGTGACTAAGACAGACGGATGATTATGGTCTTTTACTCGTAACCGGCGTTATCGAGTCATCGACTCTTTTTTTTTTCAATTCCTACTATTAGCTCGCACTCTATATTTATTTATTTATTTATTTATCTTGGTGGAATTTTCAATCGTTAATAAAATACATTTTAAAGGGCTCCATTGAGCTGAAATATAATATACACGATTATTTTGCATGACAATACAATAATTTAATAAAATTAATAAAAATTTATTGATTAAAACTAATTATTTAAAGAATTACAAATACATCCACATTGGCATCATTTTTGGCGACTTCTGCCAAAACTTGAAAAGGTTTTTTTTTCTCACGTTTTAAAGCATTCAGTTGAACTGAAATTTTATGTACCCGAATGTTTTGGATGACAATACGATACTTTAATGAAAATGAAAAAATTAATTATTACTTAATATTGTAATTCTGTCATATGTATTGATGCGAGGCCATAGTAATAAATTATTTGCTTAAGTAACCCAGGTTCGGTAGTTGTATATCGTATATATATATATCATGGCAAATGTTAATAAATAAAATTATCTCCATTAATTAATTGTTAATAACTACAAACTCGATTAAATACTCATTTCGTTTAAGATACAGTTAAATTTATTGATACATAAATAAAAATTAGGTTTACAAAAAAACTGTAATGAAAGAAAACTTAGCTTTTTGAAGGGAAGAGTACATGGTCACCTTGGGCAGTCCCGGGTTGGGTCGCGAGCTCCTTCTACTTGCTACGTCTTTGCTGCAATTTTGGAAGAGAGCCTTTTTGAAGTTCGGGTGCGTTCCATTTTATTCTCAACCCTATCACGCCGAAATCCTGGAGCCGAACTAGTTACTGTCCTTTAAATTGCGTATCTAATTGGACAATCCCCATTGCGCAATGTTACAAGTCAAGAAATTTATGTGTTCACTGAATTGTGAAAAGCGCGGGAATCCCTTGACACTCCTCACCAAAGGAATTTCACCACATCTGGTTAAGAGGGGATAATTTGCTAGAAAGTAAGGGACAATTTCTAGCCTCCCATCACTCCTCCCCTCTCTCAAATACACAGCATACAAAAAAATGTTACAATGAAAAGCACACAAAAATATATACGTAAATAATAATAAAAAACAATAATATCAAATAGGGAAAGTCCTTGTGAAGTCCATGCTACGGATGAACGTCGAGGTGTATTTTTATTACATCAAACGCAGAAAGTGGCGACAACAGAGTCGACGAGAGTCCTTGCGACAAGCGGATTTACTGAAATGACCATCATCATCCGTCCTCGCTGAATTTCCCATCAACCCTATGAGAGAAAAAAAAATTGTCTCCAAGGGGGGGGGTCATACAAGTACTTGAACAAAATTTTAGGAAGAAATTAAGTGTGGAGAAAAAGATTTTTGTGTGCACATATGAGATGCCCGACCCCAAAACTACAAAACACCGAAGACTCCAAGCATCAACCATGTCCCTTTCATATTTTCTATTGTATATATATAAATAAGGGAACCAGGACATGCTCGAAAGAGTAAAATGCCAAAATTAAGACCCTTTGTTTAAGAGACATATATCTTTTAAAATTTCCAATAGAGCTTAGATTTTTATGTCTATAATAAAGATAATTTAATTATTCTGTAGAACTACAAAAAATAACTTTTTACTCCAAAAGTTTTTTTTTACTACTTAATTTAAGTAATACATAATTTTTGAGAACTCGTAATATATACTTATGTTTAGGTACCATTTTTTAAAAAAGTATCCTTTTTTTATGCAAAATATTTTTACACATATATAAAACAATACATAAAATACAGTGAAACCCTTTTTTTAGTAAAATTTTAGTATAGTTTCTTTAAAAAAATTATGAAACTTTGAAATTTTTTTATTTTTCTGCTTTTTTATGCATAAAACAATTTTTAAAAATTAGGCACTATTTTAATAGAAAAAAAAATTAGGTTCACTATATGCATAGGCATCTTGTATAGAAGTATAAAAATCAGGAATCATACAGTGCAATAGTTTTTTTTTTTTAAATGTACCTAAATGCAAAAAATATGCTTTTGAGAAAAAGTGAAAAACTAAAAAAAAAAACAATATTTTCACATATTATACACTTAATTAGTATTTCTTTGCCTATTTTTATATGACTAATAATAATCCTTAACCATTTTCTAGAGTTACAAAAGTAATTTTAAATTCATATGTTTTTTTTCCCTTTGTTTTAGTTAACATGAACATAATTTTTGAGATCTTGTAATACATATTTTCATGTATAGGTACCATTTCTTACAAAAATATTCTTTGAATATACAAAAAATTTACAAATATATATAACGTAACATATTAAACATAATGAATCTGTTTTTTAACTAATTATATTTATATAATTGCATAATTTCTTAAAAATAATCATAAAACCTTAAAATTATGAAAATCTTAATTTTCTTTTCTTACATATAAAATCAATTTTCAAAAATTAGACACATACTAAAAGATATTTTGTTCACTGTATGCACATGTATCCTGTTTAGGTATATAAAAGGTTTCAAACAATATGCTACAATAGTTTTTTAAAGTGTACCTAAATTTAAAAATATTAAACATTCGAGAAAAAATATAATAAAACTTAACAAAAAAATTCTCCTTACATTATAGATTTGATTAATATTTCCTGCTTGGTATTCATTTTCTTCGTCTAAATTCTGTTTATCCATTTTCCTTTTTAAAGACCTTTTATTTCTGGCTTCCAATGACACTTTATTTACTATACGTTCAGCCTCAAAATTCGTTTGTTATCAATTATAAGTAAGGCACGTTCCGTGTTGTATCCTGGTTTAATGCCCAGAGCTTCAAAGACTTTTATCCTACTTACATATCCATCGTTAAAACAAATTACAGCATCCATAACTCCAAATTTCAAAGTTTCAATGCCAACAAAAACTGTTTTAGGAATTCGCTCCCAAATACATTTGTTAAAACTTTCATTGGGATTTTGTGTTCTTCCATGAAGGCACTTTTTCAATAAGTCCTTCTCTGTGAGATCCCGAAACACTTTTTTCACTTTCAATAAAATTGACTCGGGTAAAGAATGCTTGTGAATATAAAAATTCCCCGTAACAATGCTACGGTTATAACCGCACCAGCTATCCTCACCAAGAGGACACAAAGCGTGTTGAGGATTATCCTCAGTACTTAGTTTATGAAAACAAATAGCCCATATGGCTCTTTTCATGTCCTCCACAGATGACAATTGCTAGCCCATAATAATGTTGGATTGAGTCCACTTCTTTAAGCGTTAGCCGTCCACGTCCCGAAATATTTTTCCCATCTGATAGCTTAATGCCTTTGCTCATTTTTAGAATGTTTCTCAGCCTTGTGCCCATACGCTTTTGCACATGGCCAACACATTCTAATTTTTCAACTTCTGTGTCGCCATATACTTTTGCTTCTTTTATAGTAAGAAATCCTTTGAGTCCCCATCACCAAGATACTGCGTATAACATGCTTTTCGTGATGTTTCAGATCGCTGAAATATACTTAATACCCCCGACATTCCATTCCCCCACTGAATCCTTCGTAATTTTTAGCACAATTTTCACATGGTTTTTTTACCCTTACATGAAGAACAATATTTTGTGAGAGCTTCAAAGTCGATAACCTTTCCGTTCTCAACAGACGTAGCACATACAACTCCGTTCAATGAAGAATAGCCTCTTTTATGCCATGTGCCATCCACATCCACAGCTATATTTGAATTATTATCATTCGCTATGACTGCTTCGTGAACAGCTGCATTCATCGAGTCTTCACTAATTGTTTTTAAAACATTTAAAAACAAAGAATTATGGCGTTCAAACTTTGCAGGTGGTGGACGCAAATTCATGAGCCCACAGAATATTCGAGCAGCAGCTCCACCTTTTCCAATAGCTCTCATTCCATATGTGAACCTTAGGTTAACATCATAACATTTATTTGATATTTTTGATGACATTGTACTCGTCGATTCTCCACAGTTGTGACAAATTATTTCCAAACTCACAGCTAAACCTCTACGACTTTTTAAATCTTCTCTCAGCTCAATTTTCTCTGAAGAACAGCAATATTTACAACATAAGAGATTTTTCATAAGGGAAGATAATAAATCCAGTTCAACGATTATGTTTACATTTTGAGAATCTTGATCTTTTAGTAAATCCGGTATTTTAATTTTTCTCCTAGAAGCACTTTCCACGGAATTTAAAAGCAATTCTTCAGTCGATTTAGACTTTTTATGTTGATTGCTACTATACTTCCTTCTGCCAAATTTTTTTATTCTTGGCATAATTACTCGTTTAAAAAAAGTTAAGATACTTTTAAAATCTTATGAATATTAATAATTATAAGTAAAAAATAAATATTTCTTACGAAAATTAATGTAAAATTAAGTAGTTGTATGCCACAAGAAACTTCGGAATAGACGAACTCGGTTCAAAACATTGCCATAAACCGAAATTTAAAGTAAGAAATTTTGTCACACAGCTTGTAACAATAGCTCACGCACAAGCGTGGCTAAAAAGTAGCGGGGTTAACATTCAAACGAAAAAAACAATCAAAAGTTAATATAGATAAAACACAGGGGAAACTACATATTTAAAGTTCAAAGGGGCGTGTCAGAAGGGGCGTGGTCATTTATTTACATTTTTATTTTCCATATTTTAAGGCTATTTTATCAACAAACATATAAGTATTATACATTTTTAGATTCAGAAAAATAAGCACTATTTTTTAGAACTAAAATTGAAAAATCGATTATTTGAAAGTATATGATGTCCCTGTTCAGTAAAAAAAATTAATAAAATTTAAGCATAAGATTTTAAACTTAAGTCTTAACTTCCTAAACGTTACGAGATAGAGAAAAAAAATTAACAAGTAACATGTAGAATTAATTCATCTTTCCTACAAAAACACGAAATTAACCCTCCAACTGTACAGCACGGCTTTTTCCACCCTACTAGAGAGGCTTCGAAAACGGACCACACTGAATTTTTCCTAAGGCCGGGGACTCACCAAAAATGAACCAAACAGATTTTTCCCCTTCAAGTAACGTGTTCAAAACCGGTAAGGTGGTATTTTTCCGAATTCTTTTCCCCCTTTAAAGGTTTACGATCTTGAAAGATAATTAGAGACGGTCGGGGAGACACAATGGGCATTGAGGGGAAACTTTTATGGTCACGGGGAGACCGGTTCCTGTGGCAATCGTAAAATCTTCAACCTAAAGTGTACACAAATAGCGAGTCAACGATTTGAGAATTCTCATTTTTTTCTTTACCTTAAAATTCTCAAATGGAATTAAGTTTTTATAATGTATGTCTAAGTTTTAAAAAAAATATCTGTAGTATTTAAATTCAAATTATATATTAAAACATTGAGGATAATTTACTGTTTCATTTTTCTTACTTAAATCAATACTTTCAGGGATTTTTTTTAAAATGATTATCTTGTTATGTGTCAAAAAATTAAAAAAAAGGTTCAAAATTTAAAATCTTTTAAAATTTCGGACACTTCTAAACATGAATAATTTTTAAGCTTCTGTATTACATTATTTGCAAAAAATTTATAATATTGTTAAAAAAAACCCTATTTAAATCTTTTAGTTTTTCATAATTTTAAAGCCAGATATTCAGGGCATCTTACGTAGAATCCCTTGTTTTGTATTGTTCAGATAACAAATTATATTTGAATTTTGAATGTCTGAACATTAATTTCATTCAAAGAGAATTTTAATTTCAAGTTTATATTTTTTAACTTGAATCTTCAAATAAAGAGTATTTAAAAGCATCTGGACAAATTTAGAGGTAACATTTGCGCATATAAATAAATATAAAGATCCTTTTTAAATTGAAGTTAAAAAAATATAAATTTATGCATAATCCCTCATCATTCATGTTCCATTAGTGGTTGACTTAAGAAAAGGTTATTAAAATTTGGACATTTTTATAATCTTAACCATGCAAAACTAGGAATTTTGTATTAGCTTCACTAAAATTCTGCATTGGAATTTCGAAAAAGATATTTATGCGTGTCTCACATACTCAGTTGAAAAACATATATTTACCATAAATACTAATAATTCTTTGGATATGTAAAATTATCATATGATTAATTTTTTTTATATATATATATATATATATATATATATATATATATATATATTCGAATTCTAATATTTTTCAAGTATTCCTTAAATTTCATATAATTTAATTAAGTGAGGGGATATTAAACAGGTGGTCAAGGTATCGAATCATGGTTGGCATGTCTCGAGTTCGAGCCCAGTGCCACAAAAGACCCACCGTGTAGGGCAGCGATGCACGTTAAATCTATCGAGAGCTGAAATGTCCTCTCGTTGGTGTGGTATTTAGGAGAGGGGGTGCCAGCTCAGGTGTCGCCCTCGTCATTTGACCATTTTTCAAAATTACGAGGTCCATCACTAAAAGCCCTCGTGTAGCTGAACAGTGCGACGTTAATATTCACTCACTTGGCGACGGACCTCGTAATTTTAAACCATGGTCAAGTGACGAGGATGACGCTTGAGCATCACTCCCTTACACGGCGGATCTTCAGTGGTGCTGGGGTCGAACTCGTGACACGTCAGCTACGAGTCCGTTACTTTGACCATTAGGCTACCGCGGCCTCACAATGTGGTTGAAAACTGCATGTTATGATTAAAAATATGCTGAAACATTTGATGAACTTATAATAGATTTTTGCATAGAAGATAGATGTGTGATATGCTAAAATGACAATATGTAAAAGTTATGAGAATATCGATGACAATTTTTGAAAAATTCAATTTAAGTTTCAGTCTGAAACTTATTCGTTTTTTTTTTTTTTCGCATTTAATATTAAATAGTCTCGCGATAACAAATTAATAGTTTAACGCATTCATAGATTATAAAAATAAAGGTATAAATGACATTGTTGGGAATAATAAGTTTTTATAGTTTTGAATTCAGACTTCTTTTGCAGGAATGTAGACTATTAAAAGGCTGATGTAGAAGTTAGAAAACTAATATTTAAAATATATGGAAAACAATATCTGCAATTCAATGATCTTGACGAGCAGAAGACGGCATTTTTACTTAGTAGGGCAGAGTAAGCATAAGGTAGGAGCTTGTGGAGTAAACAACCAGGCCTCTGCAGTTTTGGCAGGTAATGAACTCCCATTTGTTGCTTTCAGTAAGGAATATAAAAATAACAAATACAAAAATAAGTCATGTAAAATTTTATATATTTTAATAACAATGAATTGTGAACTTAATTTCCAATTCATTGTCACGAGTTGGCAGTAACTACGGTACTCTATCGCGTACTTCTTATATATATATATATATATATATATATATGATATATATATGAGGATTCACTTATATTATGTACTAAATTGTTTTTAAATTTTAATATTGCAATATCTTTCGGAATGTAATGGCGAATAGTTTTATTTTTCAAGTGTAATGATTTAATTTTAACTTTTTAATTTAAAATATAATGGTTTAATTTTAACTTTTTAATTTTTAATTTTTTTTTTTAAATTTTTTTCTGAAATTTGAAAATTTTCCAATTAAATTACCAAGTTGCAATAGGGGAAGGTTGGCGCCATCAAACTAGTTTAACCCCACTTATCGGTCCTAAGTCCGAGATTGCACTTGGATATTTTATAAATTTTTATTTTATTTTATAATTTTTTAATTTTGTTTGAAAATGATGGAACATTATCTTTTATATTCGCCATTGATATTCTGAAGTGTTTTGGTATTTTGGGATTCATATATTTCAATTTTTAAATTGATAATTGTGATTGTTTTTTATATATTTAAATATATATATATATATATATATATATATATATATATATATATATATATATATATAAAGTACGGTTGATAGAGTACCAATAATTTTAACGCAATTTTATATTTTGTTCTCGTAAACTTTACTCCTTTTAAAACATGTATTGACAAAATACTCTCCTTTTGTATATTTATAAAATTTTAAAAATATAATGGTTATCTTACCCAACATTTTAAATCAGGGGTGGCAACTGTGTAGCTAAGACGTGCCAAACCAATCTGTCAGTATCATTCAGCGTGCCACATAGTAGGAAATTTTTGAAATCCTTCGATTTTTACGGTAATATTTGCAGATTTAAAGAATAGAGGTAAATAATTTAGATTTACAGTTTTATTTTATATTAATTATGAATCAATAAAATACATTTATTAACATAAAAATAAACAAAATAAAATGTTACTATTTCTTCAACAAAGATAAAAAAAAATTAAAAATGTATGTTTCCAACATATTTACTTAAATAAGAAATAGACAAAGTGAAATATAAATGATTCCCTTCATTATAGTTAAATAAAATTGTAATGCGAATTAACTCTTTCACGACTCTTCTTTCATATCGCAAAACCAGGGGTATAATGCATGACACGATTCTGAGCATTCAGTTGTTAAACAATTTCTTTTGCGGAGTCGAAATATTTTTCATATTAGGAAAGATTTTTTACTTTGATATGCCGAATCACATAAGTGGAAAGCAGAGTACATGCAATTTTCTTTTTTCAACAATTAAATCCCCTAGCAATAACACTCAATTATTTACAAAATAGCTGTAAATTTATCCTTAGAATTATCTTTCAGATTATTTTGTAGTTCCATAAATGTCCATAACTCAGAAGATGTTTGTCAAATAAGGTCTATTATCAACTTCCATCCACTCAAGAATTGACAAATTTGTAGAGTAGTGCTGAGTGCCACTAAGAATTGTACCACGTGCCACAGGTTCATAGATTGCCGACACGTTTGAAATGTTCGTATTAACTAACCATCTCCTATTCAAACACAATTTATATGATAAAAAAGGGTTTTCATTCATTTTGTAGGGAATTGTATTAGATTCAACCATAAGTAATTTTGTGTTTCAAATAAATTACGTTGTTTCGGGGATCCCCTTAGAGCACAAAATGAAAGCAATTTGACATAATTATAGTAAGTTTCTCTAAAAGGGGAAACGTTCACTTTCAAAATACACTGCGTAAAGTGGTTTTAGGTGTACGAAGTTATATTCACTATTATTCCTAAAATAAATTTTGATATTTTGGTTTTTCGTTAAGTTTTGAAGTTATTTCTTCAAATATACTTCTCCATTACATTTCTTTCAAACTTGCTATTTTCTTTTGCGGCCACGGTAGCCTGATGGTCGTGGTTATGAACTCGTGTCCAGTGTTCGAGCCCTGGTACCACAAAAGTTTAGCGTTGAAGAGGAGCTGATGCACGTTAAACACGTCGACGTCAAAAGTCCTCACGTTGGTGTGATGTGGAAGTTTGGAAGGGGAGTTATCAGCTCAGGTATCGTCCTCGTCACTTAACCGCGGTTCAAAATTACGTAGTTGCTCGTCAGTAGCCACCGTGTTGACTTAGAATGCAATATAAACCCTTGACGTGTGCACTTGAGTTAATTCGAGTACGCTAAACAGTTCCAAATATGCACATCAGATATAATTCAAACGAGGTCGCATTTTATGCTGCTTTAATTTTCTCACTCAAATATCAGCGAGAGCCGTCTGCACTCGAGATATTTGACTGTTGTTTCTTATATTTACGATTTAGTCGTTAAACATCAAAAACTCGTTTTCAATGTAAAGACTGTAATGTTGGACTGTGTGCAGTGCCGTGTTTCGAAAAATATCACACTGTGACATTTCTGTAAACGACATGTATGTGTCTTTCTCATACTTCTTTGATATTTTTTGCTATTTATACCTGTTAAAATTATTTTTTATAAAAGGTTTTTGTAACTAATTGTAAATTGAATAAAACCTTTTCTTACAATTATATGTATTTGAGGATGAAATCCGATTTACTTTATTCAGGAAATTTTTAGTAAATTTCATTTTCTTAGCCAACTTATTTCTTTTAAAACATGCATATTTGTGTATTATATAATTAAATTTCTAACTATCTAAAATTATGTCTGGCTTTTTTCTTCATTAAAATCTTTCAGGTTTTTATAAAATTATCTTGCCATTATTCATTATGTACTTAATAAGAAAAAATATATCTAAATATAAATAATTTCTGTCCTAATAAACATATAATTGTTTTTAGCTACAGTTTGGAAAATGCATTGAAATTTGTATCGGGACAGGATTTTAACATATTATGAATGTGTTTTTTACTGCCACTATGTTATATATTTATCTTTCATTCTTTTTACAATATGAGTAGAAGTCGTAAACAGTTTGTCACAGTAAAATTAATTTTTGTTTTATATTCAAATTATACTATTATATTGATTCTGAAAATAATAGGTTAGTTTGACAAGCCATTATTTCATAATTTTAAAGCATTGAACAGTTTTGAAATTTTTTAAACTTTTCTAAAATGTTAAATTATTAAAAATATTTAATTATTGTAAGTGATTAATATTTCTTAGATTATTGGAAACAAAAAGTATAAAATTTAAAATATATCTCTTTGTTGAATTTTAATAATTATTTTTATGGCTAAACCTGGAAAAAACCCAACTTTTTTTAAATATTAACATTAAGATATTTTTAAAAAATAACTAGAGCTCTCAGACCTAAATCCATATGAACTGTTATAGAACATATGTAACGGAAAATTTACAAGATATTTCAAGACTCTATCTTGAACAGGAAAAACGCCTTAGGGATTAGAAAACACTCTCATCTTCAAAATTAAAAATCTGAGAAAAGCATATTTAAAATTTGTAATGGCATAAAAAAAATTCCATTGCCTGTAAAGCTTTAATTTTTTAATCTGTTACTATCCAACTTATGCTATACATGAAAATTCTACTTGAAATAAATATGACTGAAATATCTTTTTTAATTCAAAATATTCTAAGACATAACAGTGATAACAACTGTTAATTTGATCAATTATTCACTTTTATCAGAACCTTATATATTCACAAGAGTTTTAAATGCAAAATATTTATATAGAAATTAGTAGTTATACAAACGTAATCCAGAAATCACCAAGTTTGTAAACAATATCTATTTTTTCTCAGTTCCCCATCGTGGCAGTTAAGCAAGTTTAAGTTTTTGTTGCATGACTTTAAAATACTGCAGTGTAGTACTACAATAGATTTATTATAATGTAGTTTGTGGTACATCAGGGAAATATTTAGTTCATTCTGCAACATTTGTATTCTGTAGTCTAATTGTAATATTACCTGAAAAAGCTGCATTTTAGATTTACCATTTTCAGTCATATTCCATCCCTTTCAAGTATTATTTATCACAGTAGCCTGCGTACATTTTGGTCATCGCATTTTCAAAAGGAAAAAAATAATGAAAACAAAGTAAAGAGCTTTTAAATTATATAAACTATGTATCAAAAATATATTGGTCTTTAAATCAATCTTAATTAAGTAAATGTGAGAAAACTCAAAAACTAAAAAACATGAGCAAACAGAAATAATTTTAGAAACTAAAATTGTAGTTAATTGCCGTTTCACACGAAATATTGGATTGTGTTAAAAAATATTTTTAATTAATTCAATCTAGGAATGCAAAAATGCTTTAAAATGAAACCGAATTTAAAATCAAAACTCAGAAAATTAAAATTTCTTAAAACCTAATTGGTTTTTAGATCAGAAATTGAGCAAGTTTTCCAAATATATGAAATATATATTTGCAATAAATTGGGTGAACTCTCTGTTGGCCGAGAAGTGTAGAAAATGTCCATTTCACAATCCTCGCCCTAGGCTACAGCTGTGAATGAGAAACCTCCCGTTTCGAAGAACACAGAGACCGAAAAGCAATAAAATCCTTCCCTGCAAAACTAATCGGAACCTCCTGCGGCGTTAACAGGGGAAAGCACTAAACAGCCATTCGTTTTTGAAGCAGTTCGCGAAATTAATCGGAGCATTTTCGGAGTAGCTAGGTTTAAAAAGTAGATCGCTTTCAAAGTGAAATTCAATTAGCGGGTCATCCAGTCAGAGGGTTAAAATTGCGATGACATTCGGGCCACCGCACAATTCATAAGGACTATATATATATATATATATGGAATCGGTTGTGGAGTCGTCATCCAATTGAATCTCTCAACGAAACAAAGCACGCAGACTTCGCGCGCAGGCGCAGCTCAAACAAGGTGAAACAAAAACTTTGACCATTGAGAAAAAAAGAACGAGAAAGAGACTGAGGTGCGCGAGCAGGCGTTCCCGTCGTCACATCATGGAAATCTAATTGTAGAATAGCTACCTTTTTTTAATTAATTTTTGTTAAGTTTAAATAAATCTGAAGAAAGACAAATGTCGTGGACCCCTTGTTGTCTCCCACAAATTATGGGGGCTCGGCCGGGATTTTGATCAAAGTTTGGAACGCGTGAACTAAAGAAGCGTCCGTGGAGGAGAAGCGCCGCCATTTTTTGGAAACTTCGCTCAACCAGTGTGGTGGTTGAATTTCATTCGAAAACCAGCGTGAATATTCCGCCTGTGTAGAGGTTGGAACTATTGTTTTAACTCCTGCGAAGAGGTGTCATTTTAACAATTTCAAGAACTATTTTTCGTCTAACGATATAACCTGCGAAGAGGTTGTGGGATCTGTGTTCATCTGCGTAGAGATGAATCAATGTTTTTCTTCAATTATTGGATACATCGTACGTGCGAGCAACAAGGGAGCTAAAAAAAAAAAGGTAGGATCTTTCCATATTTTTTCTAAAATGTATAAAAACGCTCTTAAAGAAGATCTCATAATAGTTGTTGAGGATCTAGACGGTACTGTAGAGAGTACGGACAACATAGCTAAACTAAAGACTAAAATTGAGAAGAGTAGTACATTTGAAAGTGATGCAGATTTCGTTAAAACTTTAATTAAAAACTGTATAGATGAGAGGGTATCGCGAAACGAAAGAGAGGCAACTTTAGAAAAACAGAAAGTTGAGCTCGCAAAACTACAGTTAGCACAGTTAGAAAAAAAAGTCGAACTTCAAACGGCTAAAAATAAAGCATTAAGTTTAAATCCTGCAGCTAAAGTCGAAGAGAAACAGTTCAGAAACAAACATAGAAAATATGATCAAAAGCATTAAAACTTTATCTCTTCCTGTTCCCACCAGATCTGAAAATTTTATTCTGTTCTTCCAATCATTAGAACGCGCATTTTTAACCAAGAAAATAAATGACGAATATAAATCTGAAATTTTAATAAATCTTCTGTGCGAAAGAGCTCATAATGTCTTATTGTATATTAAAAGGAGGAATTAAATGACTATGAAAACTAAAATCTATAGTACTCAGAGAATTCCAAGTAGCCCCTCGCGAGTGTTTAAACTCATTTAAAAATGCTGTAAAATCATCAGGTGAGACATACATCCAATTTGCTGCAAGATTGGCGGCAAACTTCTAATATTATTGTTCGTTAAGAAAAGTTAATTCCTTTGAATCTCTATGTGATCTTTTAATTTCTGATAAATTATTTGAAACTTTAAATAAGGAAACCGCAACTCATATTGGCATTCGAGAAGCGGAAGATTGGTTTAGGCCTATTGATTTAGCTAAAGAGTGCGATATTTATATTTCATCTAGAAGCGGATCTCGTAAGGAAAATCCTATTGCTTGTGGATATACCGAAGACCCCTTTAAAAATAAACCACGAAACTATAAACCAAAGATTAAAGATAGCTATCCCCAGAATCTTGAAAGACAAAATAAAAATTGCTACATATATGCAGTGATTCATCTCATTACGCAAGAGATTGTGAGAAGCGTTTTAAGCCTAAAGAATCTAACGTCCACATCCATAATAGAAAAAACGCGAATAGTTTGAAAGTCAAGAGCGAAAAACAAAAAAGCGATGAGTTCGCACAACAGCTCCAATACGTAAACATTTTTGTAGAAAATCAGCCCGTAACAGCCTTGATTGATTCAGGTTGCCAGATCCCAGTTCTAAATTCCTCACTAATTAGATTGAACAAACCTTCCGAGGGAAGAATAACATTAAGCTCATGTTTTAAAGAAAAGCGTATGGTAGAAGTTGCACCAATAAATATTTCTCTTACTCAGCACTCTCCCAGTTTAAGTGTTCGAACGGCAATATCACCGACCTTAACCGAAGAATTTATTATACATCCCAGTGTATATACTGAAATAAAGAAAATAAGCCACGCAAAGAGCGATGTTTTATTGAATGAAAGTGAATCCTCTTTAGGTGCTTCTTCTATTTTTACTGTTGCAAATGTGATAGAAAACTCTAGTTATGATTTGTCACACGTTAAGAACTTTAATATTAGAAATGATTTTAGCTCTCTAATTAAGGATTATAAACCTAATAAAATTAAGAGTACTAAGTTAAAAATGAGTATTATATTGAAAGATGATATTCCTGTATGTCAGAGAGCCAGACGTTTATCTTGTTCTGAGAAATTACAGGTAAACGATCAAATTGATGATTGGTTACAACAGGGTATTATAAGAGAAAGTTGTTCTGATTATTGTTCACCTATAGTATTGTGTAAGAAAGTCAATGTTGCCATGAAAACGAGTTCCGTGGACTCCAACTCCCGGTCGCCCACCCCTTCACCTATGGAGGGTAAACATAGTCGGTTCGCGATGCTCGGGAGACTCTTCAAGCCCTGGAAGTGGAAACGGAAGAAAAAGAGCGATCGTTTTGAACAGACGTCCAGAACTCTAGAGAGGAAAATATCGATGCATTCAACCAAAGAAGAGCTTATTAAAAAGGGCGTTCTTATGCCCGATGGAACTGATAAAGACCAAGATAGCAAAATAAATGATTCCGTTCATCAGAACCACATTCCGCAAATCAACGGGTTTGGGCCCGAGAGTGGCATGTCAGAAACTGAGAAGCAGCGTAACTCTCCGTCGGTAACGTACATGTCGTCCTCTATTTTAGAAACCTACAACACCGTTGTGGTTACCAACTCTGGCTTTCCTACCGTACTATCGTCATCTCAGAATCATGCCATGCCTGTGATACACAATGTTTCCCTGTTGAACCTTCCGGATATCGAAGAGGTGCCTTCACATGCTGCGGAAATTGTTCTCTCTGTTCTTCCAGAACCTCCAATATCGTTGAATGATATTGGGCCAATACTACATCCACAGCAGCAGACCACATGAAGATGTGGGGAGAAACTGTCTAGTTCAGCAAAATTATGCTATGTTAAATCTTTGTGTATTTGTTGTATAGTCCTTGTCTGTTCCGTCTTTTTGTGTGTTTCAGATTTTCCTCTGGTCTCCATGAAAAAAAAAGAAATAAGTACCGCTGCGGACAGCGTACGGTCAGGTTGGCCGTTGTGGAATTGGTTGTGGAGTCGTCATCCAATTGAATCTCTCAACGAAATAAAGCACGCAGCCTTCGCGCGCAGGCGCAGCTGATCCAATGTGAAACAAAAACTTTGACCATTGAGAAAAAAAGAGCGGAGAAAGAGACTGAGGTGCGCGAGCAGGCGTTCCCGTCGTCACATCATGCAAATCTAATTGTAGAATAACTACCTTTTTTTAAATTAATTTTTGTTAAGTTTAAATAATCTGAAGAAAGACATCTGACTATGACCCCTTGTTGCCTCCCCATATATATATATATATATATATATATATATATATATGGGAGACAACAAGGGGTCCAAGATGTTTGTCTTACTTCACATTTATTTTAAAATTAAACAAAAATTAATTAAAAAGGTAGCTATTTTAACAGATAAGTTTGACGATGATATGCAGAAGGTAACGCCTGCTCGCGCACCTCTCTCGTTCTCTAATCGTTAAAGTTTCTCCAAAGACCTTAAAGTTTTCGTTTTGGTTTGGATTTGCTGCGCCTGCGCGCGAAGACTGCGTTGTTATCTTGAGAACTATTGGATCCTACATCCGGCTATCCTGACTGTACGCTGTCCGCAGCGGTACTTCCTCCTTTTCATTGAGACCAGAGGAGAATCTGAAATATACAAAAAAAACGGAACAGACAAGGACTATACGACAAATATACAAAGATTTAACATATCATAATTCTTCTGAACTAGACAGTTTCTCCATCATGTGAAGGCATCTCTTCGACATCCGGAAGGTTCCACAGGAAAACATTGTGTTTCACAGGCATAAGAACGTCTTTTTTAACAAGTTGATCTTTGGTTGAACGCATCGATATTTTCCTCTCTAGAGTTCTGGACATCTGTTCAAAACGATTTCTCTTTTTCCTCCGTTTCCACTGCCAGAGATGGAAGATTTTCCGGAGCAACGCAAACCGTCGATGTTTACTCTCCATAGGTGAAGGGGCTTTGAAGTTCACGGAACTCGTTTTCATGGCACCATTTACTTTCTTACACAATACTATATCAGAACATTTTTCTCTTATAATACTCAATTTTAACTTAGTACTCTTAATTTTATTACATTTATAATCCTTAATTAGAGAACTCAAATCATTTCTAGTATTAAAGTTTTTAACATGTGGCAAATCATAACTAGAGTTTTCTATCACATTTGAAACAGAAATATTTGAAACAGAAACTGCACCTAAATCTGCACTCAAAGAAGATTCACTTTCACTCAATAAATCATCGCTCTTTGCGTGGCCTAGTTTCTTTATTTCAGCATATACACTGGGATGTATAATAAATTCTTCGGTCAAGGTCGGTGATATTGCCGTTCGAACACTTAGACCGGGAGAGTGTTGATTAAGAGAAAGATTTATCCGTTTAACTTCTACCATACGCTGTTCGCCAAAACATGAACTTAATGTTATTATTTCTTCGGAAGGTGTTTGCACTCTAATTAGTGAGGAATTTAAAACTGGGATCTGGCAACCTGAATCGATCAAGGCTGTTACGGGCTGATTTTCCACAAAAATGTTTACGTATTGAAGATTTGAGAATTCATCGCTATTTTGTTTTTCGCTCTCGATTTTCAAAGTATTCACGTTTATTCTATTATGGATGTGGTCGTTAGATTCTTTAGGTTTAAAACGCTTCTCACAGTCTCTTGCGTAATGAGATGAATCACCGCATATAAAGCAATTTTTATTTTCTCTTTCAAGATATTGGGGATAGTTCTCTTTAATCTTTGGTTTAAAGTTTTGTGATCTATTTTTAAAGGGGTCTTGGGTATATCCATAAGTATTAGGAATTTCTTTATGTGATCCGCTTCTAGATGAAATATAAATATCACACTCTTTAGCTAAATCAATAGGCCTAAACCAATCTTCTGCTTCTCGAATGCCAATATGAGTTGTAGTTTCCTTATTTAAAATTTCAAATAATTTATCAGAAATTATAAGATCACATAGAGATTCAAAGGAATTAACTTTTCTTAACGAACAATAATATTGGAAGTTTGCCGTCAATCTTGCAGCAAATTGGATGTATGTCTCGCCTGATGATTTTACAGCATTTTTAAATGAGTTTAAACACTCGCGAGGGGTTAATTGGAATTCTCTGAGTACTATAGATTTTAGTTTTTCATAGTCATTTAATTCCTCTTCTTTAATATACAATAAGACATTATGAGCTCTTTCGCCCAGAAGATTTATTAAAATTTCAGATTTATATTCGTCATTTATTTTCTTGGTTAAAAATGCGCGTTCTAATGATTGGAATAACAGATTAAAATTTTCAGATCTGGTGGGAACAGGAAGAGATAAAGTTTTAATACTTGTTATCATATTTTCTATGTTAGTTTCGAACTGTTTCTCTTCGACTTTAGCTACAGGATTTAAACTTAATGCTTTATTTTTAGTCCTTTGAAGTTCGACTTCTTTTTCTAACTGTGTTAACTGTAGTTTTGCGAGCTCAATTTTCTGTTTTTCTAAAGTTACCTCTCTTTCGTTTTGCGATACTCTCTCATCTATACAGTTTTGAATTAAAGTTTTAACGAAATCTGGATCACTTTCAAATGTACTACTGTTCTCAATTTTAGTCAACTATGGTGTCCGTACTCTCCACAGTACCGTCTAGATCCTCAACAACTCTTA
Organism: Trichonephila clavipes; assembly: GCA_019973935.1. Lineage (NCBI taxonomy): Eukaryota > Metazoa > Arthropoda > Arachnida > Araneae > Nephilidae > Trichonephila > Trichonephila clavipes. The sequence continues at coordinate 62,063 of BMAU01017825.1, forward strand.
TGAGATCCTCTTTAAGAGCGTTTTTATACATTTTAGAAAAAATATGGAAAGATCCTACCTTTTTTTCTAGCTCCCTTGTTGCTCGCACGTACGATGTATCCAATGAAGAAAAACGTCGATTCCACTGATTTCACCTCTTCGCTGGTATTATAGTTGAAATTGTTCGAATTGACACCTCTTCGCAGGTGTTTATGTGAGTGGTTCCAACCTCTACACAGGCGGAATATTTGTCGATGGTTCCAACCTCTACACAGGCGGAACGAAGTTTTCGAAAAATGGCGGCGCGTCTCCTCCACGGACGGCTTTTTTTCAAGTTCCAAACTTTGATCAAAATCGAAATTTTTTTCAATCCCGGCCTCTACACAGGCGGAGTATTCATGCTGAGTTCAAACCTCTACACAGGTTGAACGAAGTTTCCAAAAAATGGCGGAGCGTCTCCTTCACGGACGCTTTTGTTCATTGTCCAGACTTTGGTTCCAAATCGAAATTTTATCGATCCCGGCTGAGCCCCCATAATTTGTGGGAGACAACAAGGGGTCCAAGACGTTTGTCTTACTTCACATTTATTTTAAAATTAAACAAAAATTAATTAAAAAGGTAGCTATTTTAACAGATAAGTTTGACGATGATATGCAGAAGGTAACGCCTGCTCGTGCACCTCTCTCGTTCTCTAATCGTTAAAGTTTCTCCAAAGTCCTTAAAGTTTTCGTTTTGGTTTGGATTTGCTGCGCCTGCGCGCGAAGACTGCGTTGTTATCTTGAGAACTATTGGATCCTACATATATATATATATATATATATATATATATATATATATATATATATATATATATATATATATATATATATATGTATATATATAATTAGAAAAATTGAATAATCTTAATTCAGCGCATGACACTAAATCCAAAAAAAATCAAATCAAAGTAACGCAGAGTAAGTTCAAACCATACATATATGTCATCATAGCTTTGACGCTAACACAATAACCGCAAATACAAACATTAAAAACTGTGATAAAAGAAATTATTACAAGTGAAACAGATAGAACCAATAAGAATTTGACTAAGCTTTTGGTTGAGGCCAAAAAAAATTTTTTTTTGAAATAAAACGGAACCATGTTAGCACTAAGAATAGATGTGCACAACATTTAACCCACTAACATCGAAATCATGACATGAATAATATGATGTGAATGTATAGAAAAATATGTAACATTTGACATTGCTCATTAGCCTAAGAAATTATAATAATTCGCGAAGAGCATTTGATTACTATGCAAAACAAACACGGCAAGTTAAATTTAGAATTGCCAACGATGAGTGTGCATGCGATCAGGATGCACCCCATATGTTTACAAAGGCAGAAAAATTGCGCATCCCATTTCTTGCGAAACAACGATTACCCGCAACCGTCAACACAAGAAACAGAATGTACAACCGAAAAAACAATGCAAATACAAATTTAGAGAATTGAAATATTTAATTAATAAATAAAAAAATTGAGAGGAAAAAAATTCTATATTCAATACATGTGGATTTCCATATTGATAAATGCATTCCAGAAATCCCAAATGCAGTTGAAGATGTAAGAAAAAAAATTGTAAACATAAAACTATTAATTCAACCTATAACGCATGTTAAAGGTTGAACAGATTTGGAGTAAAATAAAATCAACCAAAAAAAAAGTAGCTGCTTCACACAATTCAACAACACAATTCCCTAATAGAAAAAAAATTCACTTAACTGAGCAAAAAAAACTTTTGAACGTTTCAAGTAAATCAACGTAATGATTCAAAGTAATTCACAAACTCATCAAAGTAATTCTCTATATCTCTCAAAATACATCCTCAAATTTCCACAACACCATTAACTCAAAACCATCTGTATCCTTCAAATTATTTACTTAAATATCTCTCAATATCATTAATTCAAAATTCTCGGTACACTTCAAATGATTCCTCAAATATTCCACATAACTATTAGTTTAAAATCATCTGTATCCTGCAATTTACCTCCTCAAATATTTCACAAAATCATTAACCCAAAAGTATATCTATATGTCCTTCAAATTACTTTCTCAAATATTTCACATAACCATCAGCTCAAAATTACCTATATATCCTTCTCAATTTACCTCCTCAAATATTTCACATAACCATTTCAATATCTGTACAACACCAAAAAAATTATATCTAAACTCAATATCTGCAACTGAAACAATCTTAATTAGCCTCTGTGTATTCAAATGTTTCGCCAATAATAATAACTCAAAACTAACCTCACTACACATACACAAAATCACTAATATTTATAATAATTCCATTATCTGACCACACACCTATTTCCAAATTACAATCCAAAACCACAAATTTAAAACAAGACTCTAATAATATCAGTACTCAACTCAATAATCTGACCAAACGCTGCTATGTAGAAAAAAAATTAATCTAAACCGACAGGCCTAATGCAACTAACCTAACTCAAACAATCAATACATATGCCAAAATAGTACACAAAGCGAGACAAAAAATATCGACTGTATAATCTCTGCTCTAAACAACGATTCATTTAGAATACCCGAAAAGAAATTTCCAAAGCGAAAGCACAAACACAAAACAAACCAATTGAATTGAAAAACCTTACCGACAGATTCTACAAGTTTAGATGTGAGATAGCAATTAAATGACAAACACAAAATTAACATAAGTAGAATCGATTAAAACATCGAGATAATTTTCAAGGGGGAAAAAAGTTAAACAACCATCTATATCAACAAACATCCATAAACGCACAAGTTGCAATGCTATCGATATTCAGTAAATAAACAGCCAAAAAAAATAATAATACACTATCATCAACGTATCATCTAAAAATAATGCATCCCACAAAATACTTTCATTAAAAAAAATGCTGCAAGATAAAAGAATTCACATGCAGAGTAAATAATCGTAGCATAATCAAGTAAACATGAACTAAAAATATTAAAGCAGGAGACAATGAATAAAAGCGTAAATAAATGAGTAATAATAACAACAAAATATTTGATTAGTGCAAATACTATTTATGTAAACATTAATTATACCTCAAATTTCTTGACAGGTGTACAAAGAGAACCCAAAATTTGATTTCTGTTGCAAACAACATGTGCTTACTATACACGTGTATACAATATACATATAAATAATAATAAAAAAATTACACCACAAGAATTGCACACACCCATGATATATGGAATTAAAATTGAGCAATAGTGTATACATATTTCACACAGCAAAAAAATTTCCCATCTTCTCACACAAAAGAAAAAAATTAATTTTTTCCCCAAAAGTAAACAATTTCAATACAAGGTTCCGTGTTCCAGGTGGGGACTCTCCTCCAGCGACGCAATGTCAATAATCAAAAAAAAAAATCTCGCTCTCTCTAAAAATGATGCAATAAGAATTAAACTAATTAACAAAATTATTTGCACGTCCTTAAATTATATCGCGGATTCGAAATAATAGTTTCACTTCCGTATCGATAGGTAGTTTGTGATCTAAACTGTTTAGGTGCAAATATGAAAATCTCTTAATAAAAGGAATCATTCGATTGACATGTGTGTTAAACCTCTTAAGAAGAATTTGTGACAGTGCATCAGAATTATTAATATTGTAATTAACCAGGTCCGACGTAATGAACTCATCTGCAACCCCCGGCAATTTCAGCTTAAGTATTGTAATCTTTTCGGCCATAGTAATAAATTATTAGTTTAAGTAACCCAGGCTCGGTAGTCGTAAATCGCATCATGGCCAATGTTAATAAATAAAATTATCTCGATGAATAAATTGTTAATAACTACAAATTCGATTAAATACTCATTTCGTTTAAGATATAATTAAATTTATTGATACATAAATAAAAATTAGGTTTACAAAAAAATTGTAATGAAAGAAAACTTAGCTTTTTGAAGGGAGGAGTACATGGTCACCTTGGGCAGTCCCGGGTTGGGTCGCGAGCTCCTTCTACTTGCTACGTCTTTGCTGCAATTTGGGGAGAGAGCTTTTTGAAATTCGGGTGCGTTCCATTTTATTCTTAACCCCATCATGCCGAAATCCTGGAGCCGGACTTGTTACTGTCCCTTGAATTGCGTATCTAATTGGACAATCCCCATCGCGCAATGCTACAAGTCATGAAATTTATGCGTTCACTGAACTCAGAAAAGCACGGGAATCCCTTGACACTCCCCACCGAAGGAATTTCACCACATCCGGTCAAGGGGAGACTCGTTTGTAAATTTCTAGAAAGTAAGGGACAATTTCTAGCCTTCCATCCGTCTATACATATTTATATTAGTTGTAGCCAGTGGCGCACACACGGGGTGGGTCTGGACCCCGCGCCCCCCAAAGCCCTTGATTTTTTTTCCGATTGATTATAATTCTAAGTATATAGTACGTAAAATTTAATTAATTACTTGTTATTAATGATTAATTTTATCAATTAATGCTAATTATTTATTCAAAAATTAGTTTTTTACTGTGTTTTGTTCCCAAAAATCGACAAAATCAAAAGGAGCATGATACAAGATTGGTGAACTTTCAACCCCGGACACCACCTCCCCCTTGAGAAATTCCTATGTGCGCTACTGGTTGTAGCTATTTAATGAAAAGTAGCTAAAATAAAATTATTCTTTGTTGATCTAAGTAGGAATTGACTTAAAAAAATATTTATGTTACTTGTGTTGATTTATATGTGTGTTTGAAAAAGTTCACATATTATTGTATATATTAATATTTATTGACCAATAAAATTGACCATGTAGAAGAATGGACTTGGTTACGAACTCGCCATATAGTCGTGATTTCGAGTCGTGGTATAAATAAAGACCAACAGTGTAGAGGCACTAATGTACATAACATTTGTTCTGTCGAGACTTTAAGTCCTGATGCTATAGTGTAGAAAATTGGAAAGTGTGGGGCTAGCTCAAATGCCATTCATCATTTGTGTAAGATTCAAAATTATGAGGTCCGTTGCCAACATCCCTCATGTTTCTTTAAAATGCGCTGTTAATAGAAATCAAATTAGATCTTGGTGAAAGATTTGATCGCTTGATGAAGGCTCTAAAAATTGGTACTTTGCATCATAATCATGTTATAGTGGATTGCCACATATAAGCGTTGCTTAAAATAGGATGCTTTGCTTTTCCTTAAATTTCGAATTTTCATATGGACCGATACATTAACGCATTTATTTTTGAAGTATGTACATATATATATATATATATATATATATATATATATATATATATATAAAGGCTGTTCAGAAAGTATCGATACTGAATTTATTCTATTATTCCAGAAAACCCCTAGCGGAGAGGCTGTGCGCATCATGCGAGCGCATATTTCACCTTGTCTCACAAAAATTGGCAGGTCTGTACACCACGCCGTTCAGTCACATTAACTTCTTTCACGTGGAATGTTTGCGTGCGTTCGTCGAAAAAAGAAAATGTGAGAAAACACAGATCAGCGAATCTGTATCAAGTTTTGCTTTAAGCTCGGTAAAATGGGCACCTAAACTTACGAGATGATGAAAACAGCATTTGGAGATGAGGCGATGAGTTGTGCTCGGGTTTTCGAGTGGTTCCGGCGATTCAAGGACGGTTGTCATCCAGTGAACAGTGATCCTCGTTCTGGACGCCCGTACACCTCTCGCAATGAGGACAAGATTGCACAAGTGAAGGCTGTGGTGCGCTCTGATCGTCGTTTAACAGTCCGAGAAATTGCACAGGAGTGTCACATTTCCGTAGGATCATGTGATAAAATTTTGAGAAAGGACTTGAACATGCGCCGAGTGTCTGCAAAGTTTGTGCCACGTCTACTCACTGAGGATAAGCAATTCCAACAACTGGCAACATCATCTGATTTGTTTCAAAGTGCAAGCGATGATCCGGAGTTCATGAAGCTCATCATCACTGGGGATGAGTCGTGGGTTTACGGATATGATCCCGAAACAAAGCAGCAGTCGTCACAATGGAAAACCCTCGGTTCTCCTCGGCCAAAGAAAGCACGGCAGGTGCGATCAAAGTCATGTTGATTGTGTTTTTCGATGCAGAGGGAACCGGGACCGGACAGTGAACAAGGAATTCTACTTGGACGTCATGAGGAGGTTAAGAGAGGCTGTTCGCAGAAAACGACCAGTGTTGTGGGCGTCCTCTCGTTGGATGCTTCATCATGACGGAGCCCCAGCGCACACCACCACTCTTGTGCACACGGAACAATTCAAGTAGCACATCCTTCCTACTCACCGGATATGTCACCTCCTGATTTTTTCCTCTTTCCCAAGATTAAGAACACCTTAAAAAGACGCAGGTTTCAGGACATTGAAACCATAAAACAGAATTCGACACAGCAGCTTCTGGCCAACCCAAAGTCTGAGTTCCAGAAATGTTTCGAGGACTGGAAACATCGTTGGGACAAGTGTGTTACTGCCAATGGAGCATATTTCGAAGGAGATTGACTCAAAAACCTGTTTATGTATGCATGCTTTTGCATAATAAATTCAGTCTCGATACTTTCTGAACAGCCCTCGTATATATATATATATATATATATATATATATATATATATATATATATATATATACTCCCGACCTACGTCTACACTGCGAATAAAAGTAGGTTATGTTTTTGTTCATATGTTATTTAGTTAAATGATTTTTTAATATTTAAATTCTTCGTATATAATTCTTTCCTTTCCTCTTGGTACATAGTATGACAAATTACAGGTGAAGGTTGGTTGGTCCCAAAACATGTTTAAACCTACAATCCTGGTTCCTAAGGCCAGGAGTTTGTCATTATACTACTGTGCCTTCTTCCTATCCATAGTTATCTTTGATAACAACTATCTGTTTATTTTTATATTTTCGTTTATATATTTGTGTATATGTATATATATATATATATTTATATATGTGTATAAATATACTATATATATATATTGAATTTTTATATTGGAATATTTTTATATTGGAATATATATATATATATATATATATATATATATATATATATATATATATATATATATGAGAGTCCAAATAAATCTTTGAATAAAAATCAGACTCTTCAGAAGGCGGGATTTTAGATTGGCGATGTGGTTGTCTAGGGGTAAGTATTTAAGGGTGAGTGATGAATTAATTGTGTGTGAATCAAAATCATTTAAACACAGATACTTCATTTAAGTAAAAAAGAATTTATTTAAAGTTAAAGAGAAATATTTACAAAGAGAAAGACATGCAGGAATTAGGTTAATTGAAAGTTGAGATACCTTTAGAAGACGGGGAAATTAATTACCTTTCTCATGCTTGGACGTTAGGACTGGTGGTATTGCCGCACGCATAATTTGCTACAGGTCCCGATAGCCGAGTTGGCAGAGCGTTGGACTGAACTTCCTCAGGTCTCGGGTTCGAATCCCGGCCCCGGCAGATTTATCCAAAGACTGGAATTTTGTTTCCGTTTTTAATGTATTATTTCTCTAGGTTCTAGATGAATCCAGATCATTCTTTAGAGTGCATACTGGGTATTTCTCGAATATTCCGAAGTGTATAAAAGCAGCGTTCATCGCCAGTTGGGCATGTTCTCAGTCCAGTGTTGTATCGAGCTCCCAGCGTTAGAATAAATCTAATTGTTTGTTTAATAGAACTGTGTACTTCTTTCGAACTCCGTGACAAGTTTGGTGGAGGCGCGGGGTACAATTACGTCAAACGTGGATAATAGCGGCAACCTTCGCAGGAGCCTCCGGTTAAGAGGATTATCCCCCGAATTCGGACTGTTAAAAGAAAATAGTAGGAAGAGGACGAAAATGCCGACCGAGCAAGAAGCCAAGCCCGCTGTAGTAACACCTTCGTTACAGCAAAGCCCATCGACCTTCCGAGGAGCGCCTGGGGAAGACCCTCTCAAATGGCTTAAAGAGTACGATCGAGTAGCCAACTTTAACAAGTGGGATGACATGATGTGCCTGGCTAACGTTTATTTCTTTCTTGACGGTACTGCGAGACAGTGGTATGTCAACAACGAAGACGCCTTAGATTCCTGGGAAGCGTTTAAAAATGGATTAAGTGGACTTTTCGGTGACCGTCAAAAATATACCAGAAGGGCAGAAGAACAACTAAAATGCCGAGCCCAGCGTTCAGGCGAGAGTACACAGTCCTACATACAAAGTGTATTAGGACTTTGCCAAGAGGTAAATCCTCTGATGAAAGAAGACGAAAAGTGTCACACCTAATGAAAGGTGTTGCTGAGGATATTTATCAGGCCCTGTTGACGAGAGAAATCAACGACACAGCAAGTTTTATCAAATGGTGCAACTATATCGAAGATATGAAGCAGAAGAGAGTTGGTCGACCGAGATTTGAAAGGCTTCCAAACGTCGTACCAGTTGCATCCCTGACGGATGAGACTGATTTGGTCTCTCTTATTCGCACAATCGTACGAGAAGAAGTCCATCGACTAGTTAACCAGACGCAAGAATCTTTGACTCCGATCCCCAATCCTTAGAAGAGATCGTTCATGACGAAGTTGAAAGGGTTTTGGCCCCAGTGTCAACAAAACCTACAGAAACTAGACCACGACCAACATACGCCGCTGTAACCAGGAAATACAGAGCTCCTGTTCAGAAATTCCCACCTGAACCAAGAAAAACAGATGTGTGGAGAACGGCTGACAACAGACCTGTTTGTTTCCACTGCGGACGTCCTGGACATGTAATGCGCTACTGCCGAGAGAGAAAGGCTGTCTTTGACAACTCTCGAAACCGCCGACGGAACTTCGACGACGTTGGCACTGAAGAAGAAATACGCCGACCAAACTCTTCTCGCCGTTTTACGCCAAGTCCCACGAGAGGCCGATCCCCAATACATCGTTACAGATCCCCGTCACCATATCGCCGATCCAGTCAGTCGCCAGGCCGTAGGAGCGAGGAAAACTAAAGAAAGCGACCTTCCAAGGAGGTGAGGCCGCGTGTACTGGAAATCCTCCGTCGACCGCCAAGATGACTGGTAACCAACTAGACGTAATAATAGATAAGAAGCCGATACGTGCTCTAGTAGATTCTGGGGCATCGTTTTCTGTCATATCCGATAAGTATCGCCGATTTTTAAAGAAAGTTCTGTTTGCTGATGCCAAGAGCGTTATGCTGAAAGTTGCGGATGGAAATTTTGTTCGGCCGATAGGGAAATGTGTTTTACGTGTCCGTATAAACAATCGAGAACTGCCTTTTGAATTTATTGTTTTATCACATTGTAGCCATGACGTCATCCTAGGATGGGACTTTTAGAGGCGTCTCAAGCCGTTATAGACTGTGGACAAAATGAACTTGTTCTAGAAGACATTTGTCGAGACTCCACAGCGCCTGACGCCTGGAATTTGTATGCCACCAGAGACTATACACTTAAGCCGCATTCTTTAACTAGAATAACAGTATCAGGATATCAAACCCGAGGAGACATAAATGTAGTTCTAGACGGCAGCAAACATTTGCTCTTCGAGAAAAAAATATTGCTACACCGTCCATGGTATCCACATATCGTAACGGAAAAGTGATGTCTGGGTTACCAACCTGCAGTTCCGAAACCAAATCATCCCTAGAGGAATGTGCATAGGCCAAGCTGAACCACTAAATGAAGGGCATCTATGTGTTATTTCCAACACATCGGGTTGCTTGATGACCAGCAAGAAACTTCGGAGTCACAGATGAATTGTTCGTTAATGATGTCACCCGAGTTAAGTGACGAACAGAGAAACAAGCTATCCGAACTACTCCGAAAATTTTCTGGGCTTTTCACGAAGACCGACAAGTCGACAGCCGCGAAGACGAATGTGAAACACAGGATTTTTACTGGTGATCATGCTCCAATCAACCAACGAGCCTACAGAGTCTCGCCGACTGAAAGACGCATCATTCATGAAGAGGTTCAGAAAATGCTTGATGAAGGTATCGTCCAACCCTCTGAAAGTCCTTGGTCATCACCCGTTGTGCTCGTAAGAAAAAAGACGGTAGTTGGCGTTTTTGCGTCGATTATCGCAAGCTGAATAGCGTCACGAAAAATACGTTTATCCTCTGCCTCGTATTGACGATACGCTCGACTGTCTGAAAGGTGCCAAGTTCTTTTCTTCCATGGATCTCCGATCTGGTTATTGGCAAATAGAAATAGACGAAACGGATCGTGAAAAGACGGCATTTATTACCCTGAAGGCTTATACGAGTTTAAAGTCATGCCGTTTGGTCTCTGTAATGCACCTGCGACCTTCGAGAGAATGATGGACAATTTGCTACGCCATTTTAAATGGACTATGTGTCTTTGTCACCTAGATGACATAATAGTGTTCTCAGAAACTTTTGAAGACCATCTTATACGATTAAGACTTGTTCTAAAATGTCTTCAGGAAGCTGGTCTTAAATTAAATTCAAAGAAGTGTCTTTTGCTGCCCAAGAAGTAAAGATTCTAGGCCATCTTGTATCTAGTAATGGCGTTCGTCCCGATCCCGACAAAATAAAAGCCGTAAGAAATTTTCCCACTCCAAAGAATATACATGACATACGAAGTTTTCTTGGCCTTTGTTCATACTTTAGAAGATTTATTAAAGGTTTCTGTTATCTCGCCGAACCTTGCAGTCGTTGCTGAAAAGTGGCGTGGAGTTTCATTGGGGTCCTGAAGAGGTGGAAGCATTTCACAGTCTTAAGAAAGCACTTACTTCGGATCCAGTATTGGGGATGTACGACGAAAGAGCTTCTACAGAAATCCATACTGATGCAAGCGGGTACGGTATCGGAGCTGTCCTAGTACAAATTCAGAATAATGTCGAGAAAGTTATAGCATACGCTTCTAGAACTCTGACAAAAGCCGAAAAGAATTATTCCACCACAGAAAGGGAATGTCTTGCCATCGTATGGGCTACCAACAAATTCCGGCCGTACATATTCGGAAAACACTTTACTGTTGTAACTGACCATCATTCCTTGTGCTGGCTCATGAATTTAAAGGATCCTTCAGGAAGGCTTGCCAGATGGGCCCTCCGACTTCAAGAGCATGATTTTGACGTAAAATATAAAACCGGTAAGAAGCATAGTGACGCCGACGCTCTTTCGAGAAATCCAGTGGAAGAGGAAACGGAAACACCAGACAAATTTTTAGCAGTCACGACGAGTATGAACCTTGCGATGGAACAGAAAAAGATCAAGACCTTCCGAAATTAAAACTTTTGAGCAACTCATCCAAAAACGAAGAATTCAGATTCATCGACGGTATCCTTTGCAGGAAGAATTTTGATCCAGATGGAAAGTTGTGGTTGCCAGTCATTCCTAAACATCTACGAGCAGACATACTAAGGCACTTTCATGACGCCCCCACCGCAGGACACCTTGGTTTCGCGAAAACTTATGACAGGATTCGCAAGAGATTTTACTGGCCGGGAATGTACCGAAATGTCGTTCGGTATGTCATGCATTGTCGGGAGTGCCAAAGGAGAAAATCCGTTCCTCAACGACCACCTGGACGTTTAGTTCCCATCCCTCCAGCTATAGCTCCTTTCCATCGCATTGGAATTGATCTCCTTGGGAGATTTCCAAAGTCTGCTCATGGAAACAAATGGATAATAGTCTGCACGGATTACTCAACACGATATGCAATAACAAAAGCCTTGCCGACAGCCGAAGTCGACGAAATAGCGAAATTCTTACTTGAAGAAATTGTCCTCAGGCATGGAGCTCCTCGAGTAATTATCACAGATCGTGGAGCCGTCTTTCGATCCAGACTCGTTTCCTCTCTCGTCGACTTGTGTAACATTGATCATCGTTTCACAACGGCGTATCATCCCCAAACAAATGGACTGACGGAGCGCTTCAATAAGACATTGGCCGACATGTTGTCAATGTATGTGGATGTAGAGCAGAAAAAATTGGGATGAAATTCTACCATTTGTGACCTTCGCTTATAATACCGCTAAACAAGAGACCACAGGTTTTACGCCGTTCTATTTACTTCATGGTCGTGAAGCGGAAACGACACTAGATACAATGCTACCATTCTGTCCTAACGATTTTGATGACAGTAACATCACCAAGATAGCAGCCAGAGCCGAAGAATCACGACAGCTAGCCCGAGTGCACACTCTGAGAGCTCAAGACAAAGATCGTCGACGTTACGATTCCAAACACCAAATGGTATCCTACGCTCCCGGAGATCTCGTATGGGTTTATACTCCAGTGAGAAAAGTCGGTCTCTCCGAAAAACTCTTAAGAAGGTATTTCGGACCGTATCAGGTGCTACGCCGTTTATCAGCCGTGACTTACGAAGTACAAGATTTTGATCCTGCTTCACGAAAAAGAAAACTAAGAGAAGTTGTCCATGTACTGCGTATGAAACCGTACCATGATCCCGCCGAGCAAATCGAAACCGAGGATATTCCTCCCAAAGAATCATACAAAGGACCCATCACTCGTTCCAGAATAAAGACCCTTGAACAAGATGACAGCGGGGCGCTGTCTTCTTTTTCGAGGGGAGCAATGCCGCACGCATAATTTGCTACAAGTCCCGATAGCCGAGTTGGCAGAGCGTTGGACTGAACTTCCTCAGGCCTCGGGTTCGAATCCCGGCCCCGGCAGATTTATCCAAAGACTGGAATTTTGTTTCCGTTTTTAATGTATTATTTCTCTAGGTTCTAGATGAATCCAGATCATTCTTTAGAGTGCATACTGGGTATTTCTCGAATATTCCGAAGTGTATAAAAGCAGAGTTCATCGCCAGTTGGGCATGTTCTCAGTCCAGTGTTGTATCGAGCTCCCAGCGTTAGAATAAATCTAATTGTTTGTTTAATAGAACTGTGTACTTCTTTCAAACTCCGTGACAGTATCACGCAGAGCGCGAAATGCACTAAAGACGTGACGTGTTGAACCGGCGGTGGTTAGTAGGCCTCTGCCGAAAAATTATTCAAGCCGGAGCTACGAAAGTTGACTAGACGGCGCTTCTTCAGAATGCAGTAATAAATAAAAGTGAGATTAATGGTCCTCTGAAAAGGATATGACTCAACCTTCTAACAAAATGTTTCAAAGGGAAAATCCTACAAAATCACCCTCTCCTGACAGAGCTGGTCTCACAGCTCTTACAAAATGTTGAGAGGGAAAGTACTTTAAATATAAACTATTTTTAGTTACAACTATAATTTTGATGATTATTGGAATGTGGATGCAATAAAGACAAATAATACGGTTCTTAAAGATAATAAAATAAAAATATTTTGCTGATGAGAGAGAAAAGATGTATACCTAATATGCACAATTCCGGACCTAAAATAAAGCATATAAAAGAAAATATTCCATATTGTGATCTACAATTAACTAAAGCATAAAAAAATCCTTCGTATCAATAGAAAGATAAAGAATAATACGAAAATATAATAAATGTTACAAGTGAATATAAAATGATTAATGGAAACGAGTGTTACCATAAAACATCTATTGATTTTACAAGAGGGATATAATATGAGAAAAATTAAAAATAATAACTAATATATAAAAAAAAATCTTATTAAGCATAAAAATGTTTCATCAAATCAGCTGAGGTAGTGGTTGAGTTCGGTCCTTCATGCTGACCAACCTTTTCCACTTCATACCTATCCTTGGAATTAACTTTTGTTACTTTGTAAGAGGACCTAAGAACTTTGGTCTTAGTTTCAGTCCAGCTCCAAATTGGGTTCTTTGGATGGCAACTAAATCACCTTCTTTGTATAACTAAGCTTTCTTTCTTCTTCTGTTATACGTCTTTCTATTTTCAGACTGCAGGGTTTCGATGTTCTTTTTTGCATCGTTTCTTAAAAAATTCGCGTTGTTCTAGAAATTATTTCGCCATTTCTTCTAGAAGTAAGTCTTTGATTAGGATGTCTTCCTTGTTACGCATTTTGATTCCCACTAATAGTTCGAATGGTGTCCATTTTGTACTGCGACTTATAGTACTATTTAGTATTCTCTGTAATCTGTCGACGTATTTGTACCATTTCGTTGAGTCATCTAATGATAGCTTGGTAAGAACTGGACTCAAAGTTCGATGAATTCGTTCAACTTGTCCGTTTCCTTGAGGAACACCTGTTGCTATTTGTAGATGTTGAATGTTCTCTTCATCACAGTAGTCGTTGAATAATTTTGAAGTGAACGCTGAAATTCTATCAGAGATAATTCTGATGAGATTACCAAAGGTTTTCTGCTATTTTAGTTTTTCGAGGGCACTTTCAGCAGATACAGTTTTGATGGGATATCGCAAAGTAAATTTGGTAAAAGCGTTTACTACGGTGAAAATGTGTTGATAACTTTTGTTTGTGGAGGGTAAAGGGCCAATGAAGTCAACATGGTACATACTTAGAGGAATGCTTTCCTTAGAAATAGGATTCAAAAACCCTTCCTTTTTGCCAGTTTTCTTATTAGCTGATACATGGAACACAATTAACTATTACTTTTTTAACGACGTTGGTTAAATTGGGATAAAAAATTCCTGTTTCACAATTTCTTCTGTTTTTCCTACTGAGAAATGACCATTTTCGTGAATCAATTTAATTAGTTCAGCTTGCATTGCTTTAGGGGTTACAATTAATTCTCGACCATTTAAGTACTTGTAGAGTATACCGTTTCGCTCAAAAAGTTCTTCTGATTCTTGCTTCTCTAGAAGTGATTTCAATGTTTGGATGTTGTCATCTTCCTCTTGTGCTTTTTTAAGCTTTTATGTTAATGTATCATTGCATACAATCATTACAGGATATCGACTAAGAGCATCACCATGCTTCATACTACTTCCAGCTCTGAGCTCTATTTCATAATCGAATTCTTCTAATTCAAGCGTCCATCTGGCTATGCGAATAATTAGCTCCATTTTTGCATAGTCTTCTGAAATGCTGAACAGTCTGTTACTATTTTAAAGTGTTGTCCTAAAAGATAAACACGAAACTTCTTTAATGCGTTAATAATTGCTAATACCTCTAGTTTGTAGCTGTCATACTTTTCTTCTGCTGTATTTGTCTTCTTCGACATGTAGTAAACAGGATGTAACTTTCCATCTTCGGCTTCTTGTAACACAATTGCGCCGTACCCTTGTTTACAAGCGTCTGTGTGCAGTTCTGTTTTTCTTCCATACTTGTAAAGGTGCAAGATTGGGCCTTCGGAGATGATTTTCTTCAATTTTTCAAATGCTTCTTTTTGTTGAGTCCCAAAAACAAAGAGGTTTTCTTTTTTTGTTAAATCGCTAAGTGGTTTAGCTATCTTTGAATAATCTTTGATGTACTTGCGGAAATACCCAGTTAAACCAAGAAAACTTTCTACTTGTTTTATTGTTGTTGGTTCTAGAAATTTTCGGACAGCTAGCGTCTTCGTGGGAGATGGTTTAATAGTTCCGCTTTCTACAATGCGACCTAGAATTTCAATTTTCTTTTTTAAGAATTGGCACTTCTTGAACTTAATTTCTAATCCGTATTTCTTTGCGACGTCGAAAATAATTTTAAGTTTTTGTAGACCTTCCTGTTCGTTTTTCGCAGGAATGACGAGATCATCTAAATAAATGATTACAATTCCTTTCCGAGTAAGATCTCTAAATATACTTGACACGTAGCGTTGGAAAACTCCTGGACTTGTTCTTAGTCCGAAAGGAACTTTGTTATATTCAAATTTTCCGTCTGGGACGATAAAGGATGTATACTTTCTGCAATCTTCGTCAACATCGACGTGAAAGAAACCATTGCATAAATCTAATGTAGAATATACCTTTGCTTCTTGCAAAGTGTCTAAAACATCTTCGATGAGAGGTAACGGAAATTTTTCTTTCACAAGCTTCTGATTCAATTTTCTGTAGTCAATGCACATTCTCGAAGATCCATCTTCCTTTTTTACCATTACGATTGGACTTGCATATTCCGAAGAATTCGGACATATAATGCCTTCGTTGAGCCATTCTTCTATCTGTTTGTTTACTTCTTGTCTTTCTGTGAAAACTAGTCGACGAGGGGATTGACAGACTGGTCCTTCGTCTTTTAGAATAATTCTCATTGTGACGTCGGTAGATGCTGTTTTTTCTGGCTTGTAGTCTTGAATTAACTTTTCAAGTTCCTGCTTGATTTGACGATTTTCAACATGACGTAGGTCTAGTTCTTCTTGAAGATTTTCAGCAGATATTTGCATAAGCTGTGCATGATTCTCATATTTGTTGAATTTAACTCCTTCTTTAGTGAAACTTATCGATGCTTGTTCCAAAAGATCTTATCCGATAACTGCTTCGAATTTTAATTTATCAGCCGGTACAACATGCCAAGTTAGCGAGTAATTTTCATCATCTATTTTGAACTCATGTTCAAAGGAACCGATAGTTGTCACGTTTGCTTCACCAATACCTGTGAGAAGCATCTTGTTCTTTGATAATTTTGTTGGATCCATTATTCTTCTGCTCGTGTTTTCTCGTAGCAAACTTATCGTACTACCACTGTCTATGAGCACCGGGATTTTCACCTTTCCAAAAAATATCTCTTCAGTACGTAAACCTTCCTTAACGACGAGTGTGCAAGTTTCTTTTGGAGGTTCTTTGAATTTCTGCGATTTTGAATAGTTCGTCTGAGCATATACACTCTGTCGCAAAAAAATATATGCACCCAGAAGAAACCAAGCTACAATCACGAAACTCGGCAAGAATGTAGTCTGGTAAGAGATATGCAAATGATTAAAATTTCGAAGCCAATGAGACAAGGCTAAGTGTGCTATGCGCATATTAGTTGCGCAACTGGGAGAGTTTAAAAGCATGAGTACGAGCGCCATACGGCTATCCAAACGAATCTGATGACTTTGATAGACGATATTGAGACTTAGGATGCCTCTAAGACGTAACCGGCGGCAGTACGAGCAGCTGACGGACTTTGATAGGAGCCGTATAATAGGCCTCAAAGAAGCAGGTTGGTCGAATAGACGTATTGGCCGCCACCTCGGTCGGAGCGATATGGTAGTTGCTCGGTGTTGGCAACAGTGGATCACAGAAGGTAGAGTGTACCGTCGCGGAGGGTCAGGACGTCCCAGGAACACAAATGATCGCGAGGATCGTGCAATCAGAAGAGTGGCCACTTCGGCACCAACAACGTCTCTAGCATCGATTCAACGCCACTTACCTCCTTCTAGACATCCAGTGCCATCAAGAGAAACCATAAGGAGACGACTGACCGAAGTTGGCTTGAGGAGCCGACGTCCGCTAAGACGCTTACCACTGACCCCACATTATAGGCAGTGTCGACTGGATTTTTGCCGACCTCGGGCAACTTGGAGTGTGACAGACTGGAGACGTGTCATCTTCAGTGATGAATCCCGATTCAGTCTCAGTGCTGATGACCACCGCACACTTGTCTGGAGGCGCACCGGCCAGCGATCCGATCCGGCATTTATTGTCGAGCGGCATACAGCAATTTCACAAGGTGTGACAGTGTGGGGAGCAATTTCTTGGGACACACGATCATCTTTAGTGGTCCTTCAAGGCACTTTGACAGCTCGCAGATACGTGGACGATATTTTAACGCCGATTGTGCTACCCATGCTATCAAGTCGCCCAGGTGCCATTTATCAACAGGATAATGTTCGTCCACATACTGCGCGACTCTCCCAACAATGTCTTTAAGGATATGACGTCCTACCATGGCCTACCAGGTCACCAGATCTTTCGCCAATAGAGCATGTCTGGAACGCGCTGGGAAGGCAACAGCAGCCGTCCCGAGATACAGGAGAATTAACTGCGCAGATGCAAAGACTATGGCAGGATCTTCCACAGGGGGTCATAAGTGATCTAATTGAATCGATGCCACGCCGAATTCCGGCTTGTATAGCTGCCAGAGGTGGCTTTACTACTTACTGATTTTTAACCTTTTGCAAGCTGTAACCGCTTAATAAAATGATATTTTGTTCTGAATTTTTAATCATTTGTTTATTTTCATATACTACACTACATGCATACCAAATTTCGTGAATGTAGCTCAATTTCTTCTGGGTGCATATATTTTTTTGCGACAGAGTGTATATATGCTTGGAAGCATTGTGATTTGAGTGTTTCTCGTAATTATTGTTGAAATACCCTTTCTGCGCGCTCACTTGATATCTTTGAACAGATTCGTACTTGGTGACAGGGGCTTCGTAATGTTTGTTGTAATTTGATGACGCTGGAAACTTCTTATCTTTCCTGTTATACTCGAATTTTCCTGGTGCTTCATATCTGAGATTCTTTTCTGTGGATTTGTATTCTCGTTTCTTCACAAATGGACTGCTAGATTTTTGTTTCAGAGTCCTTTCAATGTCTTCGAATTCTTCTAGTTTTTCTGCTAATTTAACAGGGGAGTTCATATTTGCCCATTCTCATCAAGATAATATTCCTTAAATTCAAAAGGAGTTTTTCGTTTTAGTTGATCTGTTATGGTTAGATCTGATAACTTGTTGAAAGTATTTATCTTCAATCCATCTATCCATCCGTTGAAGTAAGTGTTTATAAATACGATGTATAAACTTCGAAACTTCTTTGACGAGAAATTTAGTATCACTTTCGTTAGGTGTATCGGCGCATAATTTGATTGTGTTTGGATCCTTAACTTTTCCAACTCAAATTCATATTTGCGTTTTTGCTCATCTAACCTCAATTGTTCGAAGCGTAATCTTTCTTCTCGTTCTTCAATGCGTGATTTTTCTCTTTGCTCTTCAATGCGTAATTTTTCTTTTTGCTCTTCTTGCTTTTTCTCCCTGCCTTTGATATCCTCAACAATCGTTGAATGTATGTTTTTGGTCAGTTCTTCGTCATAATTTTCACTACCAATAATTAGATCTTTCAGTGTCACGATGATCATAGATTTATCGAATTATAAATTTAATTCCGTGGCTAAGACAAATAAATCTTCGCGTCGACCTTTGCCAAGATACTCCATTTTAAAATTTTAATTTAAATTTAGATAGTTCCCAAAGGAATAAACAAAATTGTCACGTGTTCAAACAAAAACAATGGTGTTGCTATTGGCAATTCTCGTTTGCATTTACAAAAATTCTCAAGTTAAAATGATATTGCATCAAAATACACTAAATATACATTGAAATATTCAAATTCTATTCATTTAGAAATATTTTAAACCAGTAACGTGTAAAGACAACATTTCGAGCTAAAATACGTAATGCTTAATTTGAAATAGTCAAATTATTAATTTCAACTAAAAACAAAACCTTTTTTTTAAAACCATTTGGTATATCAGTTATCTCATTTTGCTATAATAAATTCAAAAAGAATTTGAAAGAAAAAATAAATTAATATAAATCTTGTTTAGAAACTGTGATTAAATTTATTGTAATATGAAAAAGTATTTAATCATTTAAAGTTCTTCGCTGAAAAAAGCAAACAATTAGAAGTTAGTCACTTTATGAAAAATCTCATATATTATTTTTATTGCACCAATAAAAATAAAATCTTTTTAGGATCTCAACAGTAAATTCTAAGAAAAAACATACGTTTCAATAGAAAACATAATAATTCTGTCAAAATGAACTCAAAATACTTATATATTGAATGATAAAATACACCATTAAAAATAAGATCATGTATAATCTTTCATCAATTCTAAAAATAAAGACATGTTTGAATAAAAACCAAAATGATTTAGTCTAATGTTCTTCTCAATGTACTGGAATGAGTAATTCATTACACCACAGCTGTGGGAAAAAGATGTTAAACTATATGAGTCATCCAAATTACAAAATGTTTAGGAATGGAAGAGATATTAATTTCTTAGTTCAAGGTCAATGACGCACTTTTCGTACACACATGAAATGCAATTCAATTCGTTATTAAATGAGATACAAATAAAAAACATGAATATTATGTACGACTTTCTTAATATTTTTAAAGATATACTTGTAGAAAATTTTAATTGATACAATTTCTATACACAAATAGAAAAATGGTATTTCAAAAAAACACACATGATATTTAAAAATATAAATTATTTCATGAAATCAACTACATTTTTTTAGAAAAAGACAACACAGTACCTGATTCACTGGATGACGTTTTTACTGATAATCTTGAACTAGACACTGGACTTGAAATGGAGTTGTACGCATCAGAAAATAAAGTGTTTTCGGCGAAGTTGAAAGATCTTGAGTTGTGAGTTGTGACTTGTGAGTTGTCACTCCGGGAGTCGTGTTATTCATCTAAATGTTAGTGTTATTCTTATTGGTAAACTAATTTAAATTTTGCAAAGCTAGCAGTGAAATTTATGTGTCGAGGAGGCATGAAGACGAAAAACAGTTTCTTAAAATTGGCCTTTAATAATCAATCATTAAGTCACTGCGCTCGTTACTGGAGCGATAAAAAAAACAATAAGTTCAAAAATCAACATTACCAGAGACATCCGATTCGAACCGTCTTCTAATATTGTGAAATGAATTTCTAAACTAAAAATGGTGATGCAACCTGCAGTTTGCATTGCCAACCAGCCGTTCTCTCCCTCTAAGAGTTAAACCACTCACACACTTCTTATATATCTGTTTCTCCTTCCTTTTTTGAAAAACTAACATGAGCCGAGTTTAAATACTCGCTCGATTTGCATTGCAGTTGCTGCCAACCACAAATCACGAAACTCAAAAAGATCGGGTTCGAATCGGTGTGCTTACTTTCATTGAGATCATGGAACGGGATAGGAAAAACAACACAAGAAGATCATAAAAATTTGGATCCGACTTTTTAAATGTCTAACAATCGGCCCCCTTTTTCCAATCTCGCACCATTATCTCTTACAAATCAGTAAATTAATTTTAATCTATAATCACATGTTATACAATTTAACACAAAAAAATACATTTTATTCACAATCTTTATTGTAATATACAAACTAATATTTTAATCTTAAAGAAACAAAGTACATATATTATTCTCTAAAAAGAAATAATTTTCTACAAAATTGTAACAATTTTTCCTTTACCATGGGTTTGGTAAAACTGTCCGCCAAATTATTTTTGGTACCTATATATTTAATTTGGAAAACCTTGTCGTATATCAAATTCCTTAGAAAATGATAACGAACATCGATATGTTTTGTTCTATAATTTTCTACCGGTGACTTTGAAAAACTTATAGCAGCTTGATTATCACAAAACATTACATTTTTTTAATTCCAAATTTAAACTTTTATTATCAATTACATTCTTTAGCCAAATGAATTCCTTAGCTGCTTCTGTTAAACTAACATACTCAGCTTCCATGATCGACAGACTAACGGATTTTTGCTTGAAAGTGCGCCATGAAATTGGAGTTTCGTCTATAAAAGTTATGAACCCTCCCATCGACACTCGATCATCCCTATTTGTAGCAAAATCCGAGTCTGAATAGCATCTTAGTTTTAATTATTTAACTTTTGAAAGTTCTAATTTATATTCTTGAGTGTTTTTTAAATAACCCAATAATCTCAATAAGCAATTCCAATGTTTTATTCCCGGGTTTGCTTGGAATTGAGATAATACATTTACTGCATACATAATATCAGGTCTTGTGCGTATAGCAATAAATGACAAAGATCCTATTAAATTTCTATAAGGAACTGTTAAAGTTTCTTCGCTAGTTTTGGATGAATCTAATTTGGAATGAACTTGACCTTTTGATATAGGTAATGAGAACTTACGGGATATTTATATTTTTCGTAAATTTCACATAACCTTCGAATGTAAGATCTCTGATGTATAAACAGACTATTACCTATTTCTTCAAATTCTATTCCTAATAATTTCTTTGTTTTACCCATAATTTTTAAATCAAAATTTTTCTGCAATAATTGTAATACAAAATTTACGTTTTCCATTTCTTTTCCAAATATAATCATGTCATCTACATAAAATAATAAAATTACATTATCTTCAAACATATATACACAATTAACCCACTCTAACTTCTTAAATTTTAATTTAATTAATTTATTTTCTAATTCCAAAACCACTGGCGTCCACTCTGGTGGAGTCCATATATTGCTTTACGTAACTTACACACTTTGTTATTATCAATTTCATATCCAGTTGGTTGCTTCATGTAGATTACAGTATCTAAGTTAGCATATAAATAAGCATTAGTGATATCTACTTGAATATGCGCCCATTTCCACAAACATACACATATAGTGAAAAATAATCTTACAATAGTAAAGTTAATAACTGGACTAAATACCTCGTCAAATGACTCGCCTCGTAATTGTGTGTTACCTCGCGCAACTAAGCGGGCCTTGTATCTAGCAATTTTATTATTTTCATCACATTTAATGGTATAAACCCAACGGTTTTCTAAAATTTTTATATTATCCGGATGATCAACTAAATCCCAAACTTTACGTTCCTTCATTACGTTAATTTCTTTATCCATTGCATCATGCCATTTAGATGCGTCTCTGGAACTTATCGCCTGTTTGTAACAGTTAGGAATAGTTACTTCAACCATAAGAGCTTCTTGTTGCTCTGACAAATCTGAAAATTCCTGGGATTCGGTATTATCTTTTCTAAAATTAAATAAACTAGGATCATACTCAATATTATGCCTCTTACAGTATCTCTATTTCGTTAAAAGATTTCAATCGGGTTGCTTCCCCTTCTATACTATAATATACGTTAGATCCAGTTACTTTCCTACCTAAATTTCGAATCCACTTAACCTCTGTACATGGGATCAAGCTATGATTATCGGAAGATACATCTGGTTTTTCAGATGTTGAGGGAGTTTCCGTACTTGTCTTTGAAACTAAACGACTCGTTAATGAATCTTTTACTCTATCAAAATCATCTTCATCAACATAATAATCAGGAAGGTTTAAATTATATCCAAGGTTACTATTAACTTTCTGTTTAAAATTAATTCCCCTCTTATTTTCATCGAATCTTGCATTAATAGTCTCGACTAATTTATTTTCATCTATTACCCATATTCTATAACCCTTAGTACGTTGTGCGTATCCCATCATAATTCCCATTTTCGCACGCATATCGAATTTTTTTCTAATTTGTTTTGGCACACCAGCATATGCCAAACATCCAAAAGGTATTAGATGCAATACCGATGGTTTTCTACCTGAAAAATTTTCTAAAGGCGTTTTGTTACTGTCTTTGTGACAAATTCGATTCCACGCATAAGTGAAACAAAGTAATGCTTCTCCCCAAAACTTATGGGGAACTTCACTAGACTTAAGCAATGTTTTGATGCCATCTAGAGCGGTTAAATTGAATTTCTCCGCGACCCCATTCATTTCTGGCGTATATGAATTTGTTACCTCATGCTTTATACCCAGTTCCGTCAAGAAATTATCCATATCCTTATTACAAAATTCTAGTCCGCCATCAGTTCTAACTGCTATTACCTTTTTACTTAGAAAACGTTCTGCTCGTTTCTGAAATTTTATAAACGTATGAAATACGTCAGATTTATTTCGGATGGGAAATACAGTCACCTTTCTTGAATAATCGTCAATTATACTCAAGAAATATTTATTACCGCCTTGTCTTTCAGTTGGCATTGGACCACAGAGGTCCATATGCAACAATTCCAATGGACGTTTTGATCTTACGGCCCCCGTCTTTTTGAATGAAACTCTCTTGGACTTTGCTAATTTACACGGTATACAATGAGTCTTACCATTATCAGTTAAGCGTGGGAGACCTTTTACACTATCATTTTTACTAGTTTTTACCAAATAATCGTTATTAACATGACAAAAGCGTTGATGCCATATTTCTATTGATCCGTTTTTGTTTTAGCGGTTACATCACTAAAAAAACTAATTTCTTTACTCTTTGGTATAATATAATGATTCGGCTTAAAAAAATACAAATTTTCATGGCATGTCGCCGAGAACAATTTTATCCAGTCTTTATTAAAAACATTAATTTTACCTTTAGTACCCACAAAATGCGCACCTTTACTTTCTAATCTGGAACCGGATAACAAATTTCTCCTCAACTTAGGATTAAATAATACATCAGTCAAAGTTATTTCATGAAAACTCCCCTTATATTTTACCCGAAATCTAAGTGTACTGTTTCCTTCTACGAGACAACTTTTATCCTCCGTTGCTAACGACATTTTCATGTTAGTTATCGGTTTAAGATCTAAAAATAAACTCTTGTCATTACAAAAATGACTCGTGGCAGCAGTATCTGTTACCCAAACACCTTTATCTGAGTTTTCCTCAAATAAGATACAACTAGTTACGAGTTGTTTATCTAGTTCTAAAAGACTACATTCAGCTTTACAAAATCTTAAATTTATATTAAACTCTGTGTTATATAAAAGTTTCATTTACAGTTGAAGGAGATTTTTGTAGAGACTTTTTCTCTTTACAGTTTACTTTAAGATGCCCGTACTTATTACATACATAACACGGACCTATAGTCTTAATAGATTGTTTAACATTTTTAATAGTTTTACAGTTAAATACCTTACCACCTTTCTTTTGGTAATTATTCTTGCCATTTGGATCTCCATGAGCTGCAGCCGTAGCACCAGGTAACGTCTTCGACTTCTTCGAAGTGAAACTGCTCAAGTAAGCATTCTCCAAATCTTGTTTCATCAACTGAAGACGATTGGCTTCTAATATCAGCTCTGCTTCAATTTTGACAACTCTGAAGTCCTCTTCTTTCCATCTGTAGATTTGTTGCACGGTAGACTGGAATTCCTGAGGAAGCCACCTTATTAATTGAAATCCTATGTACAGGTCGTCCAATTTATGACCCGCTTCTTGTAGTCTGGTTGCCGCTGTCTTTACACGAGATATGAAGATTCCAACATCTTCCCCTGGTTGGTATTTTGTTCCAAAAAATTGATCTAATAGTTGAATTACTCTTGCTCTTGTGACTGAATCGAAGTGATCTTTTAATATCTTCCATGCAGCTACTCCGTCAGTTGTTTCCGTTATCAGATTTTTCAAATCTGAACTGATGTTAGTATAGATCAACGTATAACATCTATCCTTACGAAGTTGTAGATCTAATTTTTCCTTGTATGTTGCCTCTTCATCAGGTTACTCTGGCTTGGTCTGCATTATAAACTGCCAGCAACCATAATGCATTAAGAGTACTTGCATATCATGCTTCCATGTGTTCCAGTTATTTGGAGTCAACACTGATATCTGGTTGTTAAACTCCATACCTGTTACTCGATTTAGCGTACTAGCAACAGAGTTCATAAAAAATAGTTCTAGACTGGAACAGTATTTAAATAGACAAAGTTCATGACCTGGTTCAACTGTTTAGCCTGCCTCGACACAGTACATGGACTGGGCTCATAACCAAATTTGTTACACTTATTGGTAAACTAATTTAAATTTTGCAAAGCTAGCAGTGAAATTTATGTGTCGAGGAGGCATGAAGACGAAAAACAGTTTCTTAAAATTGGCCTTTAATAATCAATCATAAAGTCACTGCGCTCGTTACTGGAGCGATAAAAAAAACAATAAGTTCAAAAATCAACATTACCAGAGACATCCGATTCGAACCGTCTTCTAATATTGTGAAATGAATTTCTAAACTAAAAATGGTGATGCAACCTGCAGTTTGCATTGCCAACCAGCCGTTCTCTCCCTCTAAGAGTTAAACCACTCACACACTTCTTATATATCTGTTTCTCCTTCCTTTTTTGAAAAACTAACATGAGCCGAGTTTAAATACTCGCTCGATTTGCATTGCAGTTGCTGCCAACCACAAATCACGAAACTCAAAAAGATCGGGTTCGAATCGGTGTGCTTACTTTCATTGAGATCATGGAACTGGATTGGAAAAACAACACAAGGAGATCATAAAAATTTGGATCCGACTTTTTAAATGTCTAACAGTTAGTATGTTATGAGAGACAATCCACGCAATTTCGATTCAGTCCATTTGTAATTTAGACGTGCAGCCAAAAATGGTTTTTTTTTTCAAAGAAGGTTAGAAGTTCATCAACTAATTATTTAGAGAAGATTTTCGAAATCAAATCCCAAGCGATCCCCCAATTATTTCTGTGGGTGTCCGAAAAAATCTTCGAATAAAAATCAGACTCTTCAGAAGGTGGGATTTTAGATTAGCGAAGTGGTTGTCTAGGGGTAAGTATTTAAGGGTGAGTGATGAATTAATTGAATCAAATTCATTCAAACACAGATACTTCATTTAAGTAAAAAAGAATTTATTTAAAGTTAAAGGGAAATATTTACAAAGAGAAAGACATGCAGGAATTAGGTTAACTGAAAGTTGAGTTATACCTTTAGAAGACGGGGAAATTAATTACCTTTCTCACATGCTTGGACGTTAGGACTGGTGGTATCGCGCAGGGCGCGAAATGCGCTAAAGACTTGACGTGTTGAACCGGCGGTGGTTAGTAGGCCTCTGCCGAAAAATTATTCAAGCCGGAGCTACGAAAGCTCACTAGACGGCGCTACTTCGGAATGCAGTAATAAATAAAATTGAGATTTATGGTCCTCTGAAAAGGATATGACTCAACCTTTTAACAAAATGTTTCAAAGGGAAAATCCTACATATATATATATATATATATATATATATATATATATATATATATATATATATATATATATATATATATATATATATATATATATGTATATATATATATTCTTATACACTTTTCATTTAATTCTCTTTCGTTTTAATATAAATTAATAACGTTCTAATTTATTCTAGTTTTGCGTGAATTTATGTACTTCATCAAATTTGTGAAAAGTACCTATTTAAAGAAAATAACCTGATAAAAACTGTGCTCTGTATTTTACAAAATGCTGTAGTATCATTTGTATATTATATTATATTTGATTACTAATCTTATGTAATATTGAAGTTCATAGACAGTTAACAGTCAAGAACGGACATTTAACTCAAAAATTTAATTAAATACACAGGCCAAGAACGTTTTCTTTGTGTTTCGACTGTATTTTCAGAAATTTGATAACAATCTGCTTTATTCACTTTCTTATGGACAATTGTCTTTATCTGACGACAAATTGTCGATTCTGAGAAACCTGTAGCTTCCTTACTAAAGTTCCTTGAAGCAGACGATTTTCTACAGCAATATAAATCTTTTATATATATATATATATATATATATATATTTTATATATATATATATATATATATATATATATATATATATATATATATATATATATATATATATATATATATATATATATATGTTTCTTTTTTTTTCCTTCTTTTTCTTCATCATGGAGCTTTTGATTGCCAACCAAATTTTATTTCTTTTCGAAATTTAGATAGTGATCCATTAAAAGTTTCTTTTCTGACATTTAAATATTTTATTTATTGCAGAATTTGAGCATCCATTCTTCAAAATCTTTAAAATTTCGTTTTGGGTTTGAAGATCTAATTTCGTAGTCATAATTTACTCCCACTAATAAAAATAGTTAGATTGGTAATTTAAACGTTTCATTTTTAAAATAAGACAAAGGTGATTAAGAATTTACCTTAAATAGTTAGATGCTTTTAAAATTTCTCACACTTTCAATTAACTTGTATGAAGTGAACTGAAAAAGGAGTGAAAGTAGTTGTTGAT
Source organism: Trichonephila clavipes (assembly GCA_019973935.1). NCBI lineage: Eukaryota > Metazoa > Arthropoda > Arachnida > Araneae > Nephilidae > Trichonephila > Trichonephila clavipes. The sequence continues at coordinate 89,662 of BMAU01017825.1, forward strand.
AGTTGAAAAGCTAACAATTAGTCAACAACACATGAGTATACCACAATTAAGATGGTATCTAATGTTTTATAAGAGGAAGAACTCTAGAGGCCAACTATATTAAAGGTTAAGAGGCAACGGAAAATCTTCAACAAACTAGTTAGTCAGCATAAAACAATTGCAGTTGTCTTCAAGTGACCTGAAAATCACAGCCGTGGTGCATGTGATAATTCAGTTTTCAATAACACCTAATTTTTAAAATTAATAGCAACTCAGTAAAAATTGTCCAGAGTGCTTGTTATTTTAGATGAATAATTGATCTTTTACTCTCTTGTCCCTATATAATAATTGCATTAAATCGAGTTTATAGAAATTATCTCGATTCATTTTAATAGAATCGCTAAATTTGAATCGTGTCTTGTCATTTTTTTTTTGGAAACATAACTCCATTATTACCAAGAGCGCTAGGATATATTTAGGCGCACTCATTTTCCAACAAATAATTAAACCTAAATCCATAAAGAATATTTATTTGTGCTAAAAACAAGTAAGATAAAGAAATTAAGTTTCCTACTTAGATCAACAAAGAAAATTTTATTTTAGCAACATTTATTAAATAGTTACAATTAATATAAATATGTATATACATAGGACAGAATCACAACATTAAGTGGTAATTAATTTTTATTCATTATCATTAAAGTATCGTATTGTCATCCAAAACAATCGTGTATATCAAATTTCAGTTCAACTGAATGCTTTCAAACGTGAGAAAAAAAACTTTTTCAAGTTTTGAAACAAGTAACCAAAAGGGTCGCTAAATCACCAAAAATAATGCCAACGTGGCTGTATTTGTAATTCTTTAATTAATATTTATTAATTATAATTAAATTATTGTTTTGTCATCCAAAGTAATCCTGTAAATAAAATTTCAGCTCAATTGAGCTCTTTAAAATGTATTTTATTAACGATTGAAAATTCCACCAAGATAAATAAATAAATATAGAGAGAGTGAGCTAATGGTAGGAACTGAATAACTGAAACGCATCATACATTTAAATGTCTTAACGGGAATTCCTCCGATTCACACTCCTTTGAAACTCTATAAAAGATATTTAATGTAAGATTGGGAATCCTGTCCATAATATGTGTTTTGAAAGCATATATGTGAACAATATGAATCATCATATTTTGTTGCATACTTTCAATCTAATTCAAAGACTGATTTCTTATAATCTTTTGGAATAGCTCTCGGGAGTGGAAGGTGTACGTGGATGTATCGATAATCAGTTCTGAGACAGTGTGCATCTCTCTTTTCTTTCATTTCTGGGAAACTCCTAGCGCAATTTATTCGTTCTCTCTCTATATATATATAAAAGTTTTTTGTGATGCTGTAATGCATTTATTACGTAATATCGTAACAATGCCAACGTTCAAGATAACTTGCCAAGTTGGCAACCCCAATTTCTCATGTGTCATTCGCGCTGATTTGGCAACCATGTGCTTCGTTTCAAGTACGGTCGGGATGTAACATTATTCAAGCTCTCGCCGAAAAATATCGCAATGATTGTTTGGCATGGAATCATTGAATGAAAAAAAGTGTTGTTTCATACAAAGACTTATTAACAATCAACGGACCTAAATATTTAACTTTCCAAGAAGCTGCAGGTTTATCAAAATCTGAGGACTTTATCAATGAAGTGTCGGACGATGCAACTTCAGTGATGAATTTAATTGAAGAGTAGCACCAAGAACGAATTTTGCGAAAAAAGAACAATAGAAGTACACAACACATGCAAATCACACTATTACAATTTTGAGCAATAAGCAGGCACAGTTGTATAGTTTGTACAATGGGGGAGATTTCCGTTAGTTGGACAGGAGATACCAACCACCTATTGAATTTAAATGTATAATATTGTCTTTTAGGCAGAGACAACTTTGGTTTGCAGTCGATTGTGCAGTATTAAATAATGCTAGAATATATATTTTACTGGTAGTATACTTTTAATACCCTTACTGTAAGATTTAACAGACAAATAATCCTATTTAAAAATTTAATTAAGAATTGAACTCTCTATATACTGGATTAAAGCACATACAGAAAATTATTATGATATTGCAAACTGCTGTGCTAATTTTGCTACTTTAGATGGCAAAGAGGTGGTTGTACCCACCCTTCACTCCTACGTCACAAAAGATTTAAAAATAAACTTTTTGAAGATCAGGACAGATTTTGGATTACAAATGTATGTATTGATCTACGAGTCAAAATATACTTGTCGACACCCGGCATTAAAATTAACTCTTAAACTAGCGACTTAGTTCGATTTTTAAATATTCATGGTTCAACCCCATGCTATTTATCTAGATTTAAATAAAGAAATAACTCTTAATTGCCTGTTTCGTTTAGTCAGAACCAAGGATTATTATGTGTTCCCATGCAATTTTACAAAACATTATTACTTTACTGAGCCCACTGATGTTTCTCTCCTTATTTGTGGCTCAATTCTTCAGTTAACAGTCTGAATATTCAAGTGAATTTAGTTTATTGTTTTCAATTTTCAAAAATGCATCTCTAACAGGAAAAAAATGTGTTTCTGTTTATTGTTGTAAAATCATTTTTGGTTCAGTGTTTATTGGATTTGCTTTTTGAATCTCAGTCCGCAAAATTGTTCTCATTTTTTAATTAAGAGTAAAATTCTTCAATAAATTAAAAATTTATTCTATAGTTAACAATATTTTCTTTTTTGACTTTTACTCTATTATTAACTGATTATCCTTTTTTTTTGTCTTTTTTGGTGGTCAATTTATAGTTCCTGTTCTCTGGTTTGCTCATTTGGCTCTCCTTGTAAATATATTTATTTGCATCATATGTTTTCTTTGTAAATGGTTCATATACACACACACTTTTTTCATTCAAACCCTTCGGGCCCTATGGGCATGTTGTTTTAATATTGGGTGTAAGGGAATGTTCTATCAATTTTTTCTGAAAAAAAAACAAAATCTTCTTTTCTCTTTTAATTTAAAGTTTAATCTAAAATACAATGTCATTTGTTAGCTACAACTACTGTCTGTTAGCATTCTGGCAGCTTATCTAAACCCCTGGAAATGAAATCATCTGTTTTGGAGACAAAGTTTTCTTCCACTGCTATTTGGACACCCACACAATTCATACATTTATTTTCCCCAAGAAAGTTTTGTAGCGATCTAGACAGATGAAAGTCAGATTGTGCAGTGTAAGGAGTATATATCGGCCGAGAGAGGTAAAGTGTCCCAACCCAACTATGCCTTTTTTATGTGGTGTATTTTACCACGTGTAGTCTAGCGTTGTCAGGAAGAAGAATTACATGCTTTCCGTTGACCATCGATAGACGTTTATTCAAACCATCAAGTTGCGAACAGTAACGGCTGTTTCGTTCTTCAACTCATATCTCACTATACCCTTGCTGTCCACCAACGACACAATATAACCTTCTTCTGATGTACGCCGGCTTTGGATGTGAATGGTGGTGCCTCCCCTTTTTGAACACGTGCTTTTTTTTCTAACCACGTGCTTGTACAATATCCACTTTTCATCTCCAGTCATCAAGTGGTTCAAAATCGGATCCCTTTTGTGATATTTATGGTTTGAAGAATGTATCGAAAAATTGTGGGTATTAAATTCTTTTCGCTTTATTCGTGTGGTACCCATACAGAGAGTACGGACAAGTAACCAAGCCTTTTAATGAAATCCAAAGCAGTAGTCTGATGAATTCCAAGCAGGAAGCGAACTTCTGTGGAAGTTAACGTGGGATTTGTACTGATAATTTTGCTTAGCACTTCGTCACTGACATCTGAGGACTTTCCTGATCCGGATCATCAGCTCAAAGAAAAATCACCCAAACAAAATTTCACGAACCATCTTTCTTTTGTTCCAGCTGTTACTGCTTAGTCTCCAAATACGTCATATAAGTTTCTTTTAGCCTACCTTTTTGGAAATCATACAACAATGACGTTTAAAGTGCACATTTTCATTACTCATGTTGACAGTTTTACAAGTTAAAAAAGTAATTAAAACGCGAAAAAATGTGTATAAATCATCAATAATATACTAAGCCCATCCATAGACGCTGGTTAGAGATGCTGAATGCTGTGTTGTAGGACTTCGGTTCGAATTATGGAGAAGACATGGATGTTTGTAAATACATAGTGGCTTTGCGGCATGGAGGTACTCTAAATAGCCAGCCAGCTGCAAGTGCTCCCGAGAGGTTGGTGAAAGAGGAAGAGAGGTGGGAGGCCCCTCCCCCTCCCCCAGGGTGTTCTCCCTCAAAATAGAGGTGGAACAACCAAGCTTAACTGTAATGTCACCTGTTTGGTGCTCAAGGCTACGGACAACGATAGGCGTGCATCTGCCCCCTTGCCACGATAAATTTCGTGGGCCTGGATCTGAAGCAGATGAGGTCAGGTGGAAAAAGAAATAACAACATACTAAGCTAGCTTTTAAAACCGGCTTCAGTCAGATCCGAATTCTTGCTAAGGATCGACAATGCATAAAAGTAACCATGTTCAAAAACGACAGAACTCTCCTTTACACCTAATAATACATATAGGTATATAATGTAAAGATTGTTTATTTGTATGCATATATATGTGCTCTATTTTTCCTTTTTCCTTGGCTTTTATTTTCTTGGCACACTGAATGAAGGATCTGATTGATTGATTTGTTGTTAAGGATGTAGAGCCACAGACTATTATTACTTCAGTGTCTGATAACTTTCTATTCTTGTATAGATGTTACAACGTTCTGGATTAATTTTTGAACTTTTGTTTTAAAAAAATCATGTTTTATACTTCTACGTAGTATTGTTTACCCTATCCTCTCTCTGTAATACAGTACTCTTAATATAAATAACGCATGTAAGCTTAGTTGATTCTATAAAGTGTTATTTTGCTACTCTGCCCTTTTTGCTACTCCGGAAGACCATTTTATTAGTTCTAAGCCTCTTCTCAGTTAGATGAGTTTGGTCTCTTTTGGAGATTACCAATAGCACTCGTGTAGCGCATTACTCGACATTATTAAGCAATCAGTCAATTAAAATGATATATGACGTATATATTAAGAGGTCTCGAGGGGTGAAAATTTAATCAATTTTCAAACAGGTATAATTCTTTTAAATTTAAATTAAAAAACTAGGACCATTGGTGACTGCCCTAGTAATTCTATACCACGGTAACGTGACATAGATGATACCCAAAGAAGCACACCACTGAGAATCTTCGATCCTACCCCAAAGAGACAACTTTGAGTGTCCGCGGATTTAATGCTCCCGTAAAAGCCTTAATAATATTCTTTTTAAAGATTTCTAATATTTGATGCAACGCATTTAGTTTTTTATTCTGAATAAAAGAATCAGTTGCCACCATTGAGATTGATAGCTTTCAAAAATCGATAAGAACTCGGGAAAAGAAAATTCAATTACGTAAAATTGCATCTTTATTTTTAAAAGTTTCTTATCAACAATCAAGCAATCAATACTTCTCAAAATATTAAAGCGAATATTGCTTTTATGTTTACTGGATATACATTCTTGATAGATTAATATTCTCGGAATTGATGGATGTTTCACAAAAATAAAGCACGTGTTATTCTTTAAAGAAGCTAATGTTTGAAAAGTAAATATAACAAAGTCCCTAACACCAGACAACCGTCTCTATTTATATGTAGCCATCACTGGTAACACATTTCCTAAATTGCGACAAAACCCAACCGTGTAAGTTATGCATGCTACAAATCATCGTGTATTTAGCTTATAAGAGATATGTTTGGAATAAGTGCTTCACGTTTTGTACACAAATGTTTTCAGAAGTGTTATTAGAGTTTAGAATATAATAGCAACTCATAAAATAAATTGAAAGGTACGACCAAAATGATTGTCACAATTTCAAACTGCAAGAATGAGAAAAAGCTTCAATCAGACTATAAGCCTTTCAGCTCCTTGTGTTTTACAGAATGTGGACAAAACTTTTTAAGGCGATTTCTTTATTTAGCAGATCTTTCAGAAGATTCAAACAGAACTCTTCTAAATAAAATTCTAGTTCGTGTTTTCTTGTTTTCACTCTTTCTTGCGAGTTTGGATAACTCGATTCAGAATATGATAAGATTTAATTTTAATATGGATGACCATATTTTTAGAATAACATTTGTACATTTCTGTTGTTACGTTGTAAGCACAATTATCTGGTATACTTTGAGACGAAAAAGAAGAGATTTGACAGCTCTTTTGAAATTTCTCCGAAAAAATCGCTCGTTAATTTTAACAAAGCCCCAATTTCTTCTGCTTTTATTCATTTTGTGTTCAACTATTTTCTCCGCAATATTGTTGCTTACAGAAAATTATCGTAGTAATGAATACAATGTTTATGGTTTTCAAATCCGTTTTACCTATTACATCATATTTAAATGCTTCAGAATATTTCTCAATTCATTTATATACCCAATGTTTATTAATTTAATAGCCTTTTTGTATTGTTTCATCTGTCAGAGCCTTTGTGACTTGGTGATTGATTTCACGTCTGAAATACAATCCTGTCCATTCGAAGAATTTACAGTCAACAAACAAGAAAATATCTTTACAAAAATGTCTACATTAGAAGATGCTTTGAATTTAACTCAAACAGTATTCTCCGTGCCTTCTTTTTTAGTATGTACTTCTTATTTTGGTAACTGCATTTCTGTTCTGGCAGTCTTAGTATTCATTAAGTTTGACACCGGGATAAAGTTCTATATGCGATTTCAATGGTTTTTATTACTTATCTACTCATCTGCTGGCATGTTGGCTATTTTATGGAAAGCTGGCAGTTTACCAATCGAGGCTGAAAAATTGAAAAGAGCCTACAGGAGAAAATGCCATCAAAAACTGATTTCTGGGAATAAAGTTGTTGGTGAACGTTTTCAAACCGATCTGATAGATACATCTAATTTTGTACTGTCTGCTTGCAGTATCATATATTTTTACAGGAGCACACTTCTTGCATTTGCTGGAACCATTCTTACCTATACTGTACTTTTAATGAGTAAAAGCTAAATGTTTACATTCAGAAAGAATAATGTCGGATAGAAATTATTAATGTATTGAAAGACTAAACCAATTCTAGATTACATGTCTTTAGAACAGTGCTTCTCAAATATTTAATATTTGTGACCAATATTCAATCATAACTTTTATATCGCGCCCTCCCTCCCTTCAATACAATAACAATGTATTGAATTCAAAAATACCATACTTTGACGCTAAAGCTACAATATGGCCTTAACCTCTTATGTTTCACCGGCTTGTATAAACGTCTCACTCAGTCAAAGCGTTAACTGCCCCGGATATATATATATATATACGTCTTTCCGATGTATGATCTTTTCTAAGCACTTCTACGCAAGCTTTTTGGAATGCAATAAAAAGACCTTGACAGAGCTTGCGAAGAATTTACTTACTTCAGAGGATTTATTTATTCTTTCCTTTTCTTCTCTCCCTCCCCCACTACATTTCATTCATATACCTACGTGGAAAACGGTGGAGAGTGAGTGAATATTAACGTCGCACTGTTCAGTTGCACTGGGGCTTTAGGCGATGGACACGTAATTTTGAACCATAGTCAAGTGACGTTGACGACACTTGAGTTGGCACCCCCTCTCCGAACTCCCACACCTCACCAACGAAGAGAACGTTGGAGCTCTGGACAGATTTAGAGTGCATCGCTCCTCTACAAGGCAGGTTTTCAGTGGGAATGGGCTCGAGCTCGTGTCAAGGCCATCCACGATTCGATACCTATTCCACTCGGCTACCGCGTCCACAGGATAACGGTGGCATTGAGGATAGAATCAAGTATATTTTAATCGTTAATTTTTGATTAATTATAAACAGTACAAATTATGAAGATAAGTGTTCATTTTGTATATAATTTTATTTAAGACAAACCCATATAGTCAATGGTAATTATTAAACTTGTTCTAAGTATTGCTAAATTAATAATAAAATACATCATGCAATACTGATACATTTATAAGTGTATTATATTTGTGTACATGTGTTCTTATTATGTTAGAATGTATTTTGTTTATGTACTTTCAGTATATTAATACATTTTTTTTAAATAATCTTTTGTTTTCGACTTTTCAACATACTCGTGCCCTTTCATAGAGTTATCACGCCTCCTAAGGGGGCATGCCCCACCATTTGAGAAACCCTGCTGTAGTAAAATCGCTTTTAATGGCTACATGCACTTGACCACCTACATATAAACAAGAAAACTAAAGTGTTGCACTTGACTAGAACTCGACATTTCTGAATTTTCACTCTTTTTTCGAAATCTATTTTGATAAAGGCAGAATGATCTTGTAACCAGGAAAATCGGGGGATTCATAAAGAAGTGAACACTTTCCGGATGCTGTAAAAAATTCACAATCAAAGACAAGCACCAGCTCAACGAACCGTGAGTTGTTAGATGTATTCTTAAATTTTGTGTTTCAATCCTGATGAGAGTGACGTAGGCAATAGCATGCGAGTCATGTGATTAGTCATAAAAAATGGCGGTGCTTGCAGTACAAAAGGCTTTTTGTGTTCTTAACCCGGTAATTCCCTCACAAGGTATGTCATACCCACCGTTTAACTTTTTTTCAATGCTCCTTCTAAAGCTTTTTTTGAAAAATGGATAGCTACTCGTGTTGTTGACTTACAGGGTCATATCCTTTGAGGGGGCCTTAGCTTGTTGACGAATTCTAAATATATATTTTTGGATGCCTCTTAGGGTATGTCATACCCTGCGCGTGAATCATCGTTACAGTTCTGAAAGCATGAGCCCGTTTTAAATCTTCCTTACGCTATGACGTTTTATTGTAATTATGACGAAGAAATGTGATATTTAAGTAACTTAATAGATGTAGTATTTAATAGGTAATAGTACAACAGTATTCTTGGATGAAGAAATTTTCTTCGTGGTTATGATGTGGAAGAATCAAATCATAAAAAGAGTATAACAGCAGATATAATTCCTCCACTGAAATCGATCGAGATTTAGAATTGGGAGACACTGTTGAAAATAAATGCTTTATATGTAGAGACACAAAAACATTTAGGAAGAATGTAATTTTAATGGAGTCAACTGGTACACATTTTATCCACTTTCAGAAGAACTTGTGAATAAAAACTATTGCTGGAACAATAAGAGGAAATAAAATTGAAAGTCCAAAATTTTTGAATTTAAAGAATACAGAAGTTTACTCCCATATTTTTAGTCAGAAAAAGATACAGATTCAAAAAATTAAGATCTAGTGAAAACATCCCACTCACTCACGACGAGATTAAAGGAGTGTATAAATAATGTTCTGAATACCCTCATAAAAAGAACAGAAAAAATAAATTTACTTGTGTGAAAAATGTAATAAACATATTGTATATCCTACTTTTCTTCCTTTTTAACTTTTGTATACAAATTTTAGGGTAAAAACAGAATGTAAACACTCTTGGGTATGAGATACCCTGCGCGAGAATTTTCGGTCGTTTTTTTTTTCGCGCGAGTGATGCCGGGTTAAATTTAAGAAAATTTCATGGGAGTCACTTTTTTTGGATATGTTAACCCTCTTTGGTTGATGCCACATTTGTAGGATAACATTTACAATTTAATTCTCCAATTGGATGGTGCACCACTACACAGGCCGGCCAACGAACGAGATTACCTGGAACATATCCCTCAGCTATGGATTGGACGAGTCGCTGACTATACCATGCCACTGACTTAATGACCACTCCGAATTTCTGACTTAACAGTGATTTCTGTCTGTGAAGGTTTAATTTCTCTCCTTTTCTCGTTGATATAGCGGAGTAAAACAACGTATTACAACCGTTATCGATAGACTTGATTCAGATACCTTCACGCGTTTGGTGGAAATGGGTTACCGGCTCAGTGTTCTTTGTGCCACTAAAGGCTCACACATAGAACATTTCTATCTCTAACAAAACTTTAAATAATCCCAAGAAATTCTGTTAGAAGTAGCATAAATTAATGTAATATATGCTACTTCTTGATTTTTATGAACGATGTTCTTGATTCATAATGAATAGAAACTGCATGCTTCTTTATGAACCACCCTGCATAGTAGAAGTTCCGTGTATAGTTCCACAACACTTTCAGCACCAGGTTCACATAAATCATGAAAAACAAATATGTTTTGTAACACACGGTTTAATTTGAAGACCAAAATGTAGATGTGGCGGTACTTGTAACGGAAGCGCATTACCGACCGAAGCTCTGTAGTACCGCCAGAGAAAGTTGGGAACTGAACGAGTGAACTTTACTGGGTTTTGCTGTCCAATCCTGGACTATGTATTATATTTAATTTCCTCTAAATGTTTAATCTGTATTATGTCTAAATGTCTGTCCTTTGTAACTGTGTTGTTTTGTGTCATTAAAACTATTTTAAATTACCCCGAGATCTTATCCATTATTTTGGTTTACCCAGTAATGACATAGGAGAACCGTTACAGTTTAAAATATGCGTCATTTCTTGTGTTTTTTAGTTTTTATCCTGGAATAAATGTTTCGCATTATACTCTAAAATATTAAATTTACTATAAACATTAATAAAGTTTTTATATAAATATGTATTGAATAAATAAATAATAAACATTATGTTAAAGACAAATACAGTCAGATCTCCATTTTATGAACCCTTGATTTTTCGAATATCTCTACTTTACAAACATTTTCCTGGTACCAAGAACATAATACAATACATATGGGAAATTAATCTCTATTAAACGAATTTTCTACATAACGAATCTTTGTTCCAGGGTTTAGTGACTTTGTTGAACAGAGGTCCGACTGTATTTTTAAGTCAGACTTGTCGTATAAACTCATAGTTCACTGAAAGATAATTGAGCAAAATTTACACCCTGTATAGTTATGAATCACCCTGTATAGTTTGATCTGTCCAATTTTTTTTCTGATTCAGTAACAAACTGTCATACGCTATGTCCAGAATCATCAACTTGAACCGAAATGAGAAAAAATATTGTGTACTTCTATGAGGTCAAAAAATAAACCGCAGTGCTAAAATCATTTAATAACAATTGTTGACATAAATTGAAGGTAGTTTTTTTTTTCAAATATTGCCAAACCGTTATTAGCAATTAGCTCAATGTAGCTTCTGTTTACAAAAAGCTTAACAAATCATTTTTTGGCTTAAAAACTAACTTTTGATTCACGGTATCACATAATTGAAAGTACAATAAGCAAGAAAATTACAGTTCAGAAAAAATACATAAAATTGTGTGACACTAAAATAGAAATTATAGCAATAATTTAAACTAAAAGGTTATCTAAAACAGAAACATTAAGCCATAATTTTGATGAAATTACCACAACCAGTGCTGAACAAACGAACACTCACGAAAATTCTTAAATATAAAAATTTTTAAAATGAATAAATACGAAGTAACCTAGCATCTAGTAGAAAGTATAACATTAATTCAAACTGAAAAGCAACACGCAGAAAATATGCCATCTGGTTAATAAGTTGACATAAATGGAAGGTAGTTTTTTACAAATCTTGCCAATCCGTTAATAGCAATTAGCCTAATTTAGTACTATTTTCTTCTTGTTATACTGCTAGCTAGGATTTTCTACTTTATTATCACAAAAAGCAAGATTTAGAACTTGTCGTTGAACAAAAAAAAGCAATAAAGGGTTTTTTCTAACAGAAAGGAACTTTGTGTAACAGATTATTATTATTTTTGAACATAATAATAAAAGCAGGTAAGAAGTGAAGATAGTCTAAAAAATCCACTGATATTTGCGTTGAAGAATAAGTAATTATTATCAGTACTTAAGTATTAGCGTCACCGCAGCCAAATTGAAGTCATTTTCCACCAAAATCTGACCGATTTGTTTTTTACACAAAATATGTTAGAATTTTTGGGGTTTTGGTATCAAGGTTTAAATATTAAAATAAATAAAATTCAGTTTTTTTTTTTGCAAGCATAATATAATTTAAAGAGGGTAGAGCCACTGCAGAACAGTGTACCCAAAATTTAAAAAATAATTTTTTAATGAGTGTTCACATTGAAACTTCGCTTCACAGAAAATAATGCTTTCATAAAAACATATATTTGAATGTAAGAGAAAAAATTAGCATGCTAAAAAGGTAAAAAGAAAGGAAAGAATGAAAATATAAATAAAAATTATAACAGAAAAGTAATAGCAGTAATATGTTTCTGATATGGGAACTATTAGTGAAATAACCTGAAATGAATAAATCAAAAGAAAAAATTAATTATGTGATAAACCATTTCCAGATTCGTTTTCCAAAAAAGATGAGAACAGTCTTTGCTGATACAGGAAGAAAAGCCCAATAATCTTTCTTTTTCTTTTTTAACCAAAGAATATGTCATAAATGGAACATATATAAAATCTTGCATCGAAAATCTACTGTTACAATATTTGTGTGGTGCTAATCCAAAAAATAAAATTTAGAAAGAACATTTTTTGCGACGAATGTTTTGAAAAACAAATGTTATTCTACCACAAAGAGTTTAAAAAACGAAAGCCATAAAAAATTAAATAAATTTACAATAAAAATATATTTATAATAAAATGTACTAAATTCCCCTCTAAAAATGCTCTAAACATTAATATTTGCAAAGTTGACCTGACATGTCTGATGACATCATATCTCCATTTTGCTGAAAAATCACTTAAAAATTGCATTTAAAAAAAATCTAAAGCGAATTTCAAAGAAACTCTTCAAGGTGTTCAGGGTGATGACCTAAAGCTTTTACGTGCTAAGTTTCAGACATCTACGTTGCTTAGTTTGGCCGGTACAGCTGAAACACACAAACTCTTTGTTTTACATGTACAAATGATATTGAATAAAAATACGTGTTATACATTAGTAATTTGGTGCATCGCAATTTAAATAATTACATGATAAATTAATGTATTAGTTGATATTGTTTCATAGAGTCAAACCTAACTTCCAGGGAAAGGCCCTAGGTGCAGCAGCTGCTGGTCAAAAGAGAATCAAATCAAAGAAACAAACAAAAATAATAGTCCAACAGCATATATAGAACGAAAAATCGTTCGTTGTGTCCCTGTAGCGCAATGAATAAAATTAAGCTTTCTTTGCAAGCATAACATATTTTAAAGATGCTGGGTTTTACAGTAATCTGATATTTTTCTTTGCATTGTTTTTTTAGTATCAACAAATTGTTCGATATCGTCCATTTTTACAAGCTTTTATCTAACTTGCAATGTAAAATGTTCTGGTGGAATCTTGCAACTAAATTTTGAAGCTGAAGTCTTCAACCGATTGAGCTGAAATTTTGTATATACGTTAAGTTTGGATGACAGTACATGTGTTGACTATTTATATTCCGATATCACAATTAGTTAAAAAGATATTAATTAAAGTAATTTGTTCGGGGGAATCTTGCAACTCAATTTTGGAACTGATGTCTTCAATCGATTAAGCTGAAATTGTGTATATACGTTTAGTTTGGATAACAATGCATGTTTTGATTATTTATATTCCAAGATCGCAATTAGGTTAAAAGATATAATTTAAAGAAATTTGTTCGGGTGGAATCTTGCAACTCAATTTTGAAGCTGATGTCTTCAACCAAGTGAGCTGAAATTTTTTATATACGTTTAGTTTAGATGACAATGCATGTTTTGATTATTTATATGCCAAGATCGCAATTAGTTAAAGAATATTAATTAAAGTAATTTGTTCGGGTGGAATCTTGCAGCTCAAATTTGAAGCTGATGTCTTCAACCAAGTGAGATGAAATTTTGTATACACGTTTAGTTTGGATTACAATGCATGTTTTGATTATTTATATTCCAAGATCTCAATTAGTTAAAAAGATACTAATTAAAGTAATTTGTTTGGGTGGAATCTTGCAACTCACAATTTTGAAGCTGATGTCTTCAACCGACTGAGCTGAAATTTTGTATACACGTTTAGTTTGGATGGCAATGCATGTTTTGATTTTTTATATTCCAAGATCGCAATTAGTTAAAAAGATATCAATTCAAAAATTATTATCCATGCTAGGAGTTTAATTTACCTCTTTCCACAAGACTTCGTGGCCTAGAGGTTAGAGAAGCTGACTTAAAATGTATTGCCTCTGGTTCGATTCCCAGGTGCTGGCAGTTTTTAAATTTACTTTAAATCACTTTAATTTTCATTCGAAAATTATTTCTCTTGAACAAATTTAAATTTACACGTTCTTTCCTTTTTTTACACAAGCTTTTATTTAACTTGCAATGTAAAATGTTCGGGTGGAATCTTGCAACTCAATTTTGAAGCTGATGTCTTCAAACGATTGAGCTGAAATTTTGTATACACTTTTTTAGTTTGGATGACAATGCATGTTTTGACGATTTATATTTCGATATGGACCTAGTTACTGTCTTGTTCAGGTGTTAAGGCTAACATGTTTACAATAACACATGTATCAATCGAAAGCGTAGCTCAGATGGTAGAGCACTTGCTTACCATGCGAGAGATTCTGGGATCGATACCCCGCGCCTCCAATTGTTATTTTTTCGTGTAAAATATTTTTGAAATTCGTTTAATTTGTACAACGAGATATTTTACAATACTTCCACTCTGCGTACGTTCAAAGAATGTTATATTTTTACTGTTCTACACTAAGAAAGAAAGATCTATCAAACTATTTCTATCTACTTTGAAACATTCTAAGATATCTATTTACTCGATTCTAGTTTCTCCCGTAACACTTTTAATTAACCTAGTTACTGTAACTATCTTGTTCATCTATTAAGGTGAGAATGTTTACAATAACACAACTGTCGACCAGGAGCGTAGCTCAGATGGTAGAGCGCTCGCTTTGCAGGTGATAGGGTACGGGGATTGATACCTAGCGCCTTCAATTATAATTGTTTTGTTTCGTGTAAAAAATTTGATTTGTACAACGACATATTTTACAGTACTTCCCCTCTGTACACGTACAAAGTATATTATATTTTACAAGGTTTTATTTAACTTGCAATGTAAATTGTTCGGGAGGAATCTTGCAACTCAATTTTGAAGCTGGTGTCTTCAACCGATTGAGCTGAAATGTTGTATACTTGTTTAGTTTAGGTGACAATGCATGTTTTGATGATTTATATTCCGATATTGCAATTAGTTAAAAAAATATTAATTGAAAACCTTTTACTCCTGTTAGATTTTTATTCTGCCCAGCAGCTTATCGGAATGAGCTTAAAGTTCCGATTTTTCGACCTTTTTTTAAAAAACCATCTTATTCTTTCTCTGAAACTGAGACAAAAAAATAATAACCTAATGGGAAAAATCATTTATTTCGCCACGATACGATATAATTTGCTTTCAAAAAATGATATTTCTATTTCTTACAATTTTTTTCTAAAATGAGTCAAAATCGATGCCTTTTCATGAAAATGATTTCTAAATCATTCCGTATGATTTTTTTTCGTGTTAAAGAATCGATATTCTGCACTAAGAAAGTTCAGGCTTTTCTTTTTTAGAATCAGGCATTTTAAAAATAAAATGCCTAAAAATGTTTTTTTTTACGATTTTTCAAAAAATACTCAAATTTTGAATAAAACATTTAAAAACCTCGTCATTTTTAAATATAATCGCACGAAAATATTTTCTCGCATGTAGAATAGTGTTATCTAAATTTTGCACAAATTTGAAAAAGTTGGTTTAAAATTACGGATTAATATAGTATTATTTTAAAAGCAAAAAAAAACAATGAGTTTTAATATTGTAATAAATTTTTCTTCGTCCAATGTTGTTTTGATCTAACAGTGTTTATCCCCCCTTCCTATTATCATCTTGTTGCGGCCCGAGTGAAATATCTATCTAATGTATGTGGCCTGGTGGGGAAAAAAGTTGAGTACCACCCCTTAGCTGGACTGTTCAAAATTAACCGACAAACGACCTTTCAGCATTGATGCGTTGAATGAGATTAACAGACTGAGAAACCTCTGTCCAGCGATAACTTAAAAGTAAAAAATAAATTAAAAGTAAAAAAATTTTTAAAAACAAGCTTTTATTTAAATGCTCTAAAAGGAATAAAATAAACTTTTATTTTAAAACTTTTTTTGCTATCAACTTATAAAGTCGTTATACAATTTATGATATAAAAGCTTGTCGCGAGATTTACCTGTGTAGATAAACAAACAAAATAAATAACTTGATCAGATTGATTTTAACTTTTAAAATTTTCAAACTAAGTAAATACGTGTACTTAAATCTCACGAAAAGCTTTTATATCATAAATTGCATAACGACTTTATAAGTTAATAACGAAAAAAGTTTTAAAAGAAAAGTTTATTTTATTCCTTTTAGAGCATTTAAATAAAAGCTTGTTTTTAAAAAAGTTTTTTTTACTTTTAATTTAGTGAAGTTATACTTCTTATTGTGCGTTTGGGAAGAAGGATGAGGGTAAATTTGTACGATGCGCACACACCCTCATGGATGTGAACACGCTTGTCTAGAAATATACAGAATGGGACACATCATTCCCACCTTCGAAATTCTATTAAAATATTTCTCTTCACTTACATGAAGAAGGGGCATCTAGGTTTGAACAGGGAACCTCACGATCTGCATTCGAATGCTCTACCACTAAGCTACACCCCCGCGCCAGCGATCCTTTGCTTTGCGTTCCGTAGGAACGGATACGAAAATGCTTTGTCTAGAAATGTGCAGAATGAGGCAGATCATTTTCCCGCCTTCAAAATTTTCAAAAAAATACTTCATTACTATATTATGCTTCTTTTTGGGAGTTAGGGAAAACGGATGAGGGTAAATTTTTACGATGCGCGCACACACCGTCACGGATGCACGCGCATACCTTCACGAACCGATGCGCGAGCGCGCACACCGTTGTGTAATATTTTAATATGCTACTTTTTTGGTGCTATAGAACTGATATTTGGGGGATCATAATAACTATTGTTATAAACCATATCTGCTGGGAGGCATCCCCCCAGTGCATTTCCCCCTACCCTGCACAACGTTTTGGACAATATCTTTTGCACCCGAGCCTCACAGTCCATTAGGACGTGGATCATTCGATCCCTCTCTTTCTGCTCTTCCAGTAATTATAATTTCATGTGTGTGTGTGTGCTCATAGGGCTATTTCTTCCATAGTTTTTAATTGTCTTAAACTTTTGAAATTTGTTTAAATTCACAATATCTTGGCTCCTGTTCGAGTCTCGGACTTGAGATTTTAACCAACTGTTCCACTCGTCGAGACCCATCCAGTTATCTATTTCATTAGCATTGTGTAATGGGGAGGGCTTAAGCAATAAAATATGCTCCCATGTTAATCTTATGGGGACTGGAAAATATTTCACCCCCTAAGCAATTGAAAATACAAATAATTTTACAAAATCATTGTTCCAAACGCAGTCGGATACCTTAAATCCGCGAATTTTAAGAAATTTTGAATCTTCAGTCAAAACACGGTTAGTATGGTTTAACACATAGGAAAAAAGCTCCGTGCGATTTTTTTCATAAGTTTCGAAATTACTAAAATCTAATTTCGAGTACGTTTCGATAAATCACACAAAAAAGAAAAAATAAAGAAAGAATCATCTTACACGTGTTATTAGGCGTTCAAAATGTTTAAGTCCAATGCCGATCTCGCTAACAGTGAAGCGGCTTTTGAAATTCCTCGACAGCTTGTAGAGATTAAGAGTGAAATGTAATGAGAGTGAGGGAATGGTGAAAGAATGGCCTTGGCAATTCAATGATGGGAGCACTAATGTTCATGACAATGTACGGAATGGGCAACCTTGTACTGTCAAAGGTGGTTTTAAAAAAACCAGCACATCATACATATTCAAAAAATCGATTTTTCAATTTTAGTATTAAGAAATAGTGCATATTTTTCTGAATATAAAAATGTTTTACACTTATATGTTCGTTGATAAAATAACCTTAAAATATGAAAAAAGTAATTGACAAAAATGTAAACACACGATAACAAATGTTAAGTTTTTTTCAATTTTTCTCCAAAGCATAATTTTTTGATTTTAGGTACACTTTTAAAAAGGCTACTACACTACATGGCTCTAAATTTTTTATAGTTCTATACAGGATACCTGTACATATAGTGACCTATTTTTTTAGTCTAAGTAGTTCATAGTTTGCTAAAAAATAGTTATATGTATAAAAAAGGGGAAAAAAAAGAAAAATTTTCAAAATCATTCAGTTTTATAATTTTTTAAAAGTATCTTAATATTTTACTAAAAAAATAAGTTTATTATATTTTTGTGTATTGTCTTATACAATGTAATTTAGTTATACATGTACAAAAATATTTTACATATTAAAGAGATACTTTTTTAAAAAATGGTACCTAAACATAAGCATGTATTATGAGATCTCAAAAATTATGTTCAACTTAAATTAAACAGAAGAAAAAAAGAATTTTTTTTAACTAAAAAATTATTTTTGTATTTCTACGGAATGATTAAAGTATCTTTATTAAGATCACAAAAAATCTAAGCTCTCTTGGAAATTTTTAAAGATATATGTCCCATAAACAAAGTCTTATTTATGGCATCTTACTCTTTTGAGTATGTCCTGGTACTCTTAATTGAAAAAGTGAGTGGGAAAATTCATGAAAACGGACGGCTCATAGTAAATTGTTTTCTGATGAGTTTTCACAAGGAGTTGTTCGGCAGTGGTTTTCTTCACTAGCGGCATATTTCATTGAAGAGTGCATAGACAAGTCGCGATTTCTAGACATGACAAATGTCTGAACAATGGTGGTAGCTATGTACAAAATAATTTCCTGCATGCTCTTTCATGTAAAAATAAATGTTATTTTAAAGAAAAAAATTTTCATGCGAGTTTTTTCAAAATGGTACTTTGTTTCCGGAAACGTTTCGTAATAAAACGCAAGGCATGTTTATATTTATGCTGAATCATTTTAAGTACACTGCTTTGAAAAATTTATAAATGCCTACTATTTTGCTATTCTAAAATGTGTAGGACATGCTTCAGTATTAGTAACATCAAACAGAAATATTTGATATAAATTCTCATATTATTGAATCGGTTCTAACCCTCTTTATTTTTTATTTATCTATATACTATTAGTCTAACTAAAAGATAAAAAAAAAAAACGAAAAACTCTTTTCAAAATTTCAAGTTGTCACTTTGCACGTTCATTTAAGGAAATGACCCTGAATTTTTTGCTATTTCAACAAAATCATAAATTTAAAAAAAAAATGCAAAAATCCTCTAAAATTTTTAAAATATAAGAATTGTGGAGAAATTTCAACATTGGGGATTTCTGTTTCTTGTTTTGCAATCAAAACAATTACTGAAACATTTCTGAAACATGTGCATTATATCATTCTTGATAATAAAATATTTATATTGCACAGAGTGAGAAACAAATGCAGAACAAGTGATATGTAAAAAAAAATTTCCAAGTCAATTCCTACTTGAAAAACAAATTGAGATTTCATACCTTGTAGTTGGATAATCAATGTATACTGTCGCCATCTATTGCCTTCATTATGACCAAATTTAATTTTCTTCTTCCAAATAAAATTAAAACTATTTAATTTCATTTAATTAATGAATTAATATTTGAAAAAAAACTGTATTAACATCAAGTGTCATTGACTACAAGTTTAAAAAATGTATATGAACTTGAGTGGATGAATAAAAAGTATTTTACTAACGCGATTGAAAATTTGAACAATAAACATTGCTGGCCACCGTAAATGCAACACCCTGAAGGAAGCATGTAAATAATATGAAATGTACAACATGCGTTAGTGGAGGTGAGATATGCAAATGATTAGAATTTCAGCGCAGACACACATCACGCGCGCCTGTGGCGCCACCTCAAAGCACTATTTAAGGCTTGAAGATTTGGACGATTTCAAGTTCGGAAATTGTGTTTTTCTTGTAGTTTTTTTCAAAATTGATCAGTTATGTCTCGTAGAAAACAGCGATCAGCTTTTGATCAAGTATCGGGATCGACAAAGGAAGGATAGTGGCCTACCGAGATATATTGTGGATTATCTTTCAGGAAAATTGGTAGTCGTGTTGGACGAAACCAAACAACTTTAATGTGGATATGTGACCGTTGGATGCAGGAAGGTACTACGACGGACCGACGTGGACGATCACATCCACCTCAGTGCACCACTTCACGTGAGGAGAGGCAAATTGTGCGCATGGCAGTGACGGATCGTTCAGTCACATCACAAACCGTAGCACAGCACATTGAGTCTGTAACGCATCATTCAGTGTTTGCCGTACCATTCGACGCTGTTTACAGGAGAAAAGTCTGTCCACAAGACTCCCATTTCTTGGTCTACACTTGACGCAGAACCACTGACGTCTTCGCCGCCAAAGGTGCGATGAAAGAAGGATGTGGGAGGCAGAATGGAATGAAGTTGTCTTTACTGATGAGTCACGCATTTGTCTGCAACATCACGATGGTCGGATTCGAGTCTGGAGACACCGTGGAGAGGGGATGCTGAACAGCTGCGTTATGCACCGCCACACTGGTCCTGCACTGGGTATTATGGTATGGGGCGGTATTGGATATCACTCGCACTCCTCTAGTACGCATTGCAGGTACTTTAAACAGCCAGCGCTACACCTCCGAGGTGTTGGAGCCAATTGTCCTTTCTTACCGTCAGGGCTTGGCTACAGCCATATTTCAACAGGATAATGCGCGACCACACGTGGCACGTATTGTCCAAAGGTTCTTTGTCATTCACCAGATTGAATTGCTTTCCTGTCCGGCTCTGTCTCCGTATCTTTCGTCGATAGAAAACAGGTGGTCCATGGTTGCTCAACGATTGACCCAGACTGCAACCCCTGCTGCCAGACCAGATCAACTTTGGCACAGTGTGGAAGCTGCTTGGTCTGCTGTGCCCCAAGAACACGTCAAAAGTATCTTTGAATCAATGCCGCGACGTGTGGCAGCGGTGATCTGCAACAATGGCGGCTAGTCTGGCTACTGATTCTGGCAGGAACCACACTGCACAGAAGTCTATAAATTTAATCATTTGATACTTGGTCAACATGTTATCTAAAAAATAAATTTTGTTATGCTATTTCTTGTCTTTCTTGGTGTCGCATTTACGGTGGCCAGCAGTGTATATATGTATCAGTAGATAAATATATACAGGAGAGAGTGAACTATTAGTATGAAATGAAAAATAATTTCTAAATATTAAGAAAAGAAGTAATAGTAAAATCATTAACAGGATGTACGAACAAATACATAAAGGAAATAAAAGAACAACAAAAAAATTACGACGGCCTAATTTAATTTTTATTTTTCTTTGAAGGCAATTTCTTTGAAGGAAACTCTGTTTACTAAAACTAATACACGCTTTTCTATTTCAGAAGAGTGTGAGAGAAGGCAAAATAATTGTGCCAGCACTTAAGTGGTCATTAAAGGTAAATGAACCAATTCATTTCCTAATGCTGTTTTTGAAAGAAATAAACAGTTGTTTTTTAGGTATCCTTTAGAAAAGACCTTTTGCTGATTAAGTGCAAATTTTACTATTTTTCCTTTTCCAGACTTGCATACATTAGAGAAAAATCCATTATTTGCCTTTCTTTAGCTTCGTCATTAGTGTTAGAAAGTGTATGAGATAAATTATTGATCATCGATATGTAATTTTCTAAAATTAATATTTTTTTAGTCTCATTACTGTAAAAAAAAGGAACAATGAACTGTGGTTGCACGAAACTTTTGAAAACATTGTATCTAGAATAATAGGTAAGTCCTTTATTTATATAGATTTCTTGTCTCGTGTCTAAAAATTTGTTTATCACTCTCAATATCCAAGACTGAGTAAATTATAAAATTAAAATCAATATTAAAATAGTATATATAAATGAGAGTTTAATTTTTTAACTACGAAATTGTGGTAAAATATTTAACTGAATACGATGGTGCTAAAATAGTTAAAGTAGAATATATATATATTTAAATTGAATTGGTAGATTATTATTATTTATTAGAATTTTTTATTAAGTAAGAAGATATTTATTTATTCATGTGATTTATTTCTAAAATATTGGTTATTATAGAAATCAAACGTATTTTCTGCTTTTGCTGATGTATTATATTTGTTACACTTTTAACTTCCAACCAGACAGTTAAACATGTTTTGATAAGTTGATCCAGAATCAAACCAAAGATTTAAAGTCTTGAATAAGTGATTCCGAAACTGTGTTCATTCATATTACTAAATATTATATTAACAAAGATTGAAGTTTGAATTTGATCAAGTTAATGAACGTGTCATGCAACGAAATGAAAAAATAGATTCAATATAACTATTTGATATATTTATTCATAAAAAAGATAAAGTCCACAAAGAAAATATGGCCAGTTGCTTCTAAGACAAGGAAGACTCGATTTTCTTTGAGTTTCTACTTTAGAAGATGTCACTACGAAAATAATTTTACTGGATAACCAAATTTATGTTGCAAATCATCTTGAGTATTTATGTAAGAAGTGTTGTATGATTTGATTAAATCTGAAGAAAATTAAGTTGGAATCCGTTTAACTGTTAAATAAGAGAACTTTTTTTATTTAACCAAGAAGACATACTGAAGTTGATTAGTTGATCCCTGGTAGAGAGATTATGTGTCTGACTAACTATAAACTTCTGTTCTCAGCATTCAAAGTATATCATGAGAATAAAAAAAATTTAATGCTGTTTAGTAACCAACGGAATGTAACATTACAATACTTTTGTGAATCTGGTGATTTGCCCCACATGAATATTTCATACAAAAAAGTAGTGGACAAAATAAAACGTTCTCAATAATGATCAAATGTACACACAGAAAGAATAAGTTACTTTTTAAAATTTTTACGATAAGAAAAGTTAAATTTTAAGTGAAAGTTTTTACACAGTTATAAAAAATGAAATTTTAAAACTTTAATAGTTTTTAAAAAATGAAATGAAGAATATATGACAATTTTCGAAATCAATTTTTTCATGAGTAACATATGGTATCTCTCTAATCTTGGAAAATTATTTTAAAGTTTTCTCTTATATTGGGTTGGAAAAAAGTCTACTCAAGATGACTGGGATATTGTGCGGAAAACCTTTATCAGCGTAATTGATATTATGTAAAACTCTTATCACCGTGAATGATATGTGAAAATCTTCTCAGAATGACTAAAATCGTCTGAAACTCCTCTCAGCGTAACTGGCATGTGAAACTTCTCAGCATGTCTAAAACTTTCTAAAACTATTCTCAGCGTGACGCGCGCGAGATTGACTTGTGAAAATATTCTCAACGTAATTGATATTTTGTCCAACTTTTCTCAACGTAATTAATATTATGTTTCTCAACTTAATTAATGTTGTATGAAATTCTCCTCTAGATGTCAGACATTTTGTAAAATTCTTCTTAAAATGACTCACATTTAGTGAAACTCATCATGACTAACATTGTGCGAAACTCTTCTCAGCATGACTGACATTGTGTGAAACTCTTTTCAGCGTTATTGGCATTATGTTAAACTCCTTTCAACATGACATATTGAGTTAAACTCTTCCCAGCGTAACTGACATCATTTGAAACTCCTCTTACCATGATTGATGTTGTCCGAAACACTTCTAAAAAGGACTGATATTATGGGAAACTCTTTTCAACATGAATGATATTGTGTGAAACTCTTCTCGGCAGGGTTGATATTGTGTGAAACTCTTCTCAGCATAATTGATATTGTGTGAAACTCTTCTCAACATGATTGATACTGTGAAAAGCTCTTCTCGGTATGGTTGATATTGTGTGAAACTCTTCTCAACATGATTGATATTGTGTGAAATTGTTCTCAAAATGATTGATACTGTGTGAAATTGTTCTCAAAAAGATTGATACTGTGTGAAATTCTTCTCAACAAGACTGAGGTGTAATTTTTTTATGCAAACAAAATTTATCCTGAAATAGTTACTCTGTTTTGTATTATTACTCTTATGTCTTAATTCTGTTTCTTTTTTAAAAGTTGGATCACCGTTTAAAATGAAGAAAGAAAAATCTACTTCGTTACTTTGTCCAGCATCAATAAATCTAGCTGATTGCAAAAATCAAGCACGTTTTCTTACAGTTTTCAAACATATGAAATCCAACGAATGGCATTTGAAGTACGCTAAGGAGCCCTCTATTTTTCTGCGTTTACTCTGTTGGATGGGATTCCTCGTGGATTCGGACGAGACTCTCAGACGACGAATTATTTTTCGATCATTTTTTTCAACGCTTGTCTTGGCTTTTATGGATAACTTGATTCTATCTTTCTTTCAAAATAGAGTGGGATATTATTTGAGGCTTGCCTTAATTTATCTCATCATCTACGTGGCAGCCATAATTATATGGGGCACAATGAGACGCAAGAGGAAAGACTTATCGACCTTTCTTATATTTCTCCATGAAATACAACCATACACCCAAAGAAAAGAAACAAGTTTTCTTTTATACTGCGTTTGCTTTTCACCAGTTATTTTGTCACTTATGAATGTGATTTCAAAAAATCTAGAAAGCAAAGCATATATTTACATGTATAAGTATCCAATAAAAGATTTCCACTGGCAAATTCTGATAGTATTCACCAAGAGCATTTTTTACTCCGTATTGTATCCTATGTTTCCGGCTTTAGTGGTGATATTACATTGCGTGCTTTGCCAGCGACTCTGTGGTTTAATTAACCACCTTAGAACCAAGGTGGAAAGGTGCCCTTTGGAAAAATTTACTGTCTCTGCTCAGTCCAACATCTTAAAATTAAAGACAAGAATCGACAATGTTATGATTCTCATGCAGAAAATGTTGTACCTACCGTCCTTTTAGCCTGTATCTTGAATTTTTGCAGCTGCTGTTGTGCAGTGGCATGGTTGGCACTAGGATACAATAAAGAAAGCGATGAAAGTTTGTTCACTTTGTTTTCACTCTTCCTCATTATCTCCGTCGCCAGCCAGTTGGCTTATTTCTGGTTCGTTGGTGGTTTGCCGATTGCAATGGATTCTTTTAGGGAAGAATTCCGTAGTAAATTGCAGCAAAGATTGCTGAGTATGGGAAGGACTGATGAAATCGATTTCGAGAAAGGTTTATACCAAAAACCAAGTTTCGTTCTGTCCGGTTGTGACGTTTTTTATTTTAGAAGGAGTTCTATTTTGGGTTTGGTGGGAGCTATTCTTACTTACACTCTTTTATTAGTTACGAGTTAATCCCACTTTTACAAGATAATGAGTTCCATAAAAATTTGCGTAAACAGATCTCATAAGAAGAAAATACGAAGACTGATTCAAAACCTTAAAGAAAAAGCATATATATATTAAATATATATATAACATTAATATCAAAATATTTTTATTTGTTATACATTGAAACTAATCTCAGATATAAATAACTTAAAGCCATTAAAAAACACGTTTATTTCATGTTATTGTTGATAATTCGTGAGAAGATGTAATTTTATTAACACTTCTACAAATGCTACCATTATCATCAATTTTCTCCTCATACTCCAAACACAACGGTCTTCTTTCTCAGTAGGGCCATGTAGCTACGTGAAATCCGATCTTCTTGAGACAGTATCTTCTTAAGACCACTGCCGCCAACTATCAAGCACATTGGATATATATATAGATTCATGTCAATTCTTTCCGCAATAGTTCGGAGAAAATACGCTTTTTCTTAGCCCGATACACGACCTTGTACAAACTCAGTGAGCTGTTTATAATAACTTCTTCGTCTTGTGTAAAAGATATTCTTGAAAAACATCAATTCCCTACTTCCAATCTCAACGAAAAGTAATGCTCACAAGCTTTACAGCGTATTTAAACTAAACTTCCTTTTCATGCTCACAGTGGCGTTACTAGCACCACACTTATGCTCCCTAGTGTGAAACTGACGTCATCTGCAAGATGCATAAACACGCCCAATAAATTTCGTTCATATACCACAAGTCCTTGGTTTTAGGAATTCTTTTTTTCCATCAGTAAATATTTCCGAGACATAAGCATGTTTTCTTTTTAACTAGATTCAACTGCGTTTCTAATTCAAGCTAAGAATTCGCAATCTTCTCAAAATTATGAGAATGTAAAAATTGATGTTGTGTGTGAGAAGAGATTTGTCGTGAATTGCACAGAATCAAGAAATGATCATATATTAATGTCGCGTTCTCAAGTTTCACGAAAGCTAATAGTGACCCATTTCATCATCTTGTGAATCACGTTCATGTCAAAGACGTCACCTAAGCTGGCACTTTTGTTTCCAAACTTTCCAAACGATGCCAATATGAGTAATTTAACCATCGACAGATTCAGTGGGCGTCAGCGCATCTACACAGGGAGTCTTGAATGGCACCATGACCCAAACCCGCAGCTAGACAGATTAATTAGATCATCTTTGAGTTATCTTTAGAAGTTTGGACGATTACTTCAAACATGAACATTGCAATTAAGATATATTCGAACTATTTTATATGCAGCAGATGTGATCAATAATTTAATGAGTATCCTCTAGTTTTGGGACGACTGCATCATTATTAGCAATGGATATTAGGGTTAGTGGAATATTCTGTTCCTAATGTCCCTTGTGGCAACCTTGCCGTGTGAGTCAGAGCATTGTCTTGCTGAAAAATGGCACCTGGGAGCCGTTGCATGAGTGGCAAAACATGTGGTTGCAGGATGTTACGGACATACCGCTGGGCTGACATGGTGCCACGGATCAATACTAGGGATGGCCGTGTATTGTAGGCAATGGCACCCCATACCATACCACCAGCTGTGGGAGCGGTGTGTCGTTGTAAAGCAAAGGCAGGATCGATGCGTTCACCACTCGCGAACACGATTGTCATCACTGCTCAGATAGAATCTGGATTCGTCACTAAAGACGAACTGGTTCTATTCCGCTGTAGTCCAGTTTCCTCGTGCGCGGCACCACTCCAAATGGAGGCGTCGATGGGTGGGTGTTAAGGGCAGCACACGTAATGGGCGCCGCGATCCCAAATGTCCTTCAGCCAGGCGCCTTCGTGTGGTTCTAGAAGACACAGGAGCCCCTAGTGAAGGACCTGTGCCTGGATGGTGGCCGATGAAGTAGTTGGCTGTACGCATGCATTTCTTACGATACGGTGGTCTTCTAGATGATTGGTCTGTCGAGAGCGTCCTGATACTGGTCTTCGTGTAAAGGACATCTCTCGGATCAACTGGTCCCAACACCTCCTCACAACACAATCAGGGCGGCCTAATTGACGAACTACTCGCTTAGCTGGCCAATAGCTTCCATCATGTCGATGATTCTCCCCTCTCAAACTGCAACAGCTGCTCATATTGTCTTCGAAAACGGCGTAATGGCATATCTACCTCTGTAAACGATTCAGCACCCTCAGACGAGCTTTGGTTACCTGTTTTATACTCCACGGAGAACGACGTTAAACGCCCTCTACCGGCTATACGTAATGCGCAATCACGCTGCATTTCTAATTATTTGCATATCTCCCCAACATGTACCTTCATACCAAGTTTCGTTACGATTCCCCAATTATTTCTTGGTGTGCTATTTTTTTTGTCCATGAATGTATATCAAAGGTTATTCATTGGGAATATGACTTTATTTGAGGAAAATACAGTAAGCGTGTCAATACCTCAATTATAAGAAAAGTCAAAAGCACTTTAAAAAATTAAAATTACTCCAAATTAAAAAGAAATACGTAATAGCAATGATAAGAGTGTAAAATAAAGGAAATTTTTATAATTTATTCGTCAAAAAGTGAATTAATTCATTGGTATAATTTCAGAAGCGGCATGAAATCTTTGTTTTTTTTATTATTATTTTATTTGAGGTTAATAACCATCGATTTGTACAGGAAGAGTAAATCTGAATAATTTAGTTGACATTTTCGTAATCGTGTTGTATGGATAGTTATCGGACCACAAATTAAGTGTGTACTCCAACGTAATCATCGATCACGCCAATCAATGCTTGCGTCTTTTTGCGTGACGAATTTCCGTTCCATTAACTTTCGAGTGGAAGACATGGAACAAGAATGGTCACCATCTGGTCCACCAATGGACATCGTTGAAAAAAGAACAGAACGGTGATAGACCCAACAATCGCTTTTCTTGGATTCGCATATCAATTGAATGAAACTAAAGTATTTTTCCCGAAAGGTGAGCGTAACTTTTAGTTCTCTTTTTCGAATTTAGCGTTCGATTATTCCTATTGTTTTTAAGTATAAAAAACCAAAACAAGCAGTGGCGTAACGGAAAATAATTGGGCCCCCACAAGATCAGATCTTGGGCCCCAAGCCGGATATATATATATATATATATATATATATATATATATATATATATATATATATATATATATACAAAGAATTGCAAAACCATAACATAATGTACCTTTACACATCACGTAAAAATATTTAAATATTAAACTTATAACTGAATATAAAATCAATCTGTTTCTGAGTAAACAAAAATAATAATGTTTAACATTAGAGAGTATTTATAGTATTTAAAAATGGAAAATATAACAACAGTCGACTGATAACCTGGTAACTTAAATAAAAACGATACACTAAGAACACGAACACTGTAAAATAATATTTTTGATTTCAGATCCTTATGATAGAAAAAATGTATCACTTACCAAATTATTCGTTTATGAATCCCGGGATGAGCTTCGCCTTGTTCATCAAGAGTTCCCTGGCATTACTACTACTAGCACTTACACAAGATGATGAACTTGCGGATATCAAAAAGTTATTCAATTTTGCATATTTGCTATTAATATTATACTCCTTTTCTTTTCGAATTTTTCCGTTTTTGAGAACCACTCAGTTTTTTTTTAACTCCACTCATTTTAGAGCCGCGTTTCTTCTTGTCTTATTAACAAAATAACAATATAAAACCAGAACAATTAATTCCGTTTACATAAAACAGTTCTAATATTACAAGAGAGAAAAGTGATATCAAAATGTTTTAACAGCGAAGGAATACTCCGTATATTGAAGTGCATTGAATATAAAAATATATATGTTCTATAAAAACAATTTTGTGAAACATTTCTCATTATGCTTTATTTTATTCAAAAATCATAAATCTATGGAAATTTCTGTGGGCATATGGGTTTCTAAATCATAAATCTAGACCATGTAATCATTTAAAATGCTCTCTTTGCATTTTCAAGTATCGCAATACTATTTTTCATGAAAAAAGCATAAGAAATGTGCGTTATTTATGAGTTCACTAAATGAAAATGAAATACATGTGTGTGTGGGGATGGGGATGGGGAAGCTAAAGACGCCAATAAGTTACTTTGCTACTTCAGTAAAAAGTAACATGTCTTTTTCTCTCTACCGCTAACATGAAGTATACTAAAAATACAGTGATGAATTTTTTTTATCTTTCTAGCATTTTATCCTAATTTTCCGTCTGACTTTCTTTTTATCTGTAAGTAATTTAAGTTTGGAAAGAAAACCCACTAAAGAAAAGTATCTCTTTCGTCGGGGGGATTACAGCAAATTAAAATGTTTTTTGATTTGGTTATTGGATCTAAGATATCTAATAAGCGATCAAAGTTTTGATTTTGATTGATGCTAGATCGCAAATTTGAAAATCGCTTAAAAATTGGATTAAAAAAAATGTAAAGCTAATTTTGTGAAATTGTACGTTAATGGCGTCAGTCTAGCTTTGGGCCCCCCTAGAAGCCTTGGTCCCCCCCGCAGTGCGGGGGTGTACGTTACGCCACTGAAAACAAGAATTAATGGCTTGGTGATGTGTTACATTAACTTAAAGCATCAATGAGAATCTAAAGTCACTTTATGATGTCTCAACGCCTTTTGCCTGGCTTCCTTGGAAATTGCTGTGTTTGAAGTTTCTTACTTAGTTTTTTTTAATACAATTTTATTGTTTGATTTGGAGACAGTATCATTGAAGGAAAATGTTAGAGACAAAATTAAACTTACAGAAACGTACATAATAAAATGTTTAACATTTTAATCAAATGTTGTTTTCATTTGAGTTCAAGTTAATCTCACTGAATAGATAAAATAAATAAAAAATTAAAGCAATTTGATGCATAAAATTACTTTATAAAAAATCCAGGAAAAATATATATATATATATATATATATATATATATAGCGCTTTTATATAGTTGATGCTTGTTTTATCTATACATCTTTCACTCAGAACGGGTTATCGTTGCTCTATTATAAATTTAAAATAATATAAGTTAAAAAGTTGCCTCTAAAGTCAAAGAGAACATGCTCTAAACCCGTTTCTTTCTCTTTTTAAAAAAAAAATAAAACGTTTGCATATAGTTTAAAACTTTCTTTTTGAAAAAAAAATTACACGAAACTTTAACTTATTTGCAAAATAAAAACGCACAGAACATGTCTCATAAGTTCCTGGAAGATTTATCTTAGTTACTTTTAAGATGGGTAACGTTTTAAAAATAAATTGGCAAATTTCAATTATGAGCGCGGATATAAAAGGAAAAGGAAAATTTAGTGAGCTATAAACAAATACGTTTAAAGTTTTTTTATGTGCATTTAAAACAAAAACGCAACATATTAAAAGATTAAACGTAATTTGAAAAATGGGTGAAGAGTACATCGGAAAGAATGCGGAAATTTTTGAGGCAGACAACTTAGCAAATAATTGAAATAATTTTTTATTCCTCATATAAAAAAGAACAAAAAATATAGGACAAATAAACATTTTATTGAAATTCTTATGTAATCACAGATCTAAGAAATTCTGAATCGAACTCAGTGCGAAACCGCCCATGAGGCTCACGGCCTACTGTGCCCTATCTCAGTATACGTGAACTTAGGCGCTGGGGTGCATGTGCAGATATTTCGGTCAAGTGGTCAGTCTGACTTGAAGTCCCCGGTGTTCAGTTCCCAAGCAAACTGGGTACTCATTTATCGACCCACTGAAGGGATGAAAGGCTGAGTCGACCATACCCCTCCCGGGATTTCAACCCCTGACCTGTGCCGTGGAAGTGTGATACACTACCACTCAGCCACTGGGCTAATTTAAGAAATAACTGACGAAATAATGTCAAATTACAGTCAAAGTTTTAACTTGAGAGTCTTGCGCGTGCCAGCATTGACTCAGACATATGAATTATTTCTTAATCTAGCGCTATTCTTTGTAGATTTTTGGGTAAAATAATTTTAATTTTACAGCGAATCACCATTTCTTTAGTGTTCAAAGTTAAGATAATTTCTATTTTAATTGATTATATCTGCAGAGAAACGTAAGAGATTTTAAAAGAATTAAATGTGTGTACATAATTTGATGTAATATAATATTTTCCAACAGTCATAGAACATTCGTATGATCATGCAAACTGTTCAGCAGCACGAACAAATTTAAAAGGTAGATTGGATCATGAAATAAACACAAGTAATATAAAAAAAATTTAAGTCAATTCCTACTTAGATCAACAAAGAAACATTTTGTTTTAGCTACTTTTTATTCAATAATTACAATTAATATAAATATGTGTATAGATAGGACAGAATCGCAACATTAAGTGGTCATTAATTTTTATTACTTATCATTAAAGTATCGTATTGTCATTCAAAACAATCGTGTATATAAAATTTCAGTTTAACCGAATGCTTTAATACGTGATAAAAAAAACCTTTTCTAGTTTTGACACACAAGTCGCCAACGTGGCTGTATTTGCAATTCTTTAAATAATTAGTTATAATCGAGATTAATTTTTATTAATTATAATGAAATTATTGTATTGTCATCCAAAATAATCATGTGTATAAAATTTCAGCTCTATTGAGCGCTTTAAAATGTATTTTATTAGCGATTGAAAATTCCACCAAGATAAATAAATAAATAGAGAGTGTGAGCTAAGAGTAGGAATTGAAAAAGATGGATATAGAGTATCCCTCTCCCCGAATAAACCTTACTTTCCATAAATACATGGGCTAAATTGGCTTTAAGTGGGCGAGTGCTGTCATCCAAAAAATGAAATAAAAGACTACTGCACCCTTGAAAAGAGAAACATAGGACTCCAAGATTTCATCCCTGTATCTCACAGTAGTTTGAGGGAGGGGGGTGCCGTTTTCGACAAACGATTGACACTGACAACTTGCCGCCTTGAAAGAAGCCCTTTTTGTACACTACCCGTATAGAATAAAAATGAGAAATTTAATTGTTTGCCCACTTTGTGACTATAGCGCCCCTATGACTGGGAACACCTTAGCATATGCCCTGCGGTTTTAAACTGTCTTTGAAAGTTGTTGGGGAATATTTTTATTGTTCTGCATTGATTTGAGCTGCAAGTCGACTAATGACAGAAATGTTGCATAAGATTAAAAAAAATTAAAAACTACAGAGCTTTTATCTTAATGTTTAAGCACCTATCCGGTAGGATGTATGTCCAGATTATCAAATCTATACTGTGTCATACCGGTCTTTTTCCCTTTTTTTTTTGGGGGGTTGGCGGATGTGTAAGGGCGCTAGTTCCCACCGGATGAAGGAACGTTGAAGATCAATTGTTAGGTCAAATATGGACTATTAAGCTATTAGAATGGTGTCCCACTGATCTCTGCTTCAAAGCCAATGTTCTCTGTTCCCTGTTAAATGAGCTTTTTTATGAGCAGAAGTGAGGGAAGTGTAAATTTCAGGTTTTCTTGCAACCATATCTCTATTCTGGCATCAGTAGTTTTTCAAACTGCAATTCCTATGGCCGAATTAAGTCCACACACTGAGAAGTTATTTCTCTTCTGTCATTCTTCGCTATAACAAATACCTATCTTCACCAGTCAGTGTGACTCTTTCAGGTCCTTGTTTCACCTTTTTGTCTTGCCTACCGTCCTATTAAATTGCATCCATAAGATGTACGCAATCCTTAAAATCCTTAAATCCTTGTCCCTTAAAACCGTTAAGGGAAACAAGGATTGAAGTTCGTATCAATGCTATTAGACATCTTAAAAACAAGACCTAGAAATATTATTACTGCATTAAATGCCTTAATTGAAGATACCATTAGAAACAGGGGGGGAATTTAACATTTAAATTTTTGTATTCTATTTTAATTTGGCATGATTTGTTATCATGAATTGATGTGTGTATTGAAAAAAATGATTAAAAATCCTAAATTAAACATCGTGGAATGTGCCGTCTGAGTGGCGTGGTTGGTTTGTCGCTGGCCTTCTGCACCTAAGGTTGCGGGTTCAACCCCGGCCCAAGTCGTTGGATTTTCCTGATGCAGAAAATCGACTGCGACCATGTCTTATGATTATACAGCATGTAAAAGATCCCTAGAGTGTCTGTTTGGCTTGGATGCTCTCGGTAAAATTAAAACCTAGTACAGGTTTGCATAGTCAGAGCTCAGGTGCCTCCCTGTAAGGAGAATACTGGGCGTCAAAATTACCTGCGGTGATTGGTATCGAACTATATGGTGCCGCACTGAAAAGAGATACCAGCTTCTGGGGGATGTCCTGGTTCTGCAGTTGTTAATCCCCAATCCGCAGCCCATACGAAATAAAAAAGATGTACACAATTGAAATATAGCAAAAACTGCGCTTGAGACCACCCTGCCTTGAATCATTTGATGAATGATTCCTCACTCTCATTCTATTATCCAAAAGTAGAGGATTAGGCATTTTAACTATTCGTTTTAATATTTCCTCGAATACTGTAAAAATATTATGTTTCGCGTTGATGTGTGCTAACAAATAAAGAGCGCTAGCACAAAGTATTTTTCCTCTACATATTCAGCTAACACACATGTTTATGCTTACTTAATCAATACTAAAAATTTCCAACACGTGTTCTTAGGGTGTAGACCGAACATTACGAAAAGGGCTTTGCACATACAATGTGATATTTATTTAATCCTTTTGAATTATTTTCACTGAGCATGGAATAACTTATTAATCTGTTAGGTTGTCACTTCCCTCCTAGCTTTCTAATGTTTCCTTATCATTATGTAAATTGTACATCCAGGAAGCAGAGTCAAGGCTCTTCTCTTTGTGTCCTATCTATATATTTCAAATAGTTACTTATAAGTTGTATACTAACTATATTTATGAAGCACTTCTTGTCCACGCCGTAAAAGTCCGTCATAAGACGCGATGTAAAAATATGCTTATCGTTGTATTAAAAGGTAGTTGTGCGAATGTGTGTACGATATCTAATATAGTTACTATAATTGCATTTACATCTGAATTTCATTTGTTAGAGCACAGGTGCCCAATCATCTTTATCACATAGACCCCTTGCCATGTTTTTCTGTTTGAGGTAGACCCCTGCTTCATTAATATTGAATTTTTTGAAAATTTATCAATTTAAATGTCTTTTTGTCAGTTGGCATATATATATATACTTAACTCAGTGGCACGGTATGAGGGTCAAGGCCTACTCTTCCCAACTCAGTATGCACGACCTTGGGTGCTGAGGAGCATGAGCAGATGTTCCGGTCAGGTGGTTAGTCTGACGCGAAACCCCCAATGCAAACAAGCTTCGTACTCCCTCATCGACCCACTGAAGGGAAGAAAGGCTGGGTATATATATATATAGAGAGAGAGAGAGAGAGAAAGAGAAGAATAAATTTTCAACATTTGGTATCAATCTTGTCAGGTTTAACCTTAAATCTCCTCTGTTAGCAGTGTCCAGTTTCTTTTTTGTAGATTGGCATCCACGCTGAAACTCCTTCTCACTAGGAAAAGCAATTAAACACTTACTCACGATATTTTAGAATTCTGGACAAACAACAGGTTTGACTTTTTAAAGCCACCGATGAGTTCCTGTTCTAATGTGATATTTTGTTTTCAATCGGACCATATGAACTCAATGCCTACAGTGGTATTATCATAGTTAAAGCATTCTCAAACATGGTTTCAAAATCTGAATAAAAGCTATTTAAATGTTGAACGTAGGTTAAAACGTCCTGACTATAACAAATTGAGAAAATTCAGGCCCTCCAGTATTATACTTCTTTAGCTTAACTCTGGAAAAAAACGCTGAAATGGTTCTTGTTGTAATAAAATTTATGCTGTCGCCTTGTAAATGCAATTTAACCTCCTTAAATGTAGTAAATAAATCTGTTAAAAGTAAAATTTGGTTTCCACTAGATTAAGTTTTCTTTTAAAATTTATCACGATCTAGTTTAATGAGAGTCACTATCATAGATAGACCCCCATTTACACTTCATGGACCCCCAAATTATTTTTTGGCTGACGTGGACCCCTTGCAGGTCATCATAGACCCCTGGGGGTCTATATAAATCACTTTGTGGTAATCACTGTGTTGGATGAAGTTATGTATTTGGCTTCCTTGCCTACGAAAGTTAAATAGTTTTTTGGAAAAATCGGCTAATCGAATATGATGTAATTTTTACTGCTATAGATTTTTTTTTTTTTTTTTTGCTTTTATGAGATTTGACTCAAATACAAATACTTACTTATCGAAAAAGCATTTAATTAAGTTTACGTTCAATAAACATCACACGAAAGTCATTTCTTCTAAAATTATTTCGACTGCACGAACGATTTTCGATTGGATAAATAAATAAGCTTATACTTTTAAATTGAAATGTCAAAAAAATCGAATTTGCTCTATTTGCTGAAGCAAGTCACGCCAAAAAAGATTTTGAAGTTCTAATTTAACATACGTAATGCTTATGAGTAATAACTTGGATTCATCTGAAATGTTTTAGGGTTATAATTGTGAGAATTGGTGTTCTAATCAACAAAAGTGGCGTGTGTATATTTTTTTGTGTATGTGTGAGTTTGCTCCACTTACTCATGTGAGTATGGCCCTATTAGTTACAACATTTTGTCTTGTTTTGTTAAATATATAAAGTATTCTGTGTATATATAATAGTTCGCACTTTGGAATCCTTAGAAAATGTTCTTTCTGTTTTTTTTTTTTTTGCGAAACAATCTTTGAAAAATACTAAGCTACTATAAAATCAGCATTCTCTCTTTTTTGTTTTTATTTATTTTCAATTTTAAAATATTTTAAACAGTTTTAACAGATGAATTCTCAGCAACTGTGTGTGCTTCTACGTCCATCCACAAAAATAATGAATACATATCTTAATATAAACACAGCTACCTACTATCATGAAAATGTTTAAAGAAAAAATCTTATTCATATAATTTTCGTATCGCCATCACATAAAACACATTAAGCTAATTTGCTTACAAGCAAATTTACATAAGCAAGAAAACTATACTAAGTATTTTGTGGCCGCGGTAGCCTAGTGGTCAGGGTAACGGACTCGTGGCATGGGAATCAAGAATTCAAGCCTAGTACCGCGAAAGACCCGTCATGCAGACAGGGCCGATGCACATTAAATATGTCGAGGCTCAAACGTCCTCCAGTTGGTTTGGTGTGGAAGTCAGGAGAAGGGGGTTACCAGCTCAAGTGTCGTTATAGTCTTGATTAAGGCTCAAAATTACGATGACTGTTGCTAATATCCCTTGAACAGCGGAATAGGGCGAGTTTAATATTCACTCACTCATTTACGTACGTTGTTTTTCCTACAGTAACATCTCTCTAACTTTTAACATCTCTTTTTTATTTCAATACATAGAGTAAAGGTCGAAATTTTTAAAATATTTTTTTGACCACTGTAACCTAGAAAGTTGGCTTCCACCTGTTAGAGGGGAGAGGGGATTTAATCAAAACATATATTTCGATCGTGTGGAATATAATCGCAGGCATTGGTCGATCAAACACCTCATAACGCTCACTGCCAATGTTATGTTTCTGTTTTCTTTTCTTATTTTCCACGGTTTATTTTATTTGTGCCATACCAGAGACTTGAGTAATCGTAGTAGTCTAGTGGAGTGGTCCCCAACCTTTTTCGATCACCGCGGACCAGCCAACGTTTGATAATTTTACCACGGCCCACTGAAGGAGGAGGATGTTGATTGTTTATATTTTAAATTGCTCTTATTTAATAATTTTAATTTAATTGTATTTAAATGGGCCTTCAGAATAAAATACAGTTACACCAAGAAATTAATATTAAGCGATTTAACATGGTATATAAAATGATTACCATAAAACCCTAGAGAAATACACCACAGTATATAAAATGAAAATAATTTAATATTCCTTGAGCGGACCGGCACTATTTGGTCCACGGACCAGTACCAGTTGCTGGGGATCACTAATCAAGTGAATATGGTAATGAGTTCGAGCTCTAGTGCCACTGGACACACCGTGTAGAGAGGCAGACGAACGTTAAATCCGTAGAACTCAAACTACCCCCCATTGGTGTGGTGCGGCAGTTTGGAAGGTGGTGGCTGCTTAGATATCGTCTTCGTCCCTTGACTGTGGTTCAAAATTTCGAGGTTCATTGCCAATAGCCCTGGTATTGATTTAGAGTGTGACGTAAATGAACCCTCATTCACCAGACTAAAATTGATCATTATCTTTGTCTGAGATAACAGTGCCTCCACGAACCTACATTTGTTCGATTTAGTGTGTTTCGATTTGTGTTGATCACCAGAATTTCATTCGAAGAACTTTGATGGATCAGGGTCTTTTTGCTCTTTCTTTTTCTTCCAAACAGCTTCGCCGATTTGCGTATTCTTTCCTTACAAGTCCAATCATCTAAACCAGGGGTACTCAACCTTTTTTCCCGCCATGCCACAAACATATGATATCTATTTCACGCGGGCGGCAACATGAGGATTAATGGGGAGGTGGGGGAGGGGTGCTATAAGACCCAAAATATTTAAATGTGAAAAATTAATCAAAATATTAAAGCTTTCTTATTTTTAGGTTTTATTTTTACACTATATTAAACTCCCCATCAAACGCTCACAAAAATGTCGTTTTTACGTATTTTTTTTATCGTAGTTATAGGGTAGTTTCGGTTTCCTTCCATCTATGTGACCCCAAGCCTTTTGTTTACATTCTACTGACACACAAAAAAGCTGCCATGCATTTTGATAATTTCATTTTTTTCTTTTGACAAAGTCCCATTTATTTTTCAATTCCTACTATTAGATCACACTCTCAATATATTTATTTATTTATCTTCGTGGAATTTCAATCGTTAATAAAATACATTTTAAAGCGCCCAATTGAGCTGAAATTTTATATACATGATTATTTTTGATGACAATACAGAAATTGAATTATAATTCATAAAAATAATTGATTAAAACTAATTATTTAAATAATTACAAATACAGCCACGTTGGCATCACTTTTGGCAACATAGCGACCCTTTTGGCGACTTGTGTCAAAACTTGAAAAGGTTTTATTTCTCACGTTTTAAAGCATTCAGTTGAGCTGAAATTTTAAATATACGATTGTTTTTGGATGACAATTAATAAAAAGTAATTACCACTTAATGTTGTGATTCTGTCTTACGTATATACATATTTATATTAATTGTAACTATTTAATAAAAAGTTGTTAAAATAAATTTTTTCTTTGTTGATCTAAGTAGGAATTGACTTAATTTTTTTTTATGTTACTTGTGTGTTATTTTAAACATTAATTTATCAAGAGCAGGATGGTAGCAAAGAGATTTTGCTGAGCTCCAGACTGAAATCAGTATTATATGTTTAAAATTAGTCAGATTTGCTTGTGCAATTTTGTTTCAAATTTATTTAAGAAATTTCTTTAACTGTACTAACACAGTAAATATTTTTTTTGTTCTTTTTATGAAATTACTTCCACTCAGGTATCTTGGGACAGCACATTTATTGATACATAAAAACGAAAAACGATCACGAGTACGGCACACAGCAAGTCTGACCCAAAAGCACACAGCGACCGGTCAGCTCGTCAACCCCTTAGAAGGAATGCGTGAGAGTGAAGCGGGAAAACGCCCGTGGGTGGGTCACACAGTTATCCTTCCGCCAGAAGAAATAGTTCACTCGCTTCACCCCAACATACCCCTCCTGCAAGTGATACATTTTTTTTCAAACAATACAGACATTATAGACATATAAACAATACACATAAAATATGACAATAAACACAGTGACATAAAATCAAGAGAGTAATGAAATTTTTTGCATTGAATATTTCAACGTTTCTGCATTTATGGCTTTCGTAAGGAAAGCTGCAATTTAAAATTCTGTTTGGATATATTCTAATTTAATTACAGTATCTTCAATTAAATCTTTTATAAAATGAAAACGTAAGTTCATATGCCTTGATTTATTTGAAGAACGGGTATCTTAATCCACTGAATTGCTGCTTGACTATCTGAATTTAAAGTTACAGCATTATTTAAAAATTGTTCACATTTTAATTCAGTTAACAAATTTACAGTCCAAATTATATCTTTACAAATTTCAGAAATGGAAAATAACTCTGCTTCACATGTTGATAAACTAACACTCTTTTGTTTACGACATTTCCATAAAATTAATGAATTACCAAGTAAAACTACACCTCCAGAAAATGATTTCAATTTTCTGCATTTCCCCAACTAGGATCTGAACTAGCATTTAAAGTAATAAATTCTTTTTCATAAAACAATTTCTTATCTTTCGAGCCCATCAAATATCTTAACACTCGTTTAGCCAAACTGTAATGTCTCTTCTCTCGATTATGATTAAATTGGGATAAATAAGACGTTACAAAAGAAATATCAGGGAGAATTCTATTAGCTAAATATAAAAGTTCACCAATTAATTCCTGATACATAGTAATATCAACAAATTCATTTGTACAGGGAAAATTTTTGTCTTCTCCCTCCACAATTGGAGTTTTGACACTCTTTTACAATTTTCTAAATTATGTTTGACTAATAATGAATTAATGTAGTCACACTGGGATAAATAAATACCATTTTCACATTTTTCAATTTCCATGCCTAAAAACTTGTTAGTTTTGTTTTCAACCACTTCAAATACATTTCTAATCTTACTAACAATATCTTCACACATTTTATCATTGTTACAAAAAATAGCTAAATCATCTACATACATACATAATATAAGAACACTTTGATTATCAGATTTAATAAAAACACAATTATCAGAAGCCAATTGTTTTAAACCAAAATTTTCTAATTCACACACACCCTTTATTTTCATATACCAGTTTCTACCAAACTGTGGCAAAAACCATAAATACTCTTTTTCAATTTACAAACTTTGTTATCTCCAATTAATTTTTCATAACCAGGAGGGGGTAACACATACACCGTCTCCTCTAAATCACCATATAAGTATGCAGTTTTTACATCAAATAAATTAACATTTAACTTTAATCTAGCTGCAAGTGCAATTAACAATCGAAGAGATTCAATATTTACAACTGATGAATACGACTCTGAATAATCTATGTTTTTAATTTGATTAAAACCAGCTGCTACAAGCCTCGCTTTGTATTTCATATTTTTCCCAGCATCATCTTGTTTTAAACTATATACCCACTTAGAGTTTTTATTAATTTTGATTTCACAGGTTTTTGTACAATTTCCCAAACTTTATGTTTGTCTAATGAATATAATTCATTCTCCTTTGCTAATTTCCAATTTTGCCAATTAGCACTATTTTTGCCTCAAAATAAGAGTTTGGTACATTATTCGTCAAATGAACAGACATCTGCATAGATTTTAGTCTTTCCGATCTTCTAACAGGGATTTGATTTTGTACGTCATTCAATTCAAGTACTTGGAGTTGGATTCTGTCTGTCTGAGGTGATGACGTGGTCTGAAGGGGAATTGAGTTATCATTCTCAATTTCTACAGAAACATTATTAATATCAAAATTAGACAATACACCATTCTCTGTATTTTGATTAATTTCGTTTCTTTCGGGAGAGACTTAAAAAAACGAGTCAATATCCCATGTTTCATTTTCAATCTCACCTAAATAATTACTACCTTTTAAAGATTCATTGAATTTAACTAATCTCTCCTCAATTACCTTTTGATTTTTAATATCATAAATTCGATATCCCCTCCTTTCTTTAGCATATCCTTGCATAATTCCACGTCTTCCCGGAACTTCAAATTTATTTCTCAATGCTTTCGGAACGTGAAAATAGGCAACACAGCCAAATTTTTTGAGATAATTTAATTTCGGTTTATTACCTGTCTAAATTTCTAATTTGATTTTTTCTGTCCCTTTTCGTGGTGTAACATTAGATGTTTGAGTATTACAATTCATAGCTCCAGCCCAAAATTTTAAAGGAAGTTTACTTTCATATAATAAAGATCTAGCTCTTTCTAGAAGAACACGGTTGACTCTTTCTGCCTTGCCATTTGATTCACTATTGTATGGAATAGTTTTTTCATGAAATATTCCTGAATTAGCCAGGTAAGTATCCAGTTATTCATTTACAAATTCTAACCCATTATCAGTTCTTATCTTTTTAATCCTTTTATCAGTTAAATTTTCATATTTGGCTTTTAATTAAGAAAATATATCAAACACTCTTCATATTTATTTTTTAAGAAATAAGTAAAGTACATGCCAGAAAAATCATCTACAATTACCATAAAATATTTTGCACCACCATACGATTCGATATTAATTGGACCACACAGGTCGGCATGGAGCAACTCAAGAATTTGTGAGCTTTGATTTATATTAAAGTTATATGAGTTTTTCTGGATTCTTTACTTATATCACAAGTTTCACATGTGAAATTATTTACATTATCAATATATCAATATAATCTTTCATTTTAAGCATATATTTACAATTTAAATGACATAACCTGTTATGCCAAATTTCATAATTATTAGTAGATTGGTCAGAAATATAGCACTCAGAATTATACATAGGTTCTAATTTAATTTCTAATCTACCATTATTTTTAAATGCTTTAGTTATTAACTTATCATTTTATCATACATTAATACACAATTATTTTCTGATTTAATCTTACAACCTTTATCCATTAAACATGTTACAGACAATAAATTACATCTTAATTGAGGACCATAACTGATATCAGTTATTGTTAGATTAATAGAATTACAATGTTTTGTACTCACAGTTTTAGCTGAAACGTTTCCAGTTCCTTGGCTCATCATTTTAGAATTTTTATCGGCTAAATAAATGTTCATCATTTCTAGACTAATATTCTTGAACCACACATATTCTTTAGCCATATGACAGGATGCACCACTATCCAGGATCCATGTATTGTCACAAAGTTTTTCTTCTCGACGAGAAGCTGTAAATACGTGTCCATTTCTAAACGAATTGTTTCTTTGGCTTGTACTTGGAGAGTTCTTGTTTCTATAATAACAATCCTTTGCTAGATGATTTGATATTTTCTGAAAATATAACAAAGTCTTGTTTGTTTTTCAATTTTTCTCCTGGAATAAAAGGCTTCAGCATTAATTCCATCCATGCGAGTTTTAATTGGCAAATTTAAAGTTGTTTCTTCTTCCCTTAGAATGTGAAGAACTTCCTCCATAGCTTTTTCTCTCTGAGTTTTTAAAATATCGCGCACTTAGGAGAATTTTCCCATTAATCCTCTAACGGTATGGTAGACCAATTCTCTCGATGACACGTCCAATCCAAGGGAGGAACACTTAATCGAAATCCCCCGCGCTCTTGCAATATAATCTCCTACAGTTTCGCCATTTTTCATTCGGATATTCTTGAGTTCATTGCCCACGTCAATTTTTCGGTCTTCGCCTTGGCCGATGAAAGTCGTCCTAATTTTATCCCACAGCACTTTCACGTTGCCTTCCGCCACGAACTGTAACGCTTGTTCATCTGCGAGCGATAGCCATTTTCGAAAGCCACTCAATATCATCCTTACGGGTAAGATCTTCAGGTTTTTCGTTTAAGATTAGAGATCTAGTCGCTCCGTTCAAACCGGGAATAGTTATTTTATCTATTGTAGATAGAAAGGTTTAAATGTTCACAAAGTCAACTAACACATCTCACAGATTAACTACGCTCTGACACCACTTGTTGTTCTTTTTGTGAAATTACTTCCACTCAGGTATCTTGGGACAGCACATTTATTGATACATAAAAACGAAAAACGATCACGAGTACGGCACACAGCAAGTCTGATCCAAAAGCACAATGCGACCGGTCAGCTCATCAACCCCGTAGAAGGAATGCGTGGGAGTGAAGCGGGAAAACGCGCGTGGGTGGGTCACACAGTTATCCTTCCGCCAGAAGAAAGTAAATTGAATTGGAAGAATTGAAAAAAATAATAAGAATGAATTTCTTACGAAAGGCAAATATAGAAAAATTAAAAATTCTCACACTAAAGGGAAATAGATATTATCTGAAAAAAATCATTGAATTTTCTGGTGCAAAGGGACATGACTCAGAAAAGCCTAGCCTAGTGGGCCGCAGGCTGAGAATCGCTGATTTAAATTTCCCTAACTCGTACTTTCTTTTAAAGGGGAATAGTACCTTGCGAGAAAAAAAAAATTGTTCGTTGTCATATACATGTTACGATTCATCATAAGTTAACAAATTTTGCTAATTTTGATCTGAATTTTATATATTATCTATAATAATGTATAAACTTTAAGAAAACTAGAAAAATTTTGTTCTTTAATAAATACAAAATTTTTAAAAAGAAGATAAATATATGTACCAAATTTAAAAAAAAATATTACTTACCTCCTGTTCCCGCAAGATAGTTTTTAAATTATACACTTTAGAATCTCAATTTTTGCATTAAATTGAAGTTAAATGTAACCTTTATTCTGTGTGTGTATACCACTTAATTGAAAAGTATCTTATATTTTTTAAAATATTTTTTAAAATTAAAAAATTCATAAAAAATATTTTTTTTAAAAAATTTAAATTTTTATACAGTTGTAAATCACAATGTATTAAACCATAAAACATAATTATGGCATACAGAATAAAGATCTATCACTAGAATATGCATGCCAATTTTTGTAGCTCTAGAGTAAAAACTTTTTTTACAATCTTGCGGGAAAGTGTAAAAAATTGAAACTGAGAAAATCAAGTTTAAAGATTGACATTTCAATATTTCAAATAAAACTTAATACATAATATTTTAAATGATCCTGTTTCATATGTAGGACCTTCTAGTTCTGCAAAATGCTCATTTGTGGCTTTTTTCCTCATTTTGCTAGCCCTACGGGCCTCTAATGTATATGATTTTGATTTAATTTC
Organism: Trichonephila clavipes; assembly: GCA_019973935.1. NCBI lineage: Eukaryota > Metazoa > Arthropoda > Arachnida > Araneae > Nephilidae > Trichonephila > Trichonephila clavipes. The sequence continues at coordinate 133,782 of BMAU01017825.1, forward strand.
GGCATTTTTTATGCGTGCATAATTGGCCTTAAAGGCAGAGGTAACAGTAAAATGTCCTATTTTAAAGCCAAGAGCTATCATTATCTTTATACGTCCCGTCATTCCCTCATTAAACATCACTATAGCCTCATTTATTGCTATGCCTACAATATTTTTAGATGACCCAGAAGTTTTGGGGCAGTACTTCCAAACAGTCGAGTTGAACGACTCATTAGCGTTTTGTGTTTTACCCCCCACACATTTTTTCAGCAATTTTGGTGCTGATAGTTCTGTTATTATATAGGCTTTATTTCATCCATTATGACAATTGGCACAATATTTTTATGTTTGAATAAAGAAGCACTATTCGTAGCAACTGCCTTTTAATATTTGCACCTCGAAGTATCACCAATTGGGCAGAAGTGATGCATAGGTTCCTCATCAGTGGACCTATAATGACAATAAATTGCCCATATGGTCTGACGCATATCACTAACGGAGCTATTATTCTGTCTAATAACATTGCCATAAAAGGTGGTAATTGTATCAATGAACTTATTAGTCAGAAGATTTTTACCGCTGATACTCTTACCGTCTGATAATTTTTTGCCACGATTCATTGTTTTTAATTTTCGCAGTCTAGCACCCATACACTTTTGTATGTGGCCAACACATTCAACCTTTTCGATAGAATATGGTGCTGTCCTTTGAAGCTCTGGTAAGGTTTTTGTGTCCCCATCGCCGATATACTTAATATATTTCGCATTTCGTTGTGGCACCGTTCTTTGAAATATTTCCTTCATCCCGTCTACTTCCATTTTACTGGAAGAACCAATATGGTTCTTTACACAGTGTGGTGGATGTTTCAATTTCCACTCTTCATATGAATGTCCAGATTTTGGACCTCGCCATTTTTCACATCCTTTACAATATGAAGAGAGAACAGCAACATCTCAATCACTTTCCCTGTAACATCTCCAATGACACTACACACACCAATACTTGAAGTGTGTCCGCGTGTTTTCCACGTACCGTCACCACTGACACAGATTTCGTTACTTCCAGAAGCTGCTACTTCTTCTTTCGCAGCATTTTTCATGGAGTCGTCTGCTACTTCACGACTGGCCAAATTTATTTTTCGCAGTATCCTTTCATATGACTTTTGTGATACTGGTGGTGGCAAATTCATTGCTGTACAAAAATTCTTTATTCCACAAAAACCTAATCCTACTGTGCGCATAGCATAGGTGTATTTACTTCATAGTCCTTACTTGAAGCAATAACCGAGGAACTTTTAAAAGTGGTCAATGTACTGCATGAGTTGCATTCAACATAAAACTCAGATACCAATCCATACAAAATCTTTTCTTTCAGAACTGCTTTAGTATTGCAGTTAGTACATATTAAATATTTGGATAGTTCAGATAATAAAATATCGATGTTTATCATTCTATATCCATTAGATTGATTGGAATTTCGGTTGAATCCTAGGAGGACCCACTTTTGGTCGCCAAATTTTGAGCGATAAAGGTTACAATATGGTAACCCTTCCATTTCATCGAAAAATTCGGATTTTCAAATCACCTAAAAAATGGCAACCCTAAAAAAGTACGTTTTTCGCCTTTTCTGAAAAAACGTCATTTTGACATTTGACTTCGTTTGCTCTCCACCGGTTGTTAAGAATGGCGTGTGAAAGGAAATTAATTGAAAGTGATGCTACGACAGGTTTCTTTGTGCTCCTGGGCACAAAGGGGAAGAAAGAGACATTAGAATGGTGTATGAAAGCTAATTTAATTGCTTCTCGTTATGAATGTCCGAGGTTTAAAAAAAATATGCGTTTGTAAAAACGAAAGGGAACGGTTGACGGCTACGAATGGCGTTGCCGCAACCAGTCGAAAGGTAATCGCCACGACGTTGTTCGGAGTGTGAGAAAGGGCACTTGGTTTAGCGAAAGTAAACTTGCTATAATAATTATCTTGCGTTTGACCAGATATTGGTTTGGCAAGAGCATGAATGCGTTCGTGGTGAATAACTTGAAAGTTAATAAGAATAGGTCACAAGTTGGTGGATGACAATTTTCATGAATTCCTTGCATCCATCGCAAGGGTGTATCCACCAACGGAACATGACGAAATGCAAGCGTAAGGTAAGTGCCTTTTAAAATTTTTTAAAATGATTGATTTCATGTATTTCTTCAATTTTATATTTGTGAAACGCCCCTTTCGTCCTTTTTAAAAATGTAAATCATGTTGTACACACTGGTTTTAGAATGCTTTTTTAAAATGAATTTCATTGCTTTCTCCGTTTTTTTCTTTATATAATGATTAATTTAATGTATTTATTCGTTTTCATCTTTGCGAAACGCCCATTTCATCCCCCGCTGACGCATGCGCTTCCCAAGAGTTTTTCGTCATTGACGCCTTTTTGAAAACCTTCAATTTGGCGCTTTTTGGCGCCAAAAACAGCAGTGGGTCCTCCTAGGATTTTACCGGAATTTCTTACTTCCTTGTCAAGATAATTTTCTTTGCACAATTTCTTAGCTGAAGCAGATATGCAGTCAACATCAAGCGTATCTGATACTTTTCGAGTGTATTGATTCGCATGAAAACGCTTTCGTTTTCGGCGATAGTCATTGCCTCTACGTTGAGCTTTGCTAGACATTTTTTACTAATTAAAAAGATGCAAAAATAGCTTCAATCCACAAAAATTTAAAAAACTTACGAATTACGTGAATAACGAGATGACACTCAATAAAGCAGCAGTAAACAGTATGAAATACAAATGTAAACAAGCAATACTTCGAAATAGGGCAGTGTTGAGTTGCAAACTTCCTTCTCTCATTAAAAATAGATAAAATTAAAAATTAGTAACAATTGGGGAGAAAATAATTTCAATAACACCATCGATTTCAAAACCGAAACTAACGAACATGGTTTGTTTACATTGGATTTAAATGGACAATCCATTGCTGACGTTTGACATTTTTTGTTGCTATTGCCGTAATTTTGGTCCGATTTTGACGCGGTTTGTTTTAAAATGCTCCTAACAGTCTGTATTAATTTTTAAAAATATTTTCGAAAAATGGATTTTTTTTTGCCGTTTGAAGGTACTATGCCACCTTAAGGACATATGACATAATTCAATAGAAGGAGTTTGAAATTATCCCAAAAATGATTAGTTGGAATTATGCATTCATACCAATTTGGATATGTTTGTGAGTGTAATTCCAGTCCACGACGATAGAACATTCACATGTAGCTGGATATAAAACATTAAAAAATAGAGTAGATTCAGTTTTGAAAGTGTCAAACTTTTTCATGAGTAAAACTAGTTTTATATTTTGATGGTAGGATCTTCATAATTTATAATGATCAGTGAAGTACTTATTAATTTGCTAACTATTCCGTAATCTAAAACCGCATAAATATATGCCTATTTTATGCAGATATTTCATTTTTTAAATACTCATTTCAGGAACTTTACAAAAATATATTTCTTGTTGGAGCGTAGTGACACATTTCATGCCTTTCTTGAAAATAGCACATTAAGACTTTTTTTAGGAGAATGAAACATATATATATATATATATATATATATATATATATATATAAGACGCATTTGTTGTCTGTTTGTCTGTTCCCTTATAATTCAAGGTCCACACAACCAAATAACTTGAAATTTGGTACACGTATGCAAAATTACATGGGAAAGATCCTTAAATAGGTTTCGCGTTCGCAATTCTTTCTAAATTTTTTAAAATCTAATTTTTAAGTGATTTTCCACTGTTATGACGTCACGTTTCTCACTAAGTGGAAAATTTATGCTTTACACGCATTTTTTCAAGATTATTACATATTTTTACTATAGCTATGTTTATCGGTTGGAATATTTATTAAAATTTTCTATTCTTTGATATTGAATTAGGATTATTTTTCGAATAAATTATTTTTTTAAGGATTATTCTTTTAATAGCTAAAATTTTGTTTTGTTGTTTTGGCAACATTTAGGGGTTATCGCGGGATGTTTATGTGTGTGATTTTCCATAAGGGTTATATATCAATCCTTATTGCTGCAATTAACGTAAGTATAGTATTTCCGTTTTCGTTATCTGTTTTAGATGTATGAAATTAATAATATTTTGCAATTTCATGTGTCTTTATTTTAACCTTTAAGGGTATACTATTGGCTTCAGTGCATAAAATTGCCTTGTAGAAAATCAAACTTGGGTAATCATACTGCCCAAGCAAAATCAGTGTTGGTAGTAATTACATATCAAACTGGAATGGGCATCAAAAAATGAGCAAAACAGACAAATGGCTTAAATACTTGTTGAGGAAGCAGGTAGTCGTAAGACAAATTATTTTTGGAATTTATGTACTATCCTAACAATTGCCAACGCTCAAAATAACTCGCCAAGTTGGCAGCCCCAATTTCGCATGTCATACATATACAGAATTGTGAGTGATGTGCTTCGTTTCATATGTCGTCAATAGGTTGCGGTTATATGTAAGTACCTTATTTTTTTAAATTATGCTTTTGCATTGATAAAGTTAGTTCGGTTCTTTTTATGTCAGTTCATGTTAGTATTGTACTTCATTTTTGAATTTATTTTTATGCACGGGATATATATACTTTGGATAATTTTTTTATTTAGTACTTACGTATTATTGTACTATCGCCAACGTTCAAGACAACTCGCCACTTTGGCAATCCCAACTTTGTATGCGTTGAATTGGCAATCATGTGCTTCATTTTGTAAAGGGTGTTTTTTTAGAGGTACAGAACTTTAAATTGCAATAAAACAACGATGTATTATTCGATTGACATGAATTTGTTTTATTCGAAATATAATCTTGTGGCAATACATTTAAATATGATTTCTGGCATATGACTGCCACGGCTGGCTCGGATGTAAGTCCAATCTGGACGTCCAATTTTCGATGATTTTTTCCAACATTTGTGGCCGTATATCGGCAATAACACGGCGAATGTTGTCTTCCAAATGGTCAAGCGTTTGTGGCTTATCCGCATAGACCAATGACTTTACATAGCCCCACAGAAAATAGTCTAGCGGTGTTAAATCACAAGATCTTGGGGGCCAATTCACAGGTCCAAAACGTGAAATTAGGCGGTCACCAAACGTGTCTTTCATTAAATCGATTGTGGCACGAGCTGTGTGACATGTTGCGCCGTCGTGTTGGAACCACAGCTCCTGGACATCATGATTGTTCAATTCAGGAATGAAAAAGTTAGTAATCATGGCTCTATACCGATCACCATTGACTGTAACATTGTGGCCTTCATCGTTTTTGAAGAAGGATTCCACCAGCCCATAAAGCGCACCAAACAGTCAGTTTTTCTGGATGTAACGGTGTTTCGACATACACTTGTGGATTAGCTTCACTCCAAATGCGGCAGTTTTGTTTGTTGACGTAGCCATTCAACCAGAAGTGCGCTTCATCGCTAAACAAAATTTGCTTATGAAAATCGACCATTATTTTCAAATAAAATTGCACAATTTGAAAGCGTTGTTCAGACGTGAGTCTATTGATGATGAATTGCCAAACCAAACTGAGAATAAATCACTTGACAGCTGTTAAATCGGTCGCCATCTTGGAAAGTAATGCCAACTTAAACTTCTATACCTGGAAAAAACACTCTGTATAATGTCACTAATAGGTTGCGATAATACATAAGTACCTCTAATTCTGTACATTACTATAACATTAGACTGGCCGCAACATACCAATTTGGCGTGATTTCAAAATCATGCCAAAAATGAGTATGTTGAGGAAGCGGGTAGTCGTAAGATAAATTATTTTTGGAACTTATGTACTATCCTAACAATCGCCAACGTTCAAAATAACTTGCCAAGTTGGCAACCCCGATTTCGTATGTCATATATATGCTGAATTGTGAGTCATGTGTTTCGTTTCATATAATGTCGCCAATAGGTTGCGGTTATATGTAAGTACCTTATTTTTTCAAATGATGCTTTTGCTTTGATAAAGTTAGTTCAGTTCTTTTTATGTCAGTTAATGTTAGTATTGTACTTCATTTTTCAATTTATTTTTATGCTCGGGACATATATGCTTTGGATAATTTTTTTAGTACTTATGTATTATTGCACAATCGCCAACGTTCAAGACAACTTGCCACTTTGGCAATCCCAACTTTGTAAGCGTTGAATTGGCAATCCTGTGCTTCATTTTGTATAATGTCACCAGTAGATTGCGATAATAGGTAAGTACCTTTAATTATGTACATTACAATAACATTAGACTGGCCGCAACATACCAATTTGGCGTGTTTTCAAAATCATGCCGAAAATGAGTAGCCTACCAATATGAAATTAATATTATGAGTATTATCTTAGCTTATTCTATCCTTCCCTCCAGTAATCATTCATTAATTCAATATATATATTAATTTTTTTATACTTAAGTACTTATATCTTTTTGGCGATTATGTACTGCAAATACCGGGTGGGCAAAAAGTCCGTAAAAACTTTAAAAATTCATAAAATCCGGAGAAATGAACGAAAAAAAACTGTTTGCAGGATCAGCATTAGTATGTCACGGGATTTTTTTTAAGCTAGAAAAAAATAATTCGAAAATTATCCGGTAGGTGGCGCTTTTACAAGCGTCTGTGGTGGAAATATGCAAATTAGACGACTATAAAAACCTTTGTTCTCAATGAATCCACATTCATTTCACCATTACAAACAGTGAATGTAAACAAGGATGCTCAGTGCGCCAGATAAAGCTTTGTTGGTGAAGTTATTTTACATGAACGAGGAATCAGCGACAATTGCCTTGCGTAAATTCCGAGTTCAGGAAAATGTGAAGAGTGGAAAAGGCCCTTTAACACCTGCAGGTCTCTCAAAGCTTGTTAAACGTTTTGAGGAAACTGGAAAGTTGGAGGATCGAGCACGAGCCGGACGACCATGCTTGAAAGAAGCACGTGCACCCTGCATTGCTGTCGAAATGGAAGCGATTGCGTCCGAAGCAGCTTCAGGGACCAGCAGTGCTCGTGAAGCTGCCAGACGATTGGGCTTACCACCATCATCTGTCCGCAATATTCTTCGTCGAATCCTCCAGATGTACCCATACAAACTGCAATCGTGCCATGAACTTTTGCCAGCAGATACCGCACAGAGGGAAGCATTTGCGAAGTGGGCCTTCTCTAAAATGGAACAGGATCCACCTGGGTTTTTAACATCTTGTGGACAGATGAAGCTCATTTCTCGCTTCATGGTGACGCTAACAACCATAACTGTCGCATTTGGGCGACCTCTAATCCACGTGTGAGTACACACAGAAGCCATTGCATTCCCCAAATGTAACAGCATGGTGTGGTTTCACGGGTTCATTTATCATAGGACCCTTCTTCTTTGAAACGCAGTGCCCAGTAAATGGAGGGATAACGGAAACGGTAAATGCTCAGCGTTATCTAACGCTTCAGCGGAAGACTGTCGGGCCATGTTTAATTTAACGAGGTCAGATTTTGAATGTCACGTTCATGCAGGATGGAGCAACCAGTCACACTGCTAACCTGGCTAAGGCATTCCTGATACAGACGTTCGGGGAAGACAGAATCGTTAGCAGGCGCTGCAGGTACCCATGGCTTGCTCGGTCTTCAGATTTAACACCAGCAGACTTCTGGTTATGGGGATATTTGAAATCTCGCGTGTGTCTATCCGGTCCATCAAGTCTGTCGGAACTGAAAGAGGCGATCCGCAGAGAAGCATCCTCCATACATCCGGACATGTTGCACTCTGCCGTTGCTGGATTTGTCACTCGTCTGGAATGTCTTCTCCCCTGTGGTGGTGGTCATGTGGAACATATTCTGGTGTAATAAAGTTGTGAAATTTTTCTGTTTATTATTTATGCATTGTTTCTTTGATTTTCGTACATCAGCGCCACCTACCGGATGATTTTCAAATTATTTTTTTTTCTAGCTGAAAAAAAAATCCCGTGATATACTAATGCTGATCCTGCAAGCAGTTTTTTTTCGTTCATTTCTCCGGATTTTATGAATTTTTAAAATTTTTACAGACTTTTTGCCCACCCGGTATTTTTTTACACATTGCCTTTAGTCTTTAGCAAAATTAATTAGTGGTATTTTTCTTAAATATGTTTTTTATATGTTTTTGACAATTTTTAAAATTTTGTTTGATGTCTGTCTGAAATACAAATAGCAAAATAAATATTTTACAATATATATATATATATATATATATATTGTGTTTGTACAAAAATGTTTATACTGATTTATTCAAAATATTGAGCCTTCTTTTATTTTTGATATCTTTTTAAGATTTAATTTTATGTTATAACTAGCTATACCCAGCTAAATGTTGCTATGGCTCAGTCAGCTTTAAAAGACTAGTACACCATAAAGTATGTCCTGAGGCTTACAAAAGTAATAATACACAAAAGAGAGAATTGAAACAAATCTATATCTATATACATATAAGACGCATTTGTTGTCTGTCTGAATAAACTTTCTCTTTCACGCTACATCATTTGGACAAATTTTCAAAATTTGTTTGTGTGGTAAGTAGTTAATTAAAACGCTATAATTTTAATAGAATAGGCAGATATTGCATTTTTAAATATAAAAATAATTATAACTACTGTACTGTATTTTCTGGAGTGAGTGAATATTAATGTCGCACTGTTCAGCTACACGAGAGCTTTTGGCAACAGACCACGTAATTTTGAACCATGGTCAAGTGACGTGGACGACACCTGAGCTGGCACTCCCTTCTCCTAACTACCATGCCACACCAATTTAGCAGGAATAGTCTACCAATACTTAGCTGGAATATTCTGTGAAATCCACTCTTCCAAGATATATGACAGCACGGGTTCTATGATGAGTATTTTAGCGGGGAAAGCGAATAGTTTTTAGCAGATATTGCGTTTTCAGCTGACGGCATTTTCAACGAATTGCAAAGATCATCATTTTTGTCCCAAAAAAATAGTTAATGTCAAAATTTAAGTGTCTTATGTTTTTGTATGTTTATGGAGACCTTAGAAAACGATTTGACTATTTATTTTAAGTGAACGGTGTATATAATTCATTTTACAGTGGAATATATTTAATTAATTTATTAGCTCTACCGGATTAAATTTCCCTAAATGGAGTATTTTGTTTATGTATGTCCTTTAATTTTCAGTGTAGTGACCTAAAAAATATTGCATGAAAAAAATTGCAGTAAATCATAATGCGGTAGATAAAGTATTAAAGTGCATTTCTTCCCTACACGGCGGGTCTTAGAAAGCTCTAATAAAGCTTGAGCTATGAAAGTAGCTAGACATTTGCCAACTTGACTCTATCGTCAGCATTTCGCTATGTGTTTCATTGAATCACCATTGTTATTTAAGAAACAGCGTTGCTTGCGAATATATTAATTTTAACATAAAATAAATTCAACAGAAAGTTGTTGTTGTTGTTGTTTCTTATCCTCTAATTGTCTGACGAAGTCAGACAAGATCCATTAAATTGTTGACCCTCAAAAAATCAATAACAAGAAGGGGAGAATCGTACAAGTCTTCTCTGGAAAAACCCAGACAGTCCAGGATATGTTCGGCAGAGGCCTGCTGAACCTTGCACTTGGAGCAGAACTTAAAAGTCTTCCTGCCCTCAAAGAAGGAGAGACTTTTCGAGAGACAGAAAGTAATATTAATGTATGACACTTTCAGATATAAATTGTTTACAATATTTTAAGCGTCACAAAACTTTTAACAATGTGTTACTTTTGCAGAGCAGAGATCAGCTTAGGGAGGTATTTTCAAAAATCGACCCTCAAGAGTGTTACGGGGAGTTATAAATATAAAAAAAAAATCCTTTTTATCAGCTATTAGATCTACTGACTTAAAATTTAACGAAGGTATTTCTTTCTTTTTCTTCAGCTGAGATATGCGAAAGGCTCTTTTTGTTTAATTTGCAATTCACTTAAAATTAACTCATTAAAAACTTCTTTATCCTTCAATCTGTGTTGTTTAATTTTTCAGTTCACAGCTAGTATATATATATACTAGCCGTTACCCACCCGCTTCACTGGGTATTTCACGATGTTGTATAAATGTATACTGTTTACATATATATGAATTAATGATATCTAGCATTAAGAATTTGATTGTATTGAAAAATATATTTATACTAGCTGTAACTCTCGCCTCTTGATATAAAAAGGATATAAATTATAATATCTAATATTTCTATTTATATCTAAAATAGAAGTAGAAAGATTTTTTTCGCTCACTTAAACTAATAATCAAGTGGATTTCCACCAAAGCAACTCTCAGTGGATCTCTACTCCATAAAATAAGCATGCGTTCTAAATTTCAAATCTAACAGAGAAAAATCGGAATTTTTATCATCAATACCTCGTTGAGAGCATTCTTAGAGGATTCCAATTCAACAAAAGAAGCATGCAAACCAAATTTTATTATTGTAGTCTTAGCAGTTCGAAAAAGGGAATTTTGTCTATCAATACGCCCCAATAACTCTCCCCGCTTCCCCCTGGAGTTGATTTCCGTAAAATCAATTCTTAGTGGAATTCTATTCAACTAAAGAAAAAAAAAGTGCTCAACAAATTTCAAGTAAATGAGTTAAATCAGTGGTTCTCAAGCTTTCACTACTGGTGCCCCCCTTTTCAATCACAATTTTTATCGCACCCCCCTTACACATTAATAATGTACTGAATGCAATAATAATGCACTTCGACGCTAAAGCTACAATACGATCATAATTTTAAACCGTACAAATTAACAAGATAAGTACTAAATTTTATATATCTTACTTTTAAGTATTATTATTATTTTTTTTTGTTTTTTAGTTCGATTCACTATAAAAGCATGTTTTTTAGTTTGTTTTAAAACTATAATTTATTTTATAGTTATTTTTACTATACACTATAAAAATCACAAAATTCCAGTGAATAATTTAACTAAGAGAAAATATACTTACCTACTTTCAAGTACTTTTCAATTTTTCGTAGAAAATTTGAGAAAAAATCCAATAAAACTAAAGAAAATGTTCCAAATAAATAATGCCCTTAATAAAGTACATGAATCACAGACACTTTTCGCTAACAACACAGGAACGTTATTTTCCAGCTAAACTCAAATCAACTCAAACGTTTCATGTCTCACGCTTTTCTGATATTTACCTTCGCTATCTTGATTACTATGCATTATTTCAGTAGGTTCTTCAATTGCTTGATCAGTTTCAACTTCCTTTAATAAGGATCACAGATGCCCATTTTTTTTAATATTCTGCTTATTTACGTTTATAAACCATAATAAGTCGTACAACACAGCAATCAAAACTACAAAAATGTTCATGGGGAAAGTGTAGCATGTTCTAAAAAATAATTGTGTAAAACGTTTTTCATTATGCATTATATATTTCAGAATACTCATGCTTATCCATATATCATAAAACTGTTTCACATGGAAAAAAGATAAAACAGAAATATATTATATATATTTACAACTTCCCTAAAAAAAGACGGAGATAACCATACCAGTAAGTTCGAAGGTCAGCTAAAGTAATATTTTAGGTTAAAAGAAACGTAATAAAAAATCTCTCATCGTTTGATATCGTTAAAAGAAACGTAAAAAAAAAATCTCTCATCGTTCTCATATTGACCGCAAAACAAACAAAATATTTGTTTAATTTGGTTATAGGATCAAAGATGGCTAATGAGCGTTTAAAGTGGAATCTTTTATTTTTAATGATCACCAGATGATAAAAATAAATTATATCAGTGTAAATGTGTATTTTTTATTATGTCAGAAAGCATCTTGTTTTACTTCATTCCAAAAAATTATTTTTTAAACCGTTTATTTTCAATATGCTCGAGCCCCCCTCGCAGGGTTACCGCGCCCCCTTAGGGGGCGTGCCCCACAGTTTGAGAAACACTGATTTAAAGAGTTCAGTAGGGCAGTGCTTCTCAAACTTTCAATACTGGCGCCCCCTTTTCGATCATAATTTTTTCGCGCCCCCTTATACATTAATAATGTACTGAATGCAATAATAATGCACTTTGACGCTAAAGCTACAATAGACGATCTTAACTATAAACCATACAAATTAGTAACATAAGTATTAAAAAATTTTGTATACTACTTTTACAGCAAAATAAATAAATAAATAAAAATAATAGGATAATTATTATGTTATTTTTCTTTCTCTAATTTTTAAATTGAACATTTTGCAAAATGCGGTAGCTGCTTAGAAGACAAAATATAGATATCTGCTAAATATAGAAAAAGAACTCAGGGGGTCAATTTCTAATCATAAGCATTCCTTATAAAAACTTTGCTTTCCAAGACAAGCTCATGGACGTCATTAATACTTATTAAACTTGTTCTTAATTTAGTATTAATTAATTAGTTATAAAATACTCTGTGCAGCACTGATACATTAAAAGTATACCGGCTGAAGAGCCCGCTCTTTGCCCGAGTTCACATTTATAAGAAAATAAAACATTATTGATATAATAGCTGAATTGTAAGGGAAGCAAAGCCAAGTGCTCGACAATGTTTAGAAAAACGTAAAATGATTTTTTTTAAAATCGTTGCTCAAATTATAATTAGTTTTAAGCGAATTGTAATTTTAAGCCTCACAAAATTAGCATTTATAATTGATGTTAAACAGTAGCGCACACAGGAATTTTTCAAGGGGGGGGCCGGGGTCGAAAGTTCACCAATCTTATATCAGATTCCTTTTGATTTTGTCGATTTTCGGGAACAAAACACAGTAAAAAACTAATTATTGAATAAATAATTAGCATTAATTAATAAAATTAATCATTAATAACAAATACTTAATTAAATTTTGCGTACTATAAACCTAGAATTATAATCAATCGGAAAAAAATCAAGGGCTTTGGGGTGGGGTCCGGATCCCCCCCCCCTTGTATGCGCCAATGATGTTAAATAATGATCAATAATATAAAATATCGATGAAGAATAATTGAATTATTTTTAATATTTAAAGCGAAAACACTTCAACATGTTTTAACCCGAGAGCAGGCGCGCACTCGATATTGTCGGGGTTATTGAGTCACCCCAATCCTTTTTTTATAATTATTTTATTGTACACGATACAAATCATAATTCCAGTGAATAATTTAATTAAGAGAAAGTTTACTTACCTACTTTCAAGGACTTTTCAATTTTTCTTTGTTAATAAATAAACAGTTTTGCCAGAATTAACGATTTCGTAATCTATGTGTCCCGCGTGACCACTTCCGGGTAAAAAGTATATTCATTATGATAATATGTATGTTACTGCTAAAAATTGTGTGAAACGTTTTTCGTTATGCTTTATATGTTGAGAATATTTGTAAAAATATGTCTTTGCCAAGTAATCCTTCATGTACTTGTGTGTGTGTGTGTGTGTGCTCTTCGTGGTTTTCCAAATATCATAAAACTCTTTTGCATGGAAAAAAGCGCAACAGAGAACACATAAGAGAGGGGTCATAACTAACTGTACCAATAACTTAGAAGGTCAAACAGATTACAGCTATAATGTGCAGTATTTCAAAAATAATGACAGTGATGAATTTTTTATGTTCCTAAATTTTTTCGATTCTGGGTCTGGGATCTGTTTTTTCTCTCTGAAAGAGTAGTATGTAAGGTTATATATAAAAAAAAGCGTAATAAAAAAACTCTCATCATGGGATTACAGTAAATAAAATAAAAGTTTTTTTATTTGGTTATAGGATCAAAGATAACTAATTAGGTATTTAAGAAGATTTTATTTTTGCTGATTTAATATCGTGCGCGCGCGTCTGTAAATTAAAACAGAGTAAAAGTGAATTTTGTATTGTGTCTGAAAGTATTCTGTTTTAATTCATTCCAGTAAACTAATTATTTTTTAAATCTTTTATTTTCGATATGCTCGCACCCCCCTCGTAAGGTCATCGCGCCCCCCCAGGGGGGCGTGCCCCACAGTTTTAGAAACACTGAGTTAAATTCAAAAACAGGAATTTTTCTATAACACGCCTTAATCCCTCGCAACCCCACTCCTTTGGGGGTCCGATTTCGCAAAATCTTTATAAAAGGAACTTTATTTCCTGAAAGGAACATATCTTCTAATTTTCAAGCAGGTGTTTCTTTTATTTGAAAAGCGGAAATATTTATCTATTACGCCCCTTAATCCCCCTCAGTGACACTAGGGGATCAATTTTCCCCAAAACAATTTTGTAGCGGATCTCTACACCATGAAAGGAATTCGCTTACCAAATTTTAAGACTGTACGTCTAATAGTTTAAAAATGGAAATAATTATCTATAACGCCCCTTAAGCCCCGCAACGCCACTTAGGAAACGATGTTCAGAAAACCCATTTTACGGCATATCTCTACTCAGTGAATGGAGAATCTACTTACTCAATTTCAAGATTTTACGTCTAATAGTTTAAAAAAGGAGTTAACTGCCTATAACGCCCCTTAATTCTACACAACGCCACTTGGGGTCGATTTTCACAAAACCCGTTCTGTAGGGGATCTGTACTCTATGAAAGGAATCCGCTTACCAAATTTCAAGACTGTACGTCTAATAGGTTAAAAATGGAAATAATTATGCATAACGCCCCTTAAGCGCCCTCAACGCCCCTTGGAGGTCGATTTTCGTAAAAATCATTATGCAGGGAATCTCTACTTTATGAAAGAAATCTGTGCACCAAGTTTTTTTTTTTTTCACGACTGTACATCTAATAGTTTAGTAATGGAAATAATTATCTGTAACGCCCCTTAAACCCCCGTAACGACCCTTGGAGTTCGAATTTTGCAAAATCCGTTCTTAGCTGACGTCTACTCCATAAAGGGAACCTACCTACCAAATTTCAAGTCTGTAGGTTTAATAGTTCCGGAGATATCGTGATTAGTCAGTGAGTCAGTCGCTTTTCTCCTCTGGCATCACAGTTGAATCTGAAAACGATTTTTATTCAAAGTTGTTTGCGTCACGTTTCTTCCCGGCCAATAGGAAGAGACTGAGAAATGTGTATATCTTTCATTAGGATTACTCTTTTGGATTTACGTACCAACATATTTTTGGGGAATTCTATCTTTTCGTTTTCCGATGTAACTAGTTACGCTAATTTAAATGTTACTTGATTTATATTAAATATTATTTTTTTAATTATGCTGAATTGATTCTTTAAACCAGTATCTTTAAAATGTACATCTGGAAACCTTACTGATAGTAAGTTAGATTAGTTTGTGTTATAGTTTAAACTCACTTTGCTAGTCAAAATGGTAGCTTAGGCCTAATACAGCAGGGAATCGCTACACTCCTTTATATATATAGATATAGCAAGAAGTCTTTTGTATTACCGAACATTGGGCAATAAAAGAATCCTTGATAGAGAATTACGATTTCAGTATACTTAGAAGAATATTTTTGCAACACTTTCTGGACGTTAACAATCAGCACTCCCATGTATATGAAAATAAAAGCAAGAATGAGTTTACCATAAGCGAATTGTCACGTTAACAGCTTTTTTGAAATACTCTGCAGCTTGAAATCAAGGTAATTTTTAGATTTATACATTTTTTTCAAAAAAAAATATTTTAAAGAAATTCTCTATAAAATAGTTTGTAACTTTGTGAGGGGCTGCGGTAGCCCAGTGGTTAAGGTATCCAACCATGGCAGGCATGTCATGAGTTCGATCCCAGTACCACTAAAGACCCGCCGTGTAGGGCAGCGATGCACGTTAAATCTGTCGAGAGCTGAAACGTCCTCCCGTTGGTGTGGTGTGGTAGTTAGGAGAGGGGGTGCCAGCTCAGGTGTCGTCCACGTCACTTGACCATGGTTCAAAATTACGTGGTCCGTCGCCAAAAGCCCTCGTGTAGCTGAACAGTGCGACGTTAATATTAACTCAGTAACTTTGTGAGCACGTAAAAACACATTTACCCCATCCCCCTTTTGAAGGAAGTTTCAGTGATGGAACATTTATGGTGCATCTAATACTTTAAAAAAGAAAAAGAAAAGAATTTTTTTCATCACCACGTACCATAGAAAACTGTAAATGTTTTGTCATTTTCACATAATACACGGCTTAAAATAATTAAAGGATATTGCAAGTTTTATATAAAATAAAGATATACCCGAAATTTTTTTTGCCGAAAATGGAAGAGAATCACAAATTCAAATTTTTCGGATTTTCAAACTGTGGAGTATGCTAATTTTGAGTTCGACGTCAAAAACGTCGCTTCAGCGGCTGCGAATGAAATTTGACTTTCAACTGAAATGAAGACAAGGACGATCGGCATTCAGTGACTGCTTTGTTTCGATGAGTACGATGTCTCAGCGAAGTCATTTAACTGATTCAGAAGCTTGGAGAGTTGTTGGCAGGTTAGAAGGGGGCCAAACTCAAGCCAAAGTAGCGCAAGCCATTGGAGTGTCACAAAGTGTGATTTCCAGGATCTGGAACCGTTTTTGGAGACTGGAAGTGCAGGCCGAAGACCAGGACAAGGTCGTAGATGGGCAACAACGTCCAATGAAGATCGTTATTTAGTGTTAACGGCTCGGAGACACCGAAATATGAAAGCTACTCTTTTCCAACGACACCTTCGCTCGGCTACTGGCACCAGGGTTTCAACTCAGTTTGTCCGAAACCGGCTCCATGGTGTAGGTCTGTATGCTCGCCGACCGATGGTATGCGTTAAACTAACATCAAGGCATCATCGCAACCGCAGGGAGTGGCAACAGAACATGTGAACTGGAGGAGAAATGAATGGAGCAATGTTCTTTTTTCTGACGAGTCCCGTTTTTCTCTTCATCCGGATAATAGGCATATTTTCATCTGGAGGGACCGTGGCAGTAGGAATAATCCTGCGTTCGTGCACGAAAGTGTCAGATTTGGCGGTGGGGGAGTGTTGGTGTATGGTGGCATCTCAATTGACGGGCGCACAGACCTCTACATCATTCGAGATGGACCTCTGACTGCTCGCCGATATAGGGATGAGATCCTCAGACCTATTGTAGTTCCTTACGCTGCAGCAATCGGAGATGACTTCATTTTAATGGACGATAACTGCAGGCCACCTCGTGCTAACCTGGGGGAGGATTTCCTTTTCGAGGGATGAATCATACGAATGGAATGGCCAGCGTGTTTTCCAGACATGGATCCAATAGAGCACGTTTAGGACGCTCTAGGAAGACGAGTTGCTGGCCACCAACCACCCCCACAAACTCTCCAAGAACTGGAAATAGCTCTTCTGGAAGAGTGGGACAGAATCCCCCAATTCGTGATTATTAGCCACATTGACTCCATGCCTCAGAGGTGCTCAACGTTGCTGGCCGTCCATGGAAACCATACCCCCTACTGAAAATGATTTCCTTTGAAGAAAACACCTTTTCTTATTCTTTTTTTCTCATATGCACAAATTGTGTTTTTTTCCTTTTGTACACAAATGCGCAATAAAATGCATTTTTTTTCTGCCAAACATGTGCAATTTATTCTCATATAACCTACTACGTCTGTCGACCATGTATCAATCAGTCGACCATGAATAAAACGTTTCCGAGCCACAAGATCCACCTAAAACCGCAATATCCTTTAATTATTTTGAGCAGTATATTTAGATAGTCATTTGTACTATTTGTATGTGTTTTTGTGAAAATAAATCCTACATTCATAAAAACACAAAGCATTTTTTAAGGTATCCGACTACATTCGAACCGTGATTTTTAAAAAAGCGCATAAATGGATAGTTTCCATGATATTTAGTGTTACTTAGATTAGAATACATGTATAAAATTGTTTAAAGGACATTTTGACAAAAAAAAATATTTAAATACAATATTTCGGCAAAAAATTAACTTAGAATAACCTTTTTTCAAAACGTTCTCCTTTTGTGAAAAATACTTCTATTATAATAATATTTTGCCTGTATACAGCGCATACCCTTGTACAGAGGCTCAAGTATGATTTTTGAAAAATTCACATTATTTTCAGAGTTACAATCAATCGAAATAATTTTATGGGAATTTTTTTCTTAAAATTTCTCCCCACAGTTATCGTAAAACATGGATAAACTCACTTCTAAGTAATATATTTCAAAAATTCTAGTTGAGCTTCTGTACAATGGTCTGAGCTATACACAGGCTAAATATTATAATTGAAGTATTTTTCAGAAAAGGGGAGAATATTTTGAAAATGGGTCATTCTATGTTCATTTTTTGTCAAAATATTGCACTTAAATAATTTTTTATTGTCATACTATTCTTAAAACAATTTTATATACATTTTCTAATCCAAGTGACACTAAATATCATAAATATTATCTAATTATATGCTTTTGCAAAATCACGGTTCCGAACGTAGTCGGATACCTTAAATAATTCCCGTCTTTTTCATATTCTTTTTGTGACATTCAGAATTTGCAATAAAATATGTCTTCAAACTTACAAAAATATTAACAACGTACAAGAGATACTGAAATTTGAAATGTGAAAAAAAAACTAATTATGCAATTGAGTTTTTAAAAAATTAACTGTTACTGAGCACACGCAAAAAAATCAATATTTTAATTTTTTTGAAAATAATATGTTAACTTATATTTTAAAAAATATTGAATATCATAAGAATTCAGAAAGATGTTTACGATAATGTAAATCGAATTTTCGTTGCTTTTAAAGTAGCTGCTGGTAAATTCTCAAAAAATGTCATTTTAATCAAAAATAGTTAAATTGAATTACATACAATTAAATACACACACACATGTTTAGTATTAAAAACTGGTAAGAGTTGTAACACATAAACTGTATTAAACTATCAAATCTGAATTTTAAAGAAAATATTGCCATAAAAGCACTTTGAGATAAAGTAATGATTTGCAAAAGATAAATCCGAGATGCATATGCGTGATAACGAAACGAAACTGTACAAACTTAATGCGATAGACTACAAGATTTATGTATTTAAGAGATAAATTTTGAAAATCAATGTCTGTTCTTTATTATCTCTTTCAATAATGGCCAGCCACGAAGCTAATTGAATGTCCTGTTTTATGTTGCACACGTAGCCGGATAATTTAAGAGAAACGCTCGCTTTATCATCGAAAATGAAACCTTTTTTTGTACTTTAGAATTTCTTCTCTGACATCACTCTGCTGCTTTGAAAGCTATGTTTTGTGTGAATATTCTTATTTATTTACTTTGCTTATTCACTTCAAAAACTTTGTGAAGGTCCCCTTGGACCCCACTTTGAGAACGAGAAGTGGTCGCGGTAGCCGAGTGGTATAGGCATCGGATCGTGGCTGGCTTTGTCACGAGTTCGAGCCCAGTACCACTAAAGACCCGCCGTGTAGGGCAGCGATGCACGCTAAATCTGTCGAGAGCTGATACGTCCTCCCGTTGGTGTGGTGTGGTAGTTAGGAGAGGGGGTGCCAGCTCAGGTGTCGTCCACGTCACTTGACCATGTTTAAAAAATTACGTGGTCCGTCGCCAAAAGCCCTCGTGTAGCTGAACAGTGTGACGTTAATCTTCACTCACTCACTTGAGAACGAGAATAATTTGGAGTCAGAAAAGAGATAATAGCCATTTTTATAAATAACTTTCTTTATTTGGTTATCTTTCCCAAATAGAGAATCAAAGACTTTTAATAACAAATAAATCAAATTAGCTATATGAGGTTTAAAAGGGTCTTTCCTTTAAAATAACTTAAATATTTAATGATCCAATTAATTAACAATCAGAATATCGATCACGCAGAGATTACCGCAATAAGAGATCCCAGAATTATATTCAATATTCCTATTGAACATTTAATTTTAATCTCACTCCTAATATAAAGCTTTAATGAGACTTTAATCAATATTTACCACACTGCAGCTCAGCTCATCTTTTTCTGAGATTTTACCTTCCTAGAAATCTCCAATAATAAATCTCTAACTTCACTATTATAACCCTTCCTGCTTCAATCTCTCTCTCCTACTGCTATATACTTTACTATTCCGTTTGACTTAAATACTTTATCTAATCTGCATAACAAGGAATCCTGTCCTCTTTTTGGAGCTGATTGGAAATGGGTAGGGAATTAAATTTCCCTAAAAAGGACGACTCAGAAGGTTAGTGATAAAGTTCCGTATAGGTTTGTCACAACTTGAATACCTTTGTTTTATCACAAGCGTGCGTATCAGGTACGGCTGCAAACCAGTTGCTTGGTTTTTTGTTAAAATTTAACCATGAAAACCTAATTTTCCCGGAAAACTAAAAAACGATTATATTTATTTCAAATGATAAATTATTTTGTTTATCTACCATTATTTATGAAGTAAATTGAATTAAGTATTATGATTGTAATTTATTTCATTTCATTTAAAAAGAAATATACATATATATATATTGTATGTATGAACAAGTAATGTTTAAACAGTAAATATGAAATCTGTTATCACGAAATAAGTGTACTTTGGGTGTCACACACACACATAAATAAATTTCAAATGACAGAAAAAGTATTGTTATATTTACACCGCGATACAGATTTTGTGTTGCTACAATTGTGAAAAGATTAAATTGTCTCTGAAATATTTGAGTACTACATTTATGTTTGTTATAATACGCATAGAGTTGTAAAATAATGTATAGTACAGTGAAATACGCTTAACACGAAAACACTCAAGACAGAATATCGGTTAACACAAAATAATGCAACAGTCCTGTCAAACCACTACATATTTTCATGCATTTCTTTTCTCTTAACACGATAAGGTTTCCCTTCGGGGAGAGGGAGGATATTGAAACTGACCCGAGACTTAATAAAATGTTTGAGAGAATTTTTGTTTCATAAGACTGTCCTTCAGTATCATCGAAAGAATCCGTCCCAATAGATGATGATAATCTGCGTACAGTCCTAATCGTGGCTGAAAAAGACATTTTGCAGTTTGCTCAAAGACAAAAAAATATATCCTTGATGTAAATTCGGACGACGAAAATGAAATGGATAATGCAGCTCCTGTTCCCACGTCATCTGAAATAAGAAACATCATGAGAGATATGTGCAATTATTTAGACAGGCATTCCAATGGTGAAATGAGTAACAAAACAGACTGCATCAAGCAATTTGTAGACTATTTGAAGCTAAAAAAGACAATACAAAGAAAAATATTAGATTACGTTTTAAAAACTCAACAAATGTTTTGCTTTTCAAAAAACTTAAAAATTTTGTATTAAATTTCTTTGAGATTCATTAAATACATGCACATGCACGTGTGTTGTGTTGTGTGTGTGTGTGTGTGTGTGTGTGCTTTAATTAACTTAATTTGTTGAATGCATAGTTTTTTTGCAGTATCTTTTAACACGAAAAAATATTTCAGTCCCTTCAATTTCGTGATAAACGATTTCCACTGTATGTTAAAAATACTATGTTAGTATATTGAGCGTTTCATTTTGACTATGCACTCAGTGCACATACATCGATTCAACCCATGTCAGGAAACAGTGAAAGTACCAAAATCCTGTACTAAAACCATATTCTTCCATGAAATGGGACTTTTGGACGCATTACTTTCCATAAATTTTACTTTAATAACAAAGCAAAGTTTATTTTTTATCTAATAAGTAACTCTTATATTCTGTTCCCATAATTAAATATAAATAATAAAATTGTGGGGTTTTTTTAATATTGTATAATCCTTAAATAAAAAATACATCTCATTACTATATTTTGTGCTTTATATTTATTTTTCTTTGGTTTTTATAACGCCTCTATATTTATACAATATTATTTTCATAATATATTCAGAAACCCGACTAAAAGCCCGTTAAAATATCCGACTACGTTCGGAACCGTGATTTTCAAAAGCGCATAAATGGATAATTTTCATGATAGTTAATGCCACTAAGATTAGAATATATATGCATACAATTTTTTTAAGGGCATTTTGACAAAAAATTTTTATTTAAATACAATATTTTGGTAAAAAATCAACTTAGAATAATCTTTTTTCCAAATGTTCTCCTTTTGTGAAAAATGCTTCTATTAGAAAAATATTTTGCCTGTATATAGCTCAGACCTCTGTTCAGAGGCTCAACTAGAATTTTTGAAATATATAGCTTAGAAGTGGGTTTATTCATATTTTACGACAACAGAGGGGAGCAAATTAAAAAAAACCGCGAATAATTATTTCAATTGGTGGTAACTCTAAAAATAATGTGAATTTTTCAAAAATTCTTGTTGAGCCTCTGTAGAGAGGTCTGAGCTATATACAGGCAAAATATTTTTCTAATAGAAGCATTTTCCACAAAAGGAGAATATTTGGAAGAAAGATTATTCTAAGTTAATTTTTTGCCAAAATATTATATTTAAATAAATTTTTTTTATCAAAATATCCTTAAAATAATGTTATACATGTATTCTAATCTCAGTGACACGAAATATCATGAAAATTATCCATCTAAGCAATTTTTTAAAAAATCACGGTTCCGAACGTAGTCGGATACCTTAACTGGTTTTGCTCTTTATAAAAATCTGAAAACCAAATTTTGAAATTTTATCGGGTTCTCGTAAGCAACCACCAAAATTTCACTATATACTCAAGCGTACTATGATTCTATTTTTAAAAAATCCTGTAACCCCTATGCACTTAAATATACCCCAAATGGGAAGTACAAATCCCAGACATAGAGAACTGGATCAGATAACGGAAGAGACATCTGGGTTGCCATTTCACTTTCCTAAATTTCACGCTTCAGTTATTCAGTATGGCTCTTTGGAATCAGGATTCACACAGACGGTGAGATTGCATTGTAGTGCTTGTTGCCACGTAACTCGTCATCTAAATTACTTACCTACCGAAGCACTAAGACCTGGCCAAACACATTATACAAATGTTTTATATAAATTTATACTATGTACAAGGGTGGGTCGGAAAATAAGTTTCCCCTGTCAACTGTGGTCAGAGTTGTGTAGGAAAGTTAAAACATAGAATGTGTGAGACATTAAAGATAAGACATAACTTTATTTTTCTACATAAGTACCAAGTACATTGAGACATTAGTTATACCGCTTGATAAGCTTCAAAAAGCCCTCCAAGAAAATTCAGGGCTTTACATACGCAAGAAGCGTTTACTTTTACGTGGACTTTTTTGGAGGTTGGAACATCAATGTGTGTGTGTGCTATGCGGTACTGCGACTCCTTGTCGAAATTGAAGGGGCCGATTAAAAAAAGTGGCCTTCACACTCGGCGAAGGCAAAGCAAAACGATACTGCAACTCTTGGTTGGAAGCGCCTATATCACAGTCCTGATCTCACACCAAGTGGATTTCATCTGTTTCCTGCCTTGAAAAAGGATCTCGCCTGATGGCGTTTTGGAAGCAATGCTGAAGTCAAACAAGCCTTTAAACGCTTCTTCCGCATGCAAAGCCCTGATTTTTTCCTGGGGGGCTTTTTGAAGCTGATCAAGCAGTGTGACAAATATCTCAATGTACTTGGTACTCATGTAGAAAAATAAACTTATGTTTTATCTTTAATGACTCCTTATATGTTTTGACTTTCATACACAAGTATGACCACAGTCGACAGGGGAACTTATTTTCCGATTCACCCTCGTAAATACAATTAAACACATATATGAAACTCGACGTTACGTGAGTTGCACTGTTCTTTTTTCTCTCTCGTTTACTTCAACTGTTGTACCAAACGATTCAGAGACAGACTTCACAGAAAATGAGAGGATGGAGACTGTCTCTGAATCGCTTACTACAA
This sequence comes from Trichonephila clavipes, assembly GCA_019973935.1. NCBI lineage: Eukaryota > Metazoa > Arthropoda > Arachnida > Araneae > Nephilidae > Trichonephila > Trichonephila clavipes. The sequence continues at coordinate 157,499 of BMAU01017825.1, forward strand.
CATCTGTACGGCAGGTGAAATAAATGAGGAAAAAAATTGAGGTACTGCATATGCAACGCCGAGTTTTAAAAGTTTATCATTAAATTATGTTTTTTTCATTTAATTCTGCTATTTTTAAAACACATCACATCTCTCTGGTTTTATTTCAGATACTTACGAGAGAAGGTCAATATTTTTACCTCACTAGAAATTTCCTTTTTGACTCACAGTCTGTACAGGTGGTTTTTATATAGGAAGAAACATGCAACCAGCAAGTAAGCAATATTTTTTGTTTTATTTTATGCATAATTTAATGCGTTTTGCCCCACTCGATTTACTTTGAAAAAATCTTAAAAATTTATAATTACCAGAGGACCAAGAAAACTTGCTCTTTTCTCTGAAAGCAATTCATAAAATTTTTAAACAATATATTAAAGTACCCCCTTAAAAATAAATGCTGATAATAATCTTTTCTCAACGAAGAATAACTTTGAAAATTGTAAAAAAAATTCTACAACAGGTAACGTATATATCATCAAATCGAATAGTTAATAAAAATAATTAGAATTCTTTTGTAGAAAGAATCAAATATTTCTTTCCACGATTTCTTTTATTACGCATTTGAAATTAGTAAAATGAAAGCTCCCGGGAGAGATAACACAAAAGATGATTTTTAAAATTAAGTTCTATATACATGATAATAAAAATGCATCAAAATATGTAAAATAATTTTGACACCAATTAATTTCTTTCTGGTGCACGCTTGATCTTGACGTGAATTCAAATGTAAATAATGCATAATGCAAAATTCTATCAAACTTTTCCCCATATTTAAACTTGTCACAAATTATTTTGAATTGATTTTACAACGTATGCACTAATTTCGCTCATTTTCCTTCAAAACAAATGAAGATAATTCATTGACTTCTGGAAGAAAAATTATGTCGTGGACTACAATATATAGGATGTCCGAAAAGTGTATGATTACATTTTCAAAAATTAATTAAAAATGAACAAAGATTTTCTCACTTCCAGTTTTTATATTCTATAGAGAAAAGATTCAAGTTCCGTTCAATGTTTTCCAAACTAGATGGCCTTACGTCCCCGTTTTCTAACATTCTCATTTCAAAATGGCTTCAAAGAAAAAACAAGCGCAAGTTGTAACATGGTTTATCGAATTTATATCTGCAACACATGCACAGCGGAAATGGGACACCACCACACTGGAAGTAAGAAAAAGTTCCACGATCGATAGATGGAAGGAGGAAGTCCAATATCGTGGCCACTTACATCTCTAGACATAGCACCTCTGGACTTCTTGTGAGGATACTTGAAAAGCATTATGTATCAGTTTTAAGTTAATCACAGTGATGAAATGAAAAGTCGAATTACAGTAGCCATTCAGATTGTTGATGCTGCACTGCTTCATATTGCGTAAATAGAAATCTAGTATATACTCGATTTGTTACGTGCAATAAAGTATTAAATAGCACTTTGAGATACAAATGTCCCAACATAGTAGTATTTTAATCAAGGGCAATCATCTTCAGTAATGGGTCAGAATTTGAGAAAAGAGGCGGTTTTTTTTTCCGAGATAAGGTTTTTGCCTTGAGTTTTAAACCAGAATTTAAGATAAAAATTATCGCTAAGTTGGTCTTTTGCCTTGAGTTATGAGACAGAATTCGAAATAAAAACCATCACTTAATTGATTTTTTTGTCTAGAGTTAAGAGCTAGAATTAGAGATGCGAGTCCGGTCTGGAGGCATCACAACTATACTACCCCCTTCGTATTTTCGAATCCTATGTATTATTCTTTTGATATGTTACTTTACCAATGAAACATTTTTGTTGTGTCAAATTTTATTTTTTTTCTATGTATATTTAGGTAGCTAATTTTAATTGTACGTATAGTTAGATAGCCATGAAAGCAAGTGCTCATAAAGAACATCGGTGAGGAAAAAACGAAGGTGACATCTATCGAATGAAGATATCCGACTACGTTCGGAACCATGATTTTGAAAAAGCGCATAAATGGACAATTTAACTGCTATTTAGTGTCACTTAGATTAGAATACATGTATAAAATTGTTTTTAGGACATTTTGATCAAAAAAATTATTTAAATACAATATTTTGGCAAAAAATTAACTTAGATTAACCCTTTTTCAAAATGTTCTCCTTTTGTGAAAAATGCTTCTATTATAATAATATTTTGCCTGTATATAGCTCAAACCCCTGTACAGAGCTCAACCATGATTTTTGAAAAATACACATTATTTTCAGAGTATAAAATGCGTGTGCTCAGTAACAGTTAATTTTTTAAAAACTATTGCATAATTAGTTTTTCTTTCATTTCAAATTTCAGTATCTCTTGCGCGTTGTTAATATTTTTGTAAGTTTTGCGACATTTTTTATTGCAAATTCTGAATATCACCAAAAGAATATGAAAAAGACGGGAATTCTTTAAGGTATGCGACTACGTTCGGAACCGTGATTTTACAAAAGCATATAAATCGATAATGTTTATGATATTTAGTGCCACTGCTCTTTAATCTCGAGAAATGCTTGAGAAATCTAGGTGATGTGTTTTTGAAATTTTGCTACATATTCCCCCTATCTTGCCTCAAACGACTTTTTCAGACTCTCAGAATTAAAAACACCGTTGCGTGGTCAATTGACAACTCAAACGAAGTCATTTAAAATGAGGAGCAAAGGGTTACGACGCAATCTACCGGGTTGAAGAATAATTGGCTCTAAAATTCACGAAACGATGAAAAAAATGTATAACTCTGAATGGTGACTGTAAAAGTGGCTTAAAAATAGCAAATAAATATTAAGAGTGTACCTCGAATAATTCTGCCTTGGAAACCTACAGCCTCAATATTGCTCACATACGTGGTTAATGCAAAAAAAAAAAAAAAAAAAAAAAAAAAAAAAACGTTTTGATTTTCTCCAGAAATGACTTACATCTAATGATGACTGAAAGAAAGAATATGAAAGGGGGGGTGAATTACATCGAACAGGAACACATTGAAGTCTGTCAGCTGGAAACCTCGAATGGATACACAATACATTACCTACCCCATCATGCTGTGAAAAAGGCGAAACTTAACAATACAAAATTCCGGATTGTTTTCGATGCCTCATCATATCATTCGGGAATGCTATCACTGGATGACTCCTTAGAACAGTGATACTCAACCTGTGGTCCACGGGCCGCATGTGGCCCGCCGAAGTTTATGTGACCCGGTCATGGCCCATTGCTCTGAAAAATTACACTTATTTAAGAACATTATATTAAAAATTTGTTGGGAAATTATTTGTCAGGAAATCAACTATATCAATTTTGGTTTTTGTTGTCGCTGTCGTACGGGTACGAATTGGTATTCTTTTTCTATTTGGAACAGTTATGGTTAGTGATAACAGACAACAATGGAAGGAGCAGATGGTGGAATTAATTTTTAACTGTCTTTCATAGCTTGCAAGAGAAAATATATTTGAATAAAATAGATCCTTTCAAGAGAGAGAGAGAGAGAGAGAGAAGGGAAGTTGACTATTTTGTCGTAAAAAACAAACATGGATCAGTAATTGCTTGATTTGTCACGACGAAAGTGCTTTATTAAAAAAAATACCAATAAACAGTAATCATTCGATGACACTTTTCCTCGAAGATCTCTTTCAAGAGATGATAAATAGGCCTTTTCTTGAATAATCCTTGCAACAGCAACCAAGTGTTTTGTCAGTGGTAATATAACAGTTGTAACAAAGATATCCTATGAAGTATGTTATATTATTGTAAATCATACGAAACCATTTACTGATGTATAAATTGTGAAAAAATGTTTCTTCAATGCTTCTAATTTAGTGTTAGTAACAAAAATAAAAAATATAAAAAAATTATAATTAAAAAAAGCAAAACAGGAGTTATAATATGATGGATTTTTCACATTTTAAATTTCCAATGTTATCTTGATCTTAAAGCATTTCCCCATCCCCTTCCCCATTTATCCTCATGTTGCGTCCCGAGGGAAATAGCTAACATACGTATGCGGCCCGCGTGAAATAGCTGACATATGTATGCGGCCCAGCAGAAAAAAAGGTTGAGTACCCCTTCTGTAGTGTCTGTGAAGCTTCTTAGCGTATCGAGAGTCTCTGGGTTTCCCTTTTGGTTGTATCTTTAAAGGTGGAATACGTAACACCCACAAAAGTGACACGTGATGAGAATCACTTCTGTTCTGACATAACCGGGGCAACTATTACCCTATTTGTCCAAGTCCCCCTCATGTGGTAGTATCCGAGACTGGACAGCTTGACTCTCATGCTCTAAGGGAAATCAACCTTTGACCTCCCTCGGTCCAGCTGACAGCAAGGTGGCTGTCGACTGGACATGCCAACCACCGTCTTCAAAAAAAGTCCTACTACTTTTAAAACTATTTAAGGCATCCGACTACGTTCGGAACTGGGATTTTAAAAAGGCGCACATAAATGGATAATGTTCATGATATTTAGTGTCACTTAGATTAGAATACATATATAAAATTGTATTAAGGACATTTGGGCTTATATTCCGAATGAAGAAGGAAAAAACACATACGAGAAAAACGAAAATCAATTACCACGCCGCATGAATGAGAGGAAAGCAACAGTGAACCCTTACATAGCGGGTCGCCATGCGAGCAGAGGGGGAAAGTAATCACCATGGAGAAACAATTGCCGAAGAGATCATCAATCATGAGTGGGTGGAACGGTGGCTGTTGACACAGCTCTAGTTTCAACTGCGTAGAGCTTCGCTAGAGCTAAAAAGTGTTTTCATGGAACCCCATTACAGGGCAGGCTCTAGTAGTTTTGCCACCCCTCTCTCCAAAGCAAAAAATTATATTTAAAAAAGAAAATTGTTCAAATAAAAACTCATCTATAAACTTGAATAATTCCACATATATATATATATATATATATTATTTAAGTCTTAAAAAATTTTAAGTAATTCCAAATTAACCTTTTAAACTCCGCACTATGATTAAAAGGTAACATAAACTAAATTTTGATAAAAATCAAATTAAAATTAAAACATTAGATCTATAAAAAAAAATTTCCAAAGAAAGAAAAAACGATTTTTATCATGTTTCAAAAATGGAACATTGGCGGGTACTATTTAGTTTTTTCACATGTTTCTTAAAAGTATGACCAATGACTTTAATTCAAAAATCAATTATTACACACATTTTTAAGAAGTAGTATCTAAACCAGAGGTGGCACTAAACATTTCCCTACGGGTTTCTTCATTCTCTGTTGCGTGGGGGGGGGAGGCATGATACCCGACAAACCATTGAAATGGGCCTTAAAATTAAAATGGAGGAAAAAACTAAAAATTTACGTGTGAACGAGAAACATCTATCATTTTTTTCCCTGCAGAATTTTTTAAATCTTCCCCGATATAAGGGGGGGGAGTACAGGTTCCCTGACGGGTGCTTCCTGCTGACGCGACCTCAGAAGTAAATTTTTAAATGTAATTCCAAAATAAAATAGATTCAGCTGAAAATATAATTTATAAACAGAAATTTATTCATTTGCAGAAAATTACAATCACTCATTAGAAATACACTCAATAAAAGTAAACATCAGTAGGACTAAGAAATAAATAACCATATCAAAATTCGCAAAGCTAATAGTATAATAAAATAAAAAAAAGAAAAAAAAACTAGAAAAATACAGATTTACCAAAATTCTTTAAAATGAGAAATAAAGACAAAATATAGTATAGTATTTTTTATTTGTGTTCTTTTATGTCCTTAACTATTTTTACTGTCCGTGGTAGTTAGGAAACTTTTCTCATGCAATCTTTTTTTGCGCTAGACCTAGAGGCATTTTTTCGTTGAGTTTTCTGACATACGCAACTCCATGTTTAGCGCATTGCTAAATAGACTACAATACCATTCTTTTTTGTGTCTAAACAGCGGTTTATATGTTCTAAGAAGTCTGTCTAGTAAATCGACATCTCCCATTCCCTCATCGTACATTTTTATAAGATTTGGTTGACAAATATCATTTTTCTTTTCTTGTACATGGCAAAATCTCTTGGCTTTAGTGACCGGCTCATGTGTTACATTATTGGTTGCTATAGTTACTTCAGCACTGTCTCTCTCTAACGGCAAATGTACACTTGTCCGTCATTTTGGTAATCAAAATTTTCTCTTTGCCATTTTTTTGCTTCCTTTGGAGATTTCAAAGGGCATCTTCCTGTGAAATTATCTCGAATTGTGCCAGCTGCTTTAAAAAAAATTTCAGACGACTCTGTTAACAGTTTATGTGATGAAAAAAATTATCCAAGAATATTTCATGCTTGTCGGGATTTTCAACACTGGATCAAAGTTCCCTCACTACTCGAAATCCAAGAGGAGAGTTTTCTATTTCCGTTTTTTTTTTCTGCAATAAATTCTCATAGCCACTGCTGGAACACAACATCTATGTTTTATTTTTAAACCTAATCGGCTTGCCTTTGATAAATCAATTGATCTATATAAATAGCTTTTGAATTTTTATTAATATTACGCAAAAGAGGAGTTAGTGTAAGATAAATATCTTTGTCAATTTGTGTACTTATAGGCACTAAAGACTTAAACAAAAATTCATCTAAAACCATTTTGGCTGAATGGTGACTGTAATAAGGGACCATCAATTCCCTTATACTCAGCTAGAATGAAAGATGCCGAACTGCTGAAAATGTTGGAAAAAAATGTTCTGCATAAAAATGAGAAATTTTTCCCATTTTATCTCCTGATGTCAACTTGGTATTATCGATAATATAAAAGATTTTTATATTTCTGAATCTACTTCTAGATATTATACAGTAGAAACAATCGGGACTGATAAATCTTGCATGCTCCAGTATAAACCCCTTCTCCAGATACTTGGTAATATCCACTAAAAAAAGTAACACTAATAAAGTAACACACAACATCTAACTATCAACAAACGCACATGCAGTTTGGCTGCAGCTGAGAAATTCACTTGAGATTGTCCAGAAACGGGTGAAGGGAGGGGGAGTTGAGAGAGAGAGCCAAAACGAAAGTCAATAGTCATAAATATCTTTTTCCGACACCTACTTAAAGTTTTTAGCATTTAGAAATTTTTCTGCTCTTCTATGAATTGTGTAAGCAAAGTAATTGCGTTGTGTTAAAAAGTATACCTTTACACGCCAATGTTCCCTTTTTGGAACATTGAAATTTCTTACCCTATAGTAAAAAAAAATAAAGATATTTTTATGATATATTGCAGTCAATAGTTAAAAGAGTCATTTTTAATTATTTTTAGCCAAATAATGAAAATATTTTTTTAAATTTCGAATTTTACATGTAACTTTGAATTTTGCTTGATCAAAAGTAAAAAAAAAATGCATAATTTAGAAATTTTTTTCTCAGAGAGACAATTTACTTTAGCAACGGCACTTCAATCCCCCTCCCCAAATTCCGTATTTTTTGTCTTCAAAATAATTTTTACAGAACAATACGAATAAAATTGAATTTTTCAGAAAATGTCAAAATTTATGTTCCAATAATAGAACATTGTCGTGTAAAATGTTAAGGACATAATTATTTGCAATTATTTAAAACGAGTAAAATGTAGGAGAAGGAATCGTCCATTTAAACAGGCCACTTTTTTAGAAAATGTCTACTAATGGTGGGAATCACATGCCTTTGTTTTAACTTATAGTAGCTACACTCAAGGCTAAAATAAAACATCTCCTATGGCTCTCTATCTACCAAAACTTCTTATTACCCCTGTCCCCTTTTGGATAGCTGACACCGGACATCGTAAGGGTCCGTTGTGACCTCACTACTGGATGGGGTGAAAGATGTGTAAATTTCAGGATGTAACCCGCCACGAATCCATCTAATTTCAACATGAAGGAAAACTGACATTAAACGTGCAGAGTACAAAATAAAGAAATAAGATACGTTGAATGAAATACCAAATTCACACCAAATGATATTTCAGAAAAGATGTCAAAATTTTTCTAATAAAAAAATATTTTCAAGTTTGCTCCAAATGCCAACCTTAAAGGTTATCCGAATACGTTCGTAGTACATTTTGATAAAATAACATATTTAAATGTTATAAATGCTTTTTTAGGATTCAATAGCAATAAATACTAATATTTAGCCAACAATATTTAAAATAAAGTTCCTAAATTTCACAAAAATCACAATTATAAGTGAAATTTTAGCACTATTTTTGTAAAACTTCAAAGCAGTTAGAGAAAAAAGTAATAAACTTAAATTAGTAAAAATATTACCCAAACAAATTAGATACATTTATCTGGAGAATGTACTAAAATTTTAATCTTTTATTAAAGAGTTATGTAAAAAGAGTTAGGTGGGATTAAACACTTAACACCTTAAATAGCGTGTTCGCATTGATGATAGTTCAAAAACATATTCATTAATGCTGCATTGCACATATTTTTGAACAACTGATTTATCACATAGCTGTAATCATGACTTTTATTTTTAGGTAATGAAACGGATCCCACGGATTCAGCGATTATCAACCCTCCAGCATTGTTTGGCCCCAAGCCCATGCAAGTCAAGTGCGGTAATTGCCAGAGGAGCGTACTCACGTCTGTTGTCAGAGAAAACGGAGCATGCGCATACATTGCAACCCTCTTTGTTTGTCTGCTATGGTAAGACACCTGAAGTTTATGTTCATTATATACAGGGTGTCCGGGCTTAAAGTATCCAAAAGTAATGCCTTATTATTACGGAACCACCCATCAGAATGTAATTTTTTGGGTCTAGTCCGATCTGCTGCACATGCACGCATTATTCGGTAATTGCAGACGATAACCGTTTTCTACTGACTTTATTAGTAAAGATGTGGCCGCCACAGTAAAAGGTACAGTGCGTACTTTGGTTAACGGAATTTTAATCAGCCACGTGTGTACAGCGAAGTGTTCGAATAGAATGGAATGTCGTTACTGGTTTGCCTAATAGACTTATCAGTACTGCTTCAAAATAAGTGACGCGCATGATTAACAGTGTCTTCTATTGCGAAAACTTAAGAATATTTACCAGTTTGAGATACCAAAGTTTCCATCTCTTTTAAAGTTCTTTACCATAGGTGGATATAGATTTTTATGTCGGAAGGCCGACATTCCATTTTGTTCGTGCACGTCGCTGTACACGCGTGATTGATTTAAATTCCGTTAACCAAAGTACGCACTGCACCTCTTGCTGTGGCGTTCACATCTTTACTAATGAAGTTAAGAGTAAAAAGTTTATCGTCTTCAATTGCCAAATAATGCTTGTACGTGCGGCCGATCGGACTAGACCCAAAAAATATCGGAAAGTTTTCCAATCCATGGATGAACAGTTTATTATATTTTGATGGGTAGTTCCGTAATAAAACGCCATTACTTTAGGATACTTAAATCCCGCACACCTTGTATTATGTAAACCTTCATTCGGGCACCAATAATAAAAAAAATGTATTTGTGTATTAGCGTACACACATAAGAAGTGAAACTTGTGTATGACATCATTTTTCGAAAAAAGATCTACTATTTACAACTTTTCAGAAATTGGTTAAATAAAGCTAAATTAGATATAGTTTAAGCAAACGGCTATTATTATCATAGACATGGATACAAATAATACAATTATTTCACCTTATGGCTACTAATATTATTATAGCATTTCATTAATTGTAATAGAATTATTACTATCATTGTAATCGTTATTATATATTTTTGTAATTAATGGCTTATGGTAACTGAAATATGAAATATATGGCTTACATTCCACGGAATTTAGTGACCGAGTAAAAACTCCATCAATTCTAGTGCCGGATCTTGTTGATGTTTGAAGACTGTTTTTCATAGATGAATTCAATTTATCTTTTAAAAATTCAACTAGCTTCAAAGATTTATCTGATGCCAAAATTAACATTAAAATCTCCACTTAAAATCATCGGTATTTCATCATTATTGCTACGGAGTAAAGAGGCGCCTCCTCTTGTGTATGGCAACAATGAATGGTGAAGAAAATTAAAAAAAAATAATAATAATATCATCCAACTTCTGATTAGGAGATATGTGTAATGCAACAATCATAATTTTCATCCCCTTTTCCATTTGGCATTGAGCCATACATAAATCACCAACTGCTGATGCTAGTGACCCCTGAAAGTCAGGAGAAAAAACAGAAAAATCTATATATGAAGTTGCAATGTTAACAACATCATTAGAATTATGATATATTCCTACACCTCCTGCTCTCGTGTTCGGCCGTTTAAATTTTGCGATGCATTTGAAGTTAGTGATGTTTATTTCACTTTCATTGTTCAGCCATGTTTCAGATAGAACTAAAACATTTGAATTCTTCACAATTGAATCATCCTGGTCATCTATATGAGCTCTAAGGCTTTGACAATTGAAAGTAAAAAGTGACAAACCTCTTCCGTTGTTCATGAACTCAATCAAATGCTCATTTATAGTTGCTAATTTATTCAGAGACAATCGTTTAAATTCTGCTTGTAAATCGAGGGTGGACGTTGACGTTCTTCGACCATGATAAAATATTTGTCTGATTTTGTGGGATTTCGATGATTTACTATTGGATTTTCCTTATTTTTCCGAACTCTATACTTTTGCATTCGCTCTGCAGCTTTTTTTGAAGAATCACGGTGGATTGAAGAAAGATCACTCGTTACCTGAGTTCCATTCACACACACATTGTTTGTAGTAGCGATTGAAGCACTGAGTTGTGAACAATGACGATGATGGACATAAACTTGTGCAATAATTGCATTTGAAAATAACTCAGAATTTATGGATTCTGCTATCGTTGAATCTAAAAAAAAATTAGTTAATTTACAAAAAAGTGTTATTTTAATATATTATAAATTTGATCGTAGATAACTGAAAAACTGTTACCTGATGATTGGATGTTCGCTGTCTTTCGGGCTCTATACTCTTGTGCACGCTCTGCGTCTGAACGTTTACGTTTTCGATTATTAACTCTATTGGAGTTTCCTTTTTTTTCGAGCTCTATACTCTTGCGTTCGCTCTGCACCTATTTTTGGATAACCACGGTGGATTGAAGAACGATCACTTGTTGCCTAGAATTCATTCACACGGACATTGTTTGTAGTAGCGATTGATGCATTGAGTTGTGAACAAGGACGATGATGGACATCAATTTGTACAATAACTGCATTAGAAGATTCATCAGAATTTTTGGATTCTGCCATCGTTGAATTCAAAAAACGTGACGCGTAACAGAAAAAAATTAGTAAATCAATTTACAAAAAATATGTAACATATTAAAGTATTTATATTTCATGACAATTAATTGATGTTTACTAAATTAACAGTCATATTAATTAATAATTGCTAGTTTTAATGAAATTATATACATTTACAGATAATTACAATCAAAAACTGACGGGTTAACCTTAAATAATTTTCAAAAAAAAAAATAAATACCATAATCACACCCACGTGTTGGATGTATTAGGAAAAAAAGATATAATTACTTACTTTTGTTAGAAATCCACTGGAATTAGAATTAAAATAAATCCTTTGATTTTGCTGATCACTTTAGTATTGAAATATTATTTATCATGTCACTACGAAGTTTAGAACAAGGCGAGCAACAAAAACACGTGACTTGACCCTCTCACAGATATGGGGTGAAACAATCTTGCATTTCAAGGTTTTTAATTAATATATTTTTAATTAAACACAATATCTTTATTAATTATAGCCTATGTATTATTCTGATGTATAAGCTACATCATTGTAAAGTTTCATTAAAATCCATTCAGTTGGTTAAATAGTATAGAACGGCATTTTTATAAAAAAAAAAAAAAAAAAAAAAAAAAAAAACAGAATCATTGATTCTTCAAAGTGTAATGAGAAAAAAATATTGAAAACTAATTATAATGAAAAAGCACTCATATTTCAGTCGAACTGCCTTTTGACAATTTAATATGCAGAGTATTTCATTTCGTTATATAAGCAGATGTACAAATTCGAAAATGAAGCCAAAAACTCAGTCGAATGAAACACGTTGCTGTTTATTTATTCTATTGTCGCACATGTAAAATCCCGTTTTTTTTATTAAATTTTTTATTTTTTTAAAGGCTTAATTTTTAAGTTAATGCTTTCAAACTGCACACATCAATTACAAACAAGAGTAATTTTTAAACAAAAAATATAACAGAAATACTGTTTTATTAGATTATCGTTAAAAAGTTTGAAAAACAAAAACACAAAAAGTTTTTGAAAATCTATAATTTTTAATCAATTTTTTCAATCTTTGTACAGGATAAGGATAATATAATTCTACACTCGAACAAAAGGCTTCGTGAGATTATTTTTGGAAACATTCACGTTATTAAATATTTAATTAAAATTTTGAGTAGTGTTTGAAAAATCGTGAAAAAAAAAGTTTTAAACATTTTATTTTTTAAATTACTGATTATAAAAGAGAAAGGCATGAATTTTTTTAGTGTAGAATATCAATTCATTAACACGAAAAACACTTCTTGCGCAACGATTTAGAAATCATTGTCATAAAAATGTATCAATTTTGACACCTTTTAAAAAAAATCATAAAAAATAGAAAAAAGCATTATTTTGTAAAAAACATTATACAGAATCATGGCGAAATGAATGGTCTTTCCGCTTCTGTAATTATATTTTGTCTAAAATGAAAGGGAAGGATAGGATGCGATTTTTAAAAATGGGGAAAACGTACTACTTCGTACGGATCGACCGTAAGAGTATCAAGGTAAATATGGCACGTCACAGAAAAACGTGACGGAAAATTTTTCCCATACGCCGATAAAGAAGTTTCACTCCAAAAAGATTAATATGTTTCTTTTAAGAAATATGGAAACCCTTTTATAAGAAAATTGTTGCAAAAGATGTTAGGATGATTTGTAATTGAATATAAAGAAAATACATTGGGGTGACTGTCCAAAATGCATTACCACAAAGGACAAGAAGTACAAAATGCAGCAGTAAAATTAAATACAACGCTATACACGCGTTGATAACTATTAAATCCTTAAAAAGCACTAAGGGACCCAAGCTCCATCCACAAAAGTTTGTATTTACAACATGTTTCTTATCACACATCATGCAAATACTCTAATTTAATCACATTAATGAGCACGAGTTTGTGATGGTTACGAATAAAAATAAGATCTGTAGTCAGACTTTGCTTACTGGTGTACAACTTTAAAATAAAATATAGAGGTCCTCTTATTATTCACTAAATAGAGCACATTTCCATGTTTCTTTATTCATTGAGACTTATTTCAACACAATACATAATAAAATGCATGTAAGGATTTGCTAAAACGTTTCAACAGTTAGAAAAAGAAACGCGCCAAAGAATTTTTAAAATGTAGTGCAGTAAATAGAATTTAAAATTTTTTATATAGCCTTATCATTATGTCTGCGATGATGAATTTTTTAAGTTTGAATCTCTGTCAAAAGACGAGGACGACTCTTGAGCTGGCTCCTACCCTCCATACTCACACTTCTTCAACGTGAGTACTGTGAGCTCCAACAGATTTAGCGTATATCAGTCCCTCTATATTGTGAATCTTCAGTAGTCTCAGGACTCAAATCCGCGCCATCAGTTGGCGATTTGGCTACCGCGGTCAGATCATATATCCGCATTTTAATTCTTGGCTGTCCATATACGTTTCAACCGTTCATTTGTGTCTATCAACTTTCAAATATTGGAATATTTATGGTGCAACGTCGGCTCATTAACAAAACTCACATCCCTCTCTACATATCAAGATTGACATATAGAGAGTTATTGGGTTGCCTGAGCCATTGTGTGACTCTAAAGACACAGGTGACTCGCCCTTTACTTCGGAGGCATTACACATGCAAACTGTTTGTGAGGAGCGGCTTTGAAGTTATTATCCTTTTATTTGCTTCATGACTTAAGGACGTTGGTGTTTCCGAACACACAATAGACGAGACACGGCCTTTTTTGTGCCCTCTTGAAGAAACCATTGTGAATAGTTGATTCTGGCGCCAAGGAGTATCACAGAAATAGCTTTCGGCAGAAACATATTGCAGAGACGAATTATGGCCAATATGTTCGATAAGCCTTTGTCTCAGGAGAGATCGAGAAGCACCGGGCCATAGTTCGGTTCGCACCAGTGGTGTGCAAATGAAGTTCGAGGAGATGCGTGCAAAATTTGGGGCCCGCCAATAAGAGGTGGTGAGGGGCATGTAGGTAATCTATCCCTGGAGTTTAAAAGGGTCTATTCGGATGAAAAGAAGAAAAAAAGACTCGCTGTTTCTGTTTCTTGATCATGTGAACTAAAAAATTTCTGGGGCGAGTGCCCGCAGTAAAAGTATACGGAGTATTCCAATTCTGCATGGCGATGACCGACAACTGAAAGAGACGAAGTGATACGTCACAACAGCTTGGCGAGCTGGAAGATACTTTGACTCGAGACTTTGTTTTCTTCTTTCCTGCGAGAAATGAAATGTTTGAGGCCCAGCGTGTGATAATATCATTTTAATTTAGATAATATTTACGTATACTAGAAATAAAATAATTTTCAATGATTCGTTGTGTGACTGTAATCGATTCCCTGTCAAGATGACACAATGGATTAATACTAGTTGTTCAGATTACTTACGACGTGAACGAGAGCTATTGTTATATTATATCAAATGGCTGTCCCTATCATCAACCTAGGTACAGGGCCCATATGCCGATATCGAATGCAAGTAGAGTACGTGTGGCATTTTCTCTGGTGTTTCTGGACACGGATACGTCCATCATGATGCTGCACGTAGAACCAGACGTCATGAGAAAATACGATGTAGTGCCGCTCATGTAACAGTCAGGGACGACTTAGGACATCTTGAGGCCTTAGGCCTCTCCACATTTGGCCCTTAAAAGTAAACAATACATAGCAAATGATGTCAAATACTTATGCAAACAGTAAACCGAAACAAATAAATGTACAAGGCTTACAATCGCACAAACCGGCTTGACCGACTTCCGCCTTTTGATTGAAAGAGTAATGATGGTGTATGGTGGTAGGCCTAGGTCTTTACTTGGACAATGCTCATCAAATGTAGCCAGTTGACTTATCGTCCGAAATTCCCAGTTTTTCGGAGAATAAAACTGGAAAAACATTTGACCATTGAAATTATTCGAAACATTATATTATTAAGGCTGAATCGATAACGAAACGAGGTCTCCCATTGGGGCCGAAGTCCAATTGGCCCATACCGTAAGACGCCCCTGGTAACAAGTTTTGTCGTTGGCGGTATCATTGTCACCGGGCATTAGCATATTCTGCAATATCAACGGAGTCTTCAATAGTGATCGTTGTGCTGACAGTTCTTGCCACTTCTGAAGTTGTCGCGCTTTCAGGGCAGATGCACGGTGCAAACAAGCCCACTTCCTAACTCAAAGTCCGTGATCCGACTGTACGATCCTCTAAGGCCGAAATGGCAACATGTCTATCCTTTCGGGTGTAGTAGCGAGAGGTCGTTGAGATCCTGTATGGTGTTCAGTATGACTGCTGATCCCCCTGATTGTGCATCAAATAACAATCGTTGGGTTCCGACCAACGCTAGTAGCAATATCACGAAGAGATAAACTGCCTTCTCGATAAGCCACATACCTTTCCGCTATCGAACCCAGACATGCGCTGGTATCCGTATCTCCTCATACCAGGCACAACTGACATTCAAATACGATATCCAACCAATAAATCCCTTATAATTTTCTTTTTATACAGAATTTTATACGCCGTTTCTCCCTTCTGCATTGTTCATATGCTCTTTAACGCTAATATTTACATACCCAACATTTTTCATTCAGGCGAATTTGACGTTTGTGCATCCCCCCTTCACGGTTTTGAAATATTAATAGCCATCAGTATAGTTCCACTAATGACTCATTTCAAGTCAATTCGTGAGTATATTCATCGTTTTGCATTTCTCATCATTATTTGATTCTCAGTTCCTTGGGAATTGTCTTCTTCTCTCTCTCTCGGATAAAATATTGTTTTGGTGCTTTTTAATTTTACAACGAGCAAAATGTAAAAAATACACCGAATTCTGGCTTACATTAGTTGCTAATAAGTGGCCGTTAAATATCGCCACTTAACCTGTTGACAGTATTCAAAATAGGGGGCTATTTTCAAATACGGTCAATCTGTTATACTATTTTAGCAAGAATTTTCCACACCATTCTGACACAATATTAAAAAAAATCCGGAATTTGCCCATCAAAGAAGATATCTTAATTTTAATTTCAACAGGATATATTACTCCAAAGGGGCCGTAGGTAGAGCATCGGACTCCAGACCGAAGGGCCTGGATTCGATTCCCGAAGCAACGAAATACTCTCCGAGTACACACGGAGTACGTACTCGTTAAATCCGAGGGTCTGAAAGTCTTGTGGGCTGTCGCAGCACAAAACCACGGGTGCAGGAGAACATTTCCCTCCCCTCCAGTTTCATGCCTAAATTGCAGAGGTGGAGATTAGTGGTGTCGCCATCTATCGTGTATAACCTGTCTCAGGCTATGGCAACTTTCGACAAGACAACGACGCATTACCACAATAGGATATATACTACACATACCTTAAACTCTATTTAAAAAAGGGACTCTGGTACTCGTCAATAACTATTTCGATGTATATAATTCCACAAAAGTATATTTAAAAAAATAACATCACGAAATTCCACATATTTAGTCCACATAACCACTGTTGAATAATATATTTTTGAAAAAAAAATTAAAGAAACGGTAGCTATTACATACTAATTAGTTACCATATTGTAACGTTATCGCACCTAATCTGGGGAAATTTGCAAAACTATCTGGTGCAAAAACCCAATTCAAAATCAAATAAGTACCATTTTCCTTTTTAACAATTGAACTTATTTACCCCCTCCTGTTTTACATGAAAAAATTCACCATATTTGCTTTTTAAATACTATTCCAGTAATTTTGATTTAAGACTACAATTAAAGGAGCTATCAAAACAAATGACAAAAAAGTTAAGCACCTGATGTGCAACCTTATTCCCCACATTCGCATTGACAGAGCTTTCATTCAAGTCACATTTAAATTGCATCAATAGAGCTCAACGGCTGTCTTTGTAACTAAGCAAATATATGATATGCTTCAGTTAATGTGTAAAGTGAAAAGACATCGCCAAATGCCACGATATTCAATCAACTGTTGAAAATTGTCTCCACACATGTAAAAATACAATAGTGTTCACGCATACAATGAAAGCATCTACTGACATCCTTTAATAAGGCTAAATTGGTCAACGATATACGTTAAGAACCCAAAAATAACTGTTTTCATCATTCTTAAGGTATCCGACTACGTTCGGAACTGTTATTTTTCAAAAGCGTATAAATGGATAATTTTTATGATATTTTGTATTACTTAGATTAGAATACATGTATTAAATTGCTTTAAGATTATTACTGTAAAAAATTATTTAAATTCAATATTTTAGCAAAAAATAAACACAGAATTACCTATTTTAAAAACATTCTCCTTTTATAAGAAATGCTTCTAAATAATAATATTTTGCCTATATATAGCTCAGACCTCTGTACAGAGTCTGAACTAGGATTTTTGAATAATGTAACTTGAAAGTGGATTTATCCATATTTTAATACAACGGAGTGGAAAAATTTTACGAAAAAAACACCGACAATTATTTCAATTGGTAGTAACTCTGTAACTAATGTGAATTTTTCAAAAACTCTAGTTCAGGCTCTCTGGAGAAATCTTAACTTCATATAAGCAAAATGTTATTATTATAGAAGGGAGAATGTTTTAAAAATAGGTAAATTCAAAGTTCACTGTTTGTCAAAATATTACATTTAAAATAAATTTTTATTCTAATATTATTCTTAAAACAATTTTATACATCTATTCTAATCCAAGCGACACTAAATATCATAAAAATTATCCGTTTAGACGCTTTTTCAAATCACAGTCCCGAACGTAGTCAGATACCTTAATACGAAATATTTTTAAAAAGATCAGCAGTACTTAATGATTCTAAATTTTGAAAAATAATTAGCTGATCAATTTATTAATATCTAAAAACATTTCCGGAAATGAATGGGCTAAATTCATGACGGTCACGTGATAAACGCAATTGCGTGTTTTTCATTGATTAAAAACTGACATACTAGTTGTTCTACAAGTTTAGATAACATTTAAAATTTGGATGATTGGTTAAAGATGTCCACGAGAGAGTTAAAATTCTTCAAATAGTTTTTAAAATTAAGAAAAAAAGCCTTATGTTTTGCACGTGCACTTTTAAATCTATCTAATTTTGTTAAACTATGTGCATTTTTATAGTTCACAGATGTACACTTTTTAAAAGAAAGTTTCTACAAAATGCAAAAGTTGCCAACAGCTCATGAACTAATTGGCTGGAAACACGTGACAGAAGTTATCGTGTGACAATGACGTCACATGAATTGAGCCCATTCTAATATCTTTTTTGACCACAGCTAGTTTCTCATAAAGCACCATAATATCAAAATTAAATTATTGTACCCAAAAATCCTTACTAATATTATAATTGCAAAAATTTGTATGTATGGATGTTCGTTACACTTTCTCACAAAGACAACTGAATGGGTTTTAATGAAACTTTACAATAATATAGCTTATACATCAAGTAACACATAGACTATAATTTATAAAGATATTGTGTGAAATGTCCAAAGTATAACGATACATGTCAAGTAAGTAGGAAGAAATTCTGCCATCTGCAAGCTATTTTGGCGCGCGCTGCAAAAACCATTAGAGTTACACGTATATAATCGCGTATGAAAAAAAAGCCCGCGACAGCATATACCTATCTATTATGAGTTAGCCATTATCAACAAAATAGTGAACCCTCAATACAATACCAAGTAATATAAAAAAAATTAAGTCAATTCTCCTACTTAGATTAACAAAGAAAAACTTTTAGTTACTTTTCATTAAATAGTTACAATTAATAATAATATGTATATACATATGACAGAATCACAACATTAAGTGGTAATTAATTTTTATTAATTATCATTTAAGTATTGTATTGTCATCCAAAACAATCGTATATATAAAATTTCAGTTCAATTGAATGCTTTAAAACGTGAGGGAAAAAAAACCTTTTCAGACGATGACACAAGTCGCCAAAAATGATGCCAACGTGGCTGTATTTATTATTCTTTAAATAATTAATTTTAATCAATTGATTTTTATAAATTATAATTAAATTATTGTATTGTCAACCAAAATAATCATGTATATAAAATTTCAGCTCAATTGAGCGCTTTAAAATGTATTTTATTAACGATTGAAAATTCCCCGAAGATAAATAAATCAATAAGTATAGAGAGTGTGATCTAATAATAGGAGTTGAAAAAATTGATAATTGCGCGTTTGGTAGTAACAAATTGATCCTTATATCACTTTTATCGCTTCTGGTATATACATAAATAGATGCTTGTATGTATGAAATCGCTTCACTCCAACAGCGTTCAACCGATCACTATGAAAATAGGCATGTATATGTATTTTTTGTGGAGAACGTTTTTGTGCTATCTTCTTTGTTGCAGCTCCCCACCAGGTGGCGTTACAGCAGATCAACTTTTGTACCGTTCAGTCAATTGTCAAGCTACCAACATGGTCTCCAAAAAAGATGCCAACATGGCGCTATCGTCAACATTTCGCAATGTTTCCATGGAATCGCTAATATAATGTAATGAACGACGTTGCTTGAGAATATTACAATTTTAACAACAGAAAATGCAACAGAAAATAATATTAACGTGTTACACATCCAGATATAAATTATTTATACTACTTTATGCATTCATTATACAAAATTTGTTACAAGTGTTACTTTTGCTGAGCAAAGATCAGCTTAGGTAGGTGTTTTCGAAAATCGACCAACAAAAGAGTTACGGGGCGATATAAATAAATAAAAAATCCTTTTTTATCAGCTATTCGATCTACATACTTAAAATTTAACAAATATGGGAATTTTGTTCAGCTGAGATATGTAAGAAGCTTCTTTTTTGTTTAATTTGCAGTTCACGTAAAATTAACTCATTGAAAACTTTTTTATCCTTCGATCTGTGTTGTGTAATTTTTCAATTCACCCATGCGAAGAACGGGTATACCAGCTAGTAAAGTGTATTTTTGTTATCTTTTGCAGTTGCCCTTGCTTTTGGATTCCTTTGTGTCTAGACTCATGTAAAGATGTTCATCATTCTTGTCCAAGCTGCGGAGCAAAATTAGGAACTTACAAAAAGATTTAAATTTTATAATGCTCCAGAGGATATTGGATTTACGACTGGAATAAAGATATATATAACAAAAGCCATCTCTTCGGGTTTTTTTATGAACCAAATGTTATTTATCAAATCGTTGACTAAGGCATAATGGAAAATGAGATGGCTGTTAACGTAGATGTGTTCACATAGATATTTTCTGAGAGAATTCAGCAGAATATTTCAGAGAAAAACAGAATCTGGAATTCCGTCAAGATAAAAAGAAAATTTTCTAAAATAAAAATCTTCTGGTACTATTTGGTTAGCCGGGTGAATATCAAGGAGAAAAACATTTTTTCGGCAAATTTGCACAAAATATTGCTGTTGGTTATGAATTATTAATAAAAACCATTCAAAGTACAAGAAATGGTTACAATTTACGCTGCTTCGTCAACGAATGGGAACTACCTTTTGGCAAAACTCGCCCAGCTAAACAGACCAAATTTATATTTTATTTCTGTATTTATGTCTTTTCATTAAAATTTTTTCAAAATATTCCTCAGCTAAAATTTCATACCTTTTACATATTTTAGTGATCATAAATATTTAACAGATAAATGATACAGAAAGCCATATAAACAGTAGAAACTCATCATTTTGCTACCTAAAACATTAATTACACTGGGAACAGTCCTGAATGGATTTGACATGCTGAACACAAACATTTGAAAACAACTTACTGGCTCTCGTTGCAGATATTTACGTTTATGTTACAAAGATGCTCAATTTAATTCAGTTAGGGATGGCGATTTTTTCCAACAAAGATCGATTTTTAAATCGATTCGAATCGTAACTTGATGAATCGATTCACAAAAAAATCGAGGTCTGAAAGATCGATTTCTAAAAAACCGATTTTTTTCAAGTCTGCATTTACAATGTAAATATAAATCCATTTTATGAAAAACAAGAAACATACCATAATTAACGATGTCTTATCAGTAAAATCAGGGAATTTTTTAGTTCAGAGAATTTGACAATTGTAATTATTTTTATTACCACCTCAATGTATCAGGTTTAAAAGAAGACATTTATTTTCTAAATGTATTTATTACATTCAAAAGTTTAGAAAATAAATAATATTGCTTATAGTTACTAATGCTTAAGATCTAAGATTTTTAAAAATAACAGTCTGTCAAGTCTACTGGGATCCAAGCTCATCACTTGTGATGTTGCCAGCAATCGAAAAAAGTCGTTCACAAGGAACAGATGATCCCAATATACTCATATACATCGTGGCTATAGAGTGAACCTGATGATAAATAGAGGGTTTTGTTGTTCTTGCCATTCAAGTACAGATCTCATACTTCAAGTGCACAACTGCCTGCGATAAATAGTGTTTAAATTTTCCGTGTTTACCAAATATGTCTTAAATCCTTCGTTTTTACCAATTTTATGGTTTTTACCAAAACAGAAAAAAAAAAACGAATGTCGATTTTCTAGGACGAAATATCGATTCACGGCTACATATCGATTTAAAAACCTATTTTTTGGCCCGAAAAATCGTTTTTTCGATTAATCGATCTCAGATCACCATCCCTAGCATCGCCCTTGTTGTGTACATAAATGCTTTAAGTTCCAAAACTTTTGTGAAAATATTAGGTTAAAAGCTATAGAGTGAACGTGATGATTAATAGAGTTTTTTGTTCTTGCCAGTAAATTAACCATTTAACCGCCAACACCGTAATATTACGGGTTTTAAAGATAGTACATTCAACTAATTGTATATAAATAATTTATGGTTCTTACCAAAACAGAAAAGATCGAATGTCGATTCTCTAGGATGAAATATCGATTCACTGAATCAATTCAATGCTACATATCGATTTAAAAAATCGATTTTTTTCGGCCCGAGAAATCGATTGTTTGATCTCAGATCGCCATCCTTAAATGCAATATAACAATATATCCTGTTCATATACTGGAATTTAGTAAGATAAAAACATTCTTATATACGAAATGTACCACCAGTTTCTGTAGGTTTCACCAAGAAAAAAAAAGACAATGGAAATAGCCTAACATATCATTTTCTCGGATTTGCCTCACGTGGAAATGGATTTTCGATTCCTAAGCGTCCAACAAATTTTCTGTCGGTTCAGACGAGTAGTATCTCGATATGACACACAATCATCATTAAGCGTCATTATCAGTATGTGGTTTCAGGAAGCATGACGTATCGCACTTTGATGAAAATAACTCCACATAAAATTATCTTAAATAGACTGAATAATGTTGTTTTTGATTTGAAACCGCCTAAGAGCAAAGCGAATATTTTGTCCTCAAGACTTCAAAAGTAATATTTTCTCGAAGAAAATATTCGAATAACTTCATTCCGCACACATCATCTGCTCAGCGAATCTCTTTAAGAGGTCTCAGGAGAGTTAAATTTCTCTCTAGAGGTCTGAAAATATAAACAAGTTTCAAACAGGTATAATTCTTTTAAATTTAGATCAAATGGTGATTCGAATTTTTTACACATTATTTATAAGAGAACGGGGCTTCAGAAAAGTATAAAATGTTTAAAATATAATAATAATTTTAAAAATCATAAGCATATGAAAATTCCATAATAAATATTAAGTATTTTTTGCTTTGCGCACGCTATTTTCTAAAATATTAGGCTCTGATGTATAAAACTTTATAGACTTATACACAATGCATCATACTCTTTAAACCCTAGCTAATTGTAGTATTATATATCTTTTGTATTTCAAAATATTTGTAAAATATTGCAATTTTTTAAATATTTTTTTAAAACTGTATTTTTTTTATTTATTAAAATATATAAGTTATTAGTCTATTTATATAAAAGTAGCTACAGTGTAATAAGAATACATTTAACTTATAAATCAAATTATAGCTAGTAATTAAGGCTACTATTTTAGAAAATAGCATGCGTGACGTAAAACTTAATAAATATTTCTTATAGAAAATATTTCTTTTACATCCATATGCTTATAATTTCTAGAACCATTATTATATTTTAAACATTTTATACTTTTCTGAAGCCCCATTCCTTTATAAATAATGTGTAAAATATTCAAACTATTTCATTTAAATTCAAAAGAATTACACCTGTTTGAAAATTGCTTATATTTTCTGACCTCTAGAGAAATTTAACAACCCTGAAACCCTTAAAAACGAAGAAACTATTTATCTCAAATGTCTGGCCATTGACCATCAGGTCATTAGGCAACGGGCTCTCCAATATTTCTTCACAATACAGTCCAAACTTTTAAGTGCAGGCACACGTCTAGATGAGAAGCGTCCATAACTTGTCCAAAACCACACACACAAAAAAATGGGAGTCAGTCAGCCACTGGAAGACAACCTTTGTCGAAATTCTGCTCAGCAGTTCCTTGCAATCCTGGACTCGGGAACTTTATGACGAATCTGTACGGAACCTTTCCACTAATATTCTTAGGCGTCTTTTTGGGGATTATAAATTCGCGCATAGTTCCAATCAACTCTAAGAGGAGAACGGGATATGCAAAGTGAATAGGGTATTTAAGTAGAGCGTTGTAAGCTAGTAAAGATGAAGGCTACTGAGCCAGCAGCAGTAGAGTCAACGTATAGAGGATTCAATTGGATTACGATAGTGAAGCATTACTGCTAGTACTCTACGAAGGAATCTTAAAAGTTAATATACCTGTGAAGATATCAAAGTATTACCAGGTGATATATACTGTAGTTTATTATCGCTTAAAACAACTTTAATTAGTTTAAGTTGATGACAACTAATAATTTGAGTTGCGTGTATTTCTCAGACCTCCCATTTCGGTAGACCTTATAATTATTGATTAATTTCATGTTTCGTAATTTAATTTAATATTAAAAGTAAATCCCTTTTGTTTGACGTAACATAGAAATATTATATGTCATTAGAGTTTCTAATATTTGATTCAAGTTAATAAATATAAATTATTATTAAACAAATGGCTTCTGGTCATTCTTTGCCTCAAATTAATCTTGGTGTCCAGGGTGGAACCCAGGGGGCTTCCCACATTGGCGCCCAACAAGTAAATCCCGAGTTTAGAGTCGGATCTAATTTTCGAATTATCCCCGAGAAGTATTTTTCAGGGGTGGAGAATGTGGCCGAGTTCTTAGAGAATATTGATAATAATTTAACTTACTACGAGATACACACACAATTGGCTTGTGCATATTTAAAGGGTCATCTCACAGGATGGGCACTAGATTGGTTTGAGGTTCTAGGTTATAGGGTTGTAGAAGACAAGGTGACAGATTGCGCGCACTTAAAGCAAGCTTTGACAGAACAGTTCCCCGTGGTCAGGAATAGATCGGAACTCGAAAAATGTTTCTATGCGTCATTCCAAAAGCACAACCAAAAACCCTCCAATTTTTGTATGAATTGTTAAAAATTCACAAACAGTGTTAAAACTAGACATGGAGTAGGAAAAATTGCTGGGTCATGTTATTAGTAGGTTAGAACCTCAACTTTTAGATTATGTGGAGGTACGACATCCGCAAACCACGTCTAACCTTCTACAAATAATTGATAAGTACGAGGAGAGGTTTCTAAATAGAAGGATCAGGGGTTCGAGTCAGGAGTTCCGAGATGCAAACCAAAGCGCAAGCAATCACTTCCCAAACAGGAATAGGCAGGAAAATTGGAGGGAGACAAGAGGTAACAACCGATACTCTGACAATAGCAGACCGCAGAGGGAATTCAACATATTTGAAGGTCAAGATGTTGCAGATAATTGGAGGTTTGATAGTCGACGCCGAGGTGGTCAATCTGATCATAGATTAAATAATCAAGGTGGTCGACAGGATGGTTCGAGGAACGGTGCTTTCAGGGGTCAGAATGGTCAAAGCAGGTATTTAAGCCAGTGTTTCTCAAAGTGTGAGGCGCGCCCCCCTGGGGGGCGCGATAACCCTGCAAGGGGGGCGCGAGCATATCGAAAATTTAATGATTTTTTTAAAAAAATAACCGGAAAGAAGTGAAACAAAATACTTTTTCCATAATAAAAGAAATACACAACAACACTGATATAATTTATGTTTATCATCTGGCGTTCGTCTGTTTTAACATAAAATATTACTCGTTAAAAGAAAAAACGAAACTCAGACCCTGAGAAAAATTCTAAGAAGATAAACATTTCATCACTGTAATTATTATTGAAATACTGTATATTAGTTGTAGAAAAGAAAAGGAAGACATGATTCACTTTTCAGCCAGGCAGCATAATACATTTGCTGGTCATTTATTTGATTGACCTTCAAACTTACTGGTAGGGTTTCTACATTAGTTCCATCCCATCTTTTATGTATTTGTTTTTGCATAGGAAATTGTAAATAATGAAGAGTTTTACGGTATTTGGCAAATAATTGATTGATTTTTTGAAGGATTATTTGGCTAAGATTTATTTTTACGAGTAATCTCAAACATATAAAGCATAGTGAAAAACGTCATAATCCTTTTTTAGAGCATCCGTATTTTTTTTCTGAATACACTTATAACCAGGCAGCGGTGGCATCTGTGATCTGTATTGAAGGAAGTTGAAACTGATGCATAGTATTCATGATTGAGAAACACGATGAACATGAAACGAAAGGAAAATTTTCAATGGCTTCCTAAAGAACTCCATCAACTGAAATATGAAACCATAAGTGAACCACAAGGTTCAGTTCGACTTCTCAAAAAGACACATGAAAGAAAAAGTTCAACTTGCTATTTGTTGATCACCAAAGGTGTCACGAGTTCGAGCCCAGTACCACTAAAGACCCGTCGTGAAAGGGAGAGGTGCACGTTAAATCTGTAAAGAGCTCAAACGTCCTCTTGTTGGAATGGTGTGGTAGTTAAAAGAGGCCAGCTCAAGTATCGTCCTCGTTATCCATGGTTCAAAATTACGAGGTCCGTCTCTAAAAGCCCTCGTGTATCTGAACAGTGCGACGTTAATATTCACTCACTCGATCATGAATGCTCATTAAAACTACAATTACTTGAACAAAATATGACAGCTTTGCCAGCAAGTAACATTTCTGTAATATTAGTGAAAAGTATCTTTGCTTTTCGTCCTTTATTAAGGTATTTCACTTGTCAATCATTTTAGTTCAGTTTTACTGGACTTTTTCTCGAATCATCAAAGAAAGAATGAACATTCCTTGAAAGCCGGTAAGTATACTTTCTCTTAATTAAATTATTCACTGGAATTCCAATTTGTATCGTGTAGAGTAAAAATAATTATAAATGAATGATTGGGGTGACTGAGTTCCCCGCACTACCATCAGCGTTGGTATCGAGTGCGCGCCTGCTCCCGGGTTAAAACATTTTGAAGTCTTCTCGCTTTAAATATTAAAAAGTAACACAATTATTCTTCATAGGAATTTTATATTCTTTTTCATTACTTAAAATTAATTCTAAATGCTAATTCTGTGATGCTTAAAATTACAGTTCTTTTAAACAGTTATTTACAATTATAGCATTTATCTAAAAAAAATCATTTTACATTTTTGTACACAATGTCGTGCACGCAGTTTTACTCTCCTTACAGTTCAGCTATTATATCAAGAATAATGTTATATTTTTTAAAAAAATTAACTCGTGCGAAGAGCCGGTGTTTCAGCCAGGATACGTTTAATGTATCAGTACTGAAGAAGGCATTTTATAAATAATTTCTTAATACTAAATTAATCTAAGTTTAATAATTATCAGTGACTTCCATGGGCTTGTCTTGTAGAGCAAAGTTTTTCAAAGAAAGGTTTAATATCAGATATTGACACTGAGTTATTTTTCTTTATTTAGCTGAGATCTATATTTTGTCTTCAAAGCAGCCACCGCAGAAAATCCTGTTTAACATAGGTAGGATTTTCAAAATGGTAATAGTATACGAAGTGCTTTTGTTTTCAGTGCAGAAATTATGATTGAAATTGGGTCGCCAGTATTGAAAGTTTGAGAAACACTGGTGTACTATAAAAATAATTATAAAAAAGGATTGGGGTGACTCAATAACCCCGCTGGACCATTAGTATCGAGTGCGTGCCTGCTCCAGGGTTAAAACATGTTGAAGTCTTTTCTCGCTTTAAATATTAAAAATAATATAATTATTCTTCATCTGAATTTTGTATTATTGTTCTTTATTCAACATCAATTCTAAATGATAATTCTGTAAGGCTTAGAATTATAGTTCGCTTTAAACTAATTATACTTTGAGCAATCATTTAAAAAAATCATTTTACATTTTGTAAACATTGTCACGCACTTGGCTTTACTCTCCTTACAAAAATTCAGCGATTATTTCAATAATGTTTTATTTTCTTATAAATGAACTCGTGCAAGCGGGCACTTCAGCCGGTATACTTTTAATGTATCAGTGCTCCATAGTAGTTTATAACTAATTCATTAATACTAAATTAAGAACAAGTTTAATAATTATTAACGACTTCCACGGGCTTGTCTTGCAAAGCAAAGTTTTTATAAGGAATGCTTATGATTAGAAATTGACCCACTGAGTTATTTTTCTATATTTAGCAGATATCTATATTTTGTCTTCTAAGCAGCCACCGCATTTTGCAGTATGTTCAATTTAAAAATTAGAGAAAGGAAAAATAACATAATAATTATCCTATTATTTTATTTATTTATTTTGTTCAAAAGGAGTATACAAAATTTAATGCTTATGTTACTTATTTGTATGGTTTACAATTAAGATCGCCTTTTGTAGCTTTAGTATCAAAGTTCATTATTATTGCATTCAGTGCATTATTAATGTATAAGGGGGGCGCGATAAAAATTGTGATCGAAAAGGGGGGGCGCCAGTATTGAAAGTTTGAGAAGCACTGATTTAAGCTTTTAAGCGATCGATGCGAGTCTGGGGTGATCGATCGCAAAGTAGAGAAAATCCTCCCGATACGGAACACCGTACTATTAGGATACCCTCACTGTGAATGACTCCAGTAGATCTGCATAATGTTTCCATTCTTTTAAATGAAACATTCATTACAGCCCTGTGGGACACGCGGGAGTGGAGAAATCCTTTATATCCGCGAAAGTCTATCGCAGATATTTTTCGTATCGACCGGGATTACAGATTCGGATCCGATATTTCCAGAAAACCTAGGAATTTCACATTCTTAACAATATGCAGTAGCAATGCATTTTAAGCATTGATTTTATGAAGGAGTCCAAATTGACTTTAGATTTCGATAAGAAATCTTTGATCATTCCAGATGACCAAATTAAACAGTTGCCAAAAGTGGAAAAGCCGGTCGAGATTGATTTATCCGATACAAAGCTAGGTGAAGAGTAAAAGCCAAAATTAAAGAATTAATTTAATAGTTTTAAGGGGCTATTTTCAGACCAGCCTGGGTTAACTCACGCATTATACCATGAAATCGATACTCGATACTGGTGACCAGAAGCTGGTAGTGTCAAGGCCCTATCGCTATGACAGGGTCAAACAAGGAATAATTGACTATCACATTGAGAAAATGTTACAGGAGGGTACAATTCGTCCTATTCAATCATCATACGCGTTACCAGTGATCTTAACGCGCAAAAATAAGGGCCTTCCTCCAAATTTTCTAGAGGCGTATCGATTCGCGATTGACTATCGCAAACTCAATGCTATTACGAAATATCCACGATATATATTACCGGTGATAGATGACCTGATCACAAATATCCCACACACCACTATCATGTCGACACTAGATCTAAAATCAGGTTACTTTCAGTTGGCAATTAGTCCTAAAGATATCGAGAAAACCGCGTTTATAACACGAAATGGCACTTTTGCATTCCTCAGAATGCCATTCGGCCTTTCAGGGCCACGCCAAGTTTTCAAAAAGCAATCGACATTATTTTAAAACCGGTTTTGGGCGTTTTGTGATGTGCTGTATGTGGATGATGTAATTATTTCATCTCCATCCTTTAATGAACACATAGATCATTTGAATCAGGTATTTACATTGTTGCGAGACGCAGGTCTAAAGCTCAATAAGGATAAGTGTCACTTCGCACGTGATAAATTGAAGTACTTAGGTCTCATAATTAGTAAGGAAGGAATTAAAACCAACAATAACATGGTCAAGGCAATCACAGAAACGAAGCCACCTAAAAACAATAAAGAAATGTCGAAGTTTTTAGGGATGGCGGGTTGGTATCAGAAATTTATACCACATTATGCAGATATATTTGAACCATTATATCGGTTAAAGAATAAGGAGGCTAAATTTAATTGGTCGATGGAAGCACAGGATTATTTTAATAAAGTAAAATGAGCATTAACAGAGGCGCCAGTTTTACAATTGCCGAATTTTCAGGAACAGTTTAACTTATTTACAGATGCTAGTGGGGTCGGAATTGGTGCTGTGCTGAATGAAAATCACAAACCTATTGCATTCGTGTCTAGATCCCTGAACAAGGCCGACAGAAACTACACAGTTACAGAACGCGAATGTTAGGCGATGATATGGGCATTGAATAAGTTTATAACTTATCTTGGATCACTACCGGTAAAGGTAATAACAGATCACGCGGCGTTAACAAAACTCACGAATGGGAAAAACTTATCTAGTCGGATGATAAGATGGGCACTCAAGCTATCGGAGTTTAACATTGAATGGAAACATCGACCTGCGTCCAGAACGGAAAGATCCTGAGTTTGGGGACATCTATCGTTACTTAGAAAATTCGGACGATGGTTCCGTGAATGCAACTGTATGCGAGGGTTGGTCCCAGGATTTTAAATTAATTGATGGTTTACTCTTTTACGCGAAATATTCTACAACTCTTGGAGAACTCAGAGTGTACATTCCTCAATCTCTTCGCGAAGCAATAATGCAAGAATTTCATGATCTGCCATTAGCAGGCCATTTAGAAAAGAGAAAGACGTATTTAAAATTGCGTGATGCATGTTATTTTCCGTATATGAGGAAATATATATTTGAATATGTATCAACCTGTGACCGGTGTCAAAAATTTAATTATAAAAACGCGCTACCAGCTGGTCGATTAATTCCGACAGTATCGAATTACCCCAAGGAAGTCGTGACGTTAGACTTATTAGGCCCTTACCCAGCATCCCGACCCTAAAGATATAGATTTATATTGGTAATAATTGACCACTTCACTAAGTGGAGTGAGCTCTTGTACCTTTACGAAAAGCTTCGGCCCAGGCCACAGCTAACGCCTTTCTTGAAAATTATTTTCGGATATGGAGCTCCTATTTCTTTGATTAATGATAATGATACCCAATTTATATCCGATGTCTTTGAACATTTAAGTCACAGGTTGGACATAAAACATATTAGAACGGTGACATATCGGCCGCAGGCAAATTTAACGGAAAGAGTTAATCACACTTTTGTGCAGATGATAGCTTGTTTTGTAAAAGAAAATCACGATAACTAGGACCGATTTCTCCATGAGTTCTTTTTCGCGTGACACACATCAGTTAATGAAACGACAGGTAAAACTCCGGCTGAGTTATTCTTAGGTAGAAAAATTATAACACCGTTTCGTAAATTAATTAATGTAACGGAGGGTGCTGAATATGTGGGAGGAAATATTGAGAAATTATTTGATGAGGCAAGGCAGAATATGCGGAACAACATAAGACATGGGGAAAATACTACAATCGAAAGAGGAGAGAGTTTAACATCAAAGTAAATGATTTGGTGTTGGTACAAACTCATTTTATTAGTGCTGCGGGTAGGAGAGTGGTCGGAAAGTGTATGCCTAAGTTTGAAGAGCCATACAGAGTGTTGGCAGTTCTAAAAATTACAATTTGATCATTTCGAAAAAGGGAAGAAGGGTCACAGTTAATATTGACCAAGTGCGGGTGTACCATCCAAGACAGTCCGACACAATTAGTTTTGATAGTAATGATGAGACACTATATGAAGGAAAGAGGTCTAGTAATGGGTCGAATAGGTCACACCCAGGAAAGTCCAGAAGTTCTAGGAGACCTTGGGGGACGAGAGTAAGAGTCGTAAATCAAATAAGGGAACTGCCGGATTGGAGGATCTGAGATTGAAGCGTAAAGTAAGGTCAAATGGGACAGTGGAGAGGAATGATAAAAAGCGGTCTAAAATATGCAGGAAGAGATCTTTTCAGGGGTCCAAACATGGAGACCAAAAAAGACCAACACCTGTACTACCGCAGGGGATAAAGAGAACAGTCCCATCCTCTGTAGCTTCTAGAAACAATAAATATAGGAGAAATAATAATCCTTCACAGGGACCAGAGTCAATTGCAGGTCTCTCACATCAACAAATGATAAGGCAATTCAATCTACCTACAGAAGAGAGCAGACGAGAAGCAAGAGTCCAGTATGACAAGACCCGGGAGACCAGGACAACAGGTAGCAAAGGACACAGTGCAGCTTAAGGGAGACCAGTCCGGTCTAGACAGACGAAAGCAGTGAGACCTTGTCCATACTACCTCAGGAGCCGCTTAAAGGAGCCCGAAGGAATACTAGAGGAGCAGAGGAGCACTGGGATCGACAGTCTACCGCAGAACAGTCTCAGGAAAAGGAGCCTCGGCATGAAAGCCTTAGACGGAGATCCGGCGGATAGGAGCGAATACATGACAAAGAGAAAAAATCAGGTTGTATAGTTTCTTTTTTTTTTTTTATTCTTTCAAACAAGTGGTCGGAAGAATAATTGCAATGAAGCAAGTCACGGTCGGATGTTTAAAATTTAAGAAGCCAAGAAAAAGTGGACATTACAATGAGTGTGTTTTTCTAAAAGAGAAAAATAAGCTTTTGTCTTGTTAATTTTTTTATATAGATATGGAGAAAACAATTGAAAAAAATGCATTTGTTTACTTCTATGTATGACTTCGCTAAGATGCGACACTTCTATTGGTTATTTGGTTTAATGGTTTATTGAAAAATGTTTGAAATTGCATGTTTATGTATGTGTATATGTATATTTTTATTTCACATCTGGTGGCTTGGGACGTGGAGTAGTTAGGCAGTGCTAACAATAACACTAACAAGCGCAGCACGCAAGGAATGGGAATTTTAAGGAGCCAGATGCCTTAATTGATATATTAGAAAATGATGTGTAAAATGTGAATGTTTTTGTACATACAGTATATGTGTGTTTGTTTCTTCAGACTAAAGTTCTCATTTCTGGGTAGCTGACCCTGATCATTGTATAGAAAGCGACGATTCATCTGTAAATGAAGCAAGAATAAGTTTGTTAGTATTTAAGTAGTTAAGTAAAGCATAAAGCACATTTTTTGTTTTTCACTTCGGTGGTTTTTTCCTCGCCTCGGAGCCACAATTGGGTGTGCTGTAGGGAATTCTAAACCTGTAAATCTTTACATCAAACAAGCATTAAATTTCAAACGAAGTTTGTGGTCGTCCTGCTTTTCTTTTCCTTGGAGTAGGAGAATTCGTTAAGTATCAGTGGGTTAGATATATTAAAGTCTTAGAGACTAGGAATTAAGTTTTCAGAGTTTGTTACGTAATTTATTTTAGGCCATTTGTGACATTCGAATAAATCCCGTTTTCTTCTTGGAGGGAGTTGTGATGAATCTGAACGGAACCTTTCCACTAATATTCTTAGGCGTCTTTTGGGGGATTATATATTCGCGTATATTTCCAATCAACTCTAAGAGGAGAACGGGATATGCAAAGTAGATAGGGTATTTAAGTAGAGCATTGTAAGCTAGCAAAGATGAAGGCTATTGAGCCAGCAGCAGTAGAGTCAACGTTTAGAGGATTCAATTGGATTACGATTGGATTGCCTCGAAGGAATCTTAAAAGTTAATATACCTGTGAAGATATCAAAGTATTACCAGGTGATATACTGTAGTTCATTATCGCTTAAAACAAGCGTTTCTGAATAATCTGTACGGAACCTTTCCACTAATATTCTTAGGCGTCTTTTTGGGGATTATAAATTTGCGTATATTTCCAATCAACTACAAAAGGTGAACGGGATATGCAAAGTTGATAGGGTATTTAAGTTGAGTTGTAAGCTAGCAAGAATGAAGGCTCTTGAGCCAGCAACAGTAACCTCAAATTTAGGGGATTCCAGGAAATTACGTTAGTGAAGACTTATTGCTGCTATTCTACGGAAGAACTAGAAAGCTTATATAACCAGCGGTAAGTATAATTTATGTACGCTTAAAATAAGCGTTAGTTTAGTAAAATTAGTTAAAGTTAATGAAAGCTAATAATTCGAGTACGTGTATTTCTCGGACCTCCTATTTCGGTATACCTTATTTGATCTTGAGCATAATTATTGATTAATTTCTTAATTCGTAATTTAATTGTTTGACGTAACATAGAAATATTATATGTTATTAGAGTTTTTTTGAGATTTGATATAATAAATATAAGTTATTTTTATACAAAATGGCTGTTAGTGATTCTTTGCCTCAAATTAATCTTGGTGTCCAGGGTGAGACCCAGGGGATTCTTCACACGTTAGTTTAATAAAATTAGTTTGTTAATGAAAGCTAATAATTCGAGTTGCGTGTATTTCTCAGATCTCCTATTTCGGTAGACCTTATTTATCTTAAGCGTAATTATTGATTAATTTCATATTTCGTAATTTAATTTAATATTAAAGGTAAAGCCTTTTGTTTGACGTAGACATCTAGACATTATATGTCATTAGAGTTTCTAATATTTGAATCAAGTGAATAAATATAAGTTATTATTATACAAATGGCTTCTAGTCATTCTTTGCCTCAAATTAATCTTGGTGTCCAGGGTGGAACCCAGGAGGTTCCCACAACTTTGTTTGTCTTTGTTACTTGCCAAGGCCTGAAGGGCAAAACTTGAATCTGATAAAATTACAGCCCTGGAGAAACGGGCAGAAAGTTGATAAGAGTCAAATGAATGATCTCGATATCACCGTCATAATGAGTCGTATGAAAGTCACTATGAGAAGAAAAGGGAAAAGATCACAGAAAACTCCAGCACCAGCACCCTGGGTGAAATCCAAAAGGGAACCATCTGTGTAGATATGAAGTCACTTATTAGGAGGATAGGGGGGTATTAATGGTTTCCAAAGCGATGGCACGAAGAGCAGTTGAACAAAGGTCATTTTTCCTCATCTTCGAAGTCAAATCTAATCTGATATCGAGAACCAATGAACTCTAATGGATTTATGTGAGATAACAGTTCATAATCCTTGTCATTAATTGCATTATATTGGGTGATCTCCCGCACGCATTAAAGGAAACCCTTTTGAGTCTTTAGATTACATGATCTGTTAAAGTCATATCCACGCAAAAAAGAAATATTTGGGAATCCAGTAAGTCTATTATAAAGAACAGCTGCATTCTTCCGAACCAGGTGAGTCATTGGTGTTGTTGGAGAAACTTGCATTCCACTTAGACATTGACGGCCAAAAAGAGCTCCGCATTTCACATGAGCCAAATGAATTAATGTTGAGTATTTATAGATGCTTAAAAACCGAGAGATGGTTTTGTTGAATAATGGGAACCAGCTTCCATCCTACCTGTTACCTAAGTAGTATATAAATGGCCGTTCTGCGCAGTGGTAGTGGCGGTGGAAATAAGTTAGGGGGTGGAAAAGGGGGTAGACATAAAGTTAGGCACAGTGAAGAAAACAGGGAATGGGATGGACGACAGATAAGGGGATGGAGAAGGAGTTAATTGAAGAACTTACCCGTTCTGACTGAGGATATTATGAGTAATCCAGAAAAGCTATAGAAAAAGTAATATATATATATAAACTAAGTGAATTCCTACTTAGATCAACAAAGAAAAATTTAATTTTAGCTACTTTTTATTAAATAGTCACAAAATATAAATGTGTAAAAACATGACAGAATCACAACATTAAGCGGTAATTTATTTTTATTAATTATCATTAAAGTATCATATTTCCATCCAAATTAATCGTGTATGTAAAATTTCAGTTCAACTGAATGCTTTAAAACGGGAGAAAGAAAACATTTACAAGTTTTGACACAAGTCGCCAAAATGGTCGCTAAGTCGCCAAAAATGATGCTAACGTGGCTGCATTTGTAATTCTTTGAATAATTAGTTTTAATTAATTAATTTTATTAATTGTGTAATTAAATAACTGTATTGTCATCCAAAATAATCATGTATATAAAATTTCAGCCCAATAGAGCACTTTAAAATGTATTTTATTAGCGATTGAAAATTCCACGAAGATAAATAAATAAATAAATATATAGAGAGTGTAAGCTAATAGTAGGAATTGAAAAAGACATTCATTTAAAAAGCACACTTAAAAAAATGATTTTTGTTTTTATTTTTAGGATTGTGCGCACCATCCACACAACATTGTTTGAATGCCACCTCAATCCAATTTTTTCCCTCGATCGCCTTCGATACAAATATTGTTTAGAGAATATAAAGTGTGCAATATACATTTTCTTTCTTTCTTTTTCTTTTGAGTTTTACATCATAATATCTGAATATTTCAGCATAAATAAATTGACCAGGTTTATTTACAACAATATAAAGTCCACGCTACTTTTTTACTACTTGCTAATGGATTCCAGACATTCATTCAATAATTACATACAAAACATCTTTTAATGTTGCGATTGAGCCCACCATCCACTCGACATTGTTTAAATGTCACCTCAATCCAATTTTACTCTTTTCGGTCTGTCATTTATTTATATGCGCATAATTTCTTCTTCATATTGCTTTTCAAATTAAATTTGATTTTCATTAATTTTGTAGTGTCCGTAGCAAACATTCCAATGTCATCATTTAAAATGTAGGGGAGACCGGAGCAAGAAGAAGGGTGGGGCAAGATAACGAATGTCTAAATTTTTCCGTTTTCTGCTAAGTGGCAAAATCAATCGAACACTACTGGCTCTTCTAAAGGCCGTTCTTTAAACGATAGTATAGAGAAGCTGAAATCACCATTTTTGTGCTAGTTGTGAAGCTTTAATTGTTTACCGCTGCCACGATATAACTTTTCAGCATGTGTAAATAAGCTATACTATACAGATGCAAGTAACATATATAGTTTTTCTTTAATATTTATGAGTAACTTAGTTTAAATACTAGTTATATATCCAGGATAAATGTCAATTAATTCACTTCCTTCATGGAAATGGAAAAGAATATTTTTTAACAGGCAGTCCTGGGCAAGATAACGAGCTCGTCGTCTTGCCCCGTGTTTGGGAATTTATTAAATTATGTTGTCCATTCTTAATTGTTTCTGCAGGAAGGGATGTAACAATAATTTGTTGTATTAGCGTTACTGGCGTTTACCTGCCACCTTTTCTGATTTTTGCCAAAAAACGAATACTTCCTGAACTTGTAGGAAAAGCTAAAGGCCGCTGTAATAATAACGCTCGAGTAAGGAGGGCAGATTTTTCTCTTTTTTGAATCACTTTCATCTTTACGGGAAACTAAACAAAGAATCACCTGCTCTGTGGATTATTGACAATCCCAAAACTCACATAACTTTGCAGGTTACCTTAAATTGCAGAGAGAAAAACATCATCATGGTTGGGTTGCCGCCTTACACATCACATCGTCTCCCCCCTTTGATGTGTCATTTTTCCGCCCATTAAAAACCTACTATAGCCAAGCATGTGACAACTTTATGGTCACTCATCCAGGACAAACTATTACAGACAAAAATATTGGTGAGCTTTTGAGTGCCGCTTACTTTAAAGCAGCGACGGTTAGAAATGCCGTGAAAAGGTTTAAAGAATGTGGGATCGAGCCTCATAATCCTCTTGTGTTTAGCGAACATGACTTTGCTGCTGCAAAAACTACTGACCATAATGTTGTTAGCGATGCAACTGAGATTAATAGTGCTAGTCCTCAGACCCTGGCGGTAGAAAACCAACATATAAACCCTCCAAAAGAACCAGAACTTGTGGCAAAAGCTGATTCCGATGCACCAAAGAAGCCTGTTATTGTTTTTTATTTCAAACAATTGCCTAAAGCAGGGGTGTCCAACACGCGGCCCGCCAGTACATAAGTTGCAGTCCGTCGACTCCTTTAAAAAAAAATTAAATATCAGGTTTTTAAAGTTTCTTCATCTTAAAATTTATTTGAGGGGAAATTTATAAAAATATAGTCTAATTCTCTCTAGAAACGAGAGATGAATATCCAGCAATCAAAATCGAAAAACACATAGACAGTAAGCAAATCACACAATGATGGATACAAGAGCAATCGAAATTTAAGAAATGAATGCTTCAGTATTATAAACATTGCTGACTTAGGACAATTTATATATAAAATAATTTTTATAAAAAAGTGGAGTTCTGAGGCTAGCCAACCTTTCCCATATTATGTTAAAAATACTAAGCTGAATCCTGTTGAAAATAATGGATAGGAATATCTAAATCCATTTCAATACAGAGGTAACTTACCTGCAAATTGCACTTAAAATGCAGAGCCCACGCTTAATCTGAGTACAATAAATAAGTTATTGCCAGATTCTGGACCCAAATGCAGATTCAAAGCATTCGAATGGCTGAAATGTTGCACTTAACAAGAGTATTAAAAGAATAAAAATTAAAAACAGCTTTACAAACTACCATAACTTTAGTAACACTAGTTATATATAAATAAAATAATCATAATTAATTTTATCTAATATTAGAATAAGGAGGTAACTATAATTAGGAAAAATGATAAATGTATAGAAATAAACTATTATTATTCTAAGGAATTTTAATACTTACTAATTTGAATTGCTTTATTCAAATAACTCTTAATTAAATTAATTGGGTATCTCTGATTTAAGCAATATTTAGTAAAATGTTTATAGTTATTTGCAATTTCTGACTTTTTTGAAACCAGAGATTGATTGTGTTGTATATAATTAATAACAATATTTCTGAATATTGAAGCATGTACATTACTCTCCCAATTAGGAATTTTTATTATATATATATATATATATATATATATATATATATATATATATATATATATATATATACACTGCTGAACAATTGCTAAGGACGGATAACACTATCATCCATAGCAACCACAAAATGAAAGGAAGCAAAATGTGGAAAATTAGAATAAGTGCGGGATATTAGTAAGAAGAAGTATGAGTATGAAATTTTTTTTCCACGTCTGTTCATCACGTGATAGCGTTCATAAGAGCTTTAAAGGTTTTGACGCGTGTGGACAGTTCTTGTTTCAAGTCAAAGTTTTACAGGAAAGATTTAATAGACGAAATTAAAATTTTTGGCATGTCTTCCCGACATCACATAGATGATTTTATGCGTGACCGAATTACTGGAAAGATCGAAGAAGGGCGAAAAATAACAGATGTTGCCAGGGAGTTTGACATCGCTCACAGCGTTGTTTCATGGCTGTGGAAGTCATTTAAAACTACTGGAATGTGTAGTAGACGGCACGGGGGAGGTCGTGTTAGAAGTACGACGCCTGCAGAAGACAGATATATCGTCCTATCTGCAAAAAGGAACAGTCGCACCACAGGTCAGCAGGTGGCAAATCAGTTTCTTGCTGCCTCAGGAAAGCAGATCTCCCGAAAAACTGTTGCCAGACGTTTGAGGGGAGGAGGACTATACGCACGCAGACCTGTTGTGTGTGTCCCATTGACCAGACAGTACCGTACTGCCCGTTTTCAATGGTGTCGTGAGCATCACAATTGGACTGAACAGGACTGAGAATGCGTACTATTCTCAGATGAGAGTAGGTTCAGTCTGTCATCGGATTGTAGACGCCAACTGATCTGGCGCGAGAGTGGTACTGCTTATCGTCCAGAAAATATCCAGGAAAAGGACCGATATCCGACATGCAGTATCATGGTGTGGGCCGGCATCATGATCAATGGCCGCACGCGCCTACATGTGGTTGCGAATGGGACTATAACGGGCCAACGATACATTGATGAAGTTCTACTTCCTCATGTTCGTCTTTTCCGTGGTGCTGTCGGTGATAAATTTGTTTTTATGGACGACAACGCAACATGTCATCGAACACTCGCTGTTCAGGATTGTCTAGACAACGAGGGTATTCAACGTCTCGTATGGCCAGCGCGTTCTCCAGATCTAAACCCCATTGAAAATGTGTGGGATGCTTTGGGGAGGTAAGTTGCTGGTCGAAACTATCCTCCGACAAACAAGAATACCCTCATCCGTGCACTCACAGAGGAATGGGATAAATTGCCTCAACAGCTGCTGGATAATGTTGTGCAAAGTATGGTACGACGTGTGGAATGTTGCATCACACTCCACGGTGGACATATCCCGTACTGATACCTTTCTTTAAGGTGCCTGCTGACTTTTAGATGCATTGTTCCATTTCTCCATACGCAGATCAAATGAACATTTTTTTTCTTTCAGATGTTTCACAGCTTTTGTACTTTCCAGAACAATAAATATTCTTTATTCTAATGTCTAAACAGTGTGGCAATTATATTTTATCCTACTAGGCCTCATGTCTCGCTTAATGTTATGCTACATAGCAATTTGTGATCCGTCCTTAGCAATTGTCCAGCAGTGTATATATATATATATATATATATATATATATATATATATATATTGAAATTAAATTCTTCTCTTTTATCATAAATATTAGTAACTGTAACATTATCTTTTAATTTGATATGTATATCAAGAAAATTTGCTTCATTGTTGTTACTATTTGTCTGTATTAAATTAAGATATTGTGGATAAAAATTAGTGTTATGTTTAAAATTGTCTTGCTTGCCAAAAATGATTATGTCATCTATAAAACGAAAAATGTAATATTCAGAATAATTAATAAAATTATTTTCAAAATAATGTAAATATAAATTGGCAAGACAGTTGCTAGCAGGACCACCTTGCGGTAAACCTTTAATCTGTGTAGATAATAGTTACCATTATAATATACATAGTTCTCT
Source organism: Trichonephila clavipes (assembly GCA_019973935.1). Taxonomy (NCBI): domain Eukaryota; kingdom Metazoa; phylum Arthropoda; class Arachnida; order Araneae; family Nephilidae; genus Trichonephila; species Trichonephila clavipes. The sequence goes on from BMAU01017825.1 coordinate 197,670, forward strand.
TTAAGTACAAACCTAATTAGAGAGCCAAATCTATCATAATTAACATTATTAAATAAATTATCTTTATGTAAATTTACAAGTATATTAATCATATCTTCAATACTAATAGAGTTTAAAAACTCTTCAAAATATAAACTACAGACTGAAGAAATCTTTTTATCTTTCATTTGTTCAATAAATTTTTTACTATTTTTAAGTATGGCTGTGGATTTAGGATTATTTATTGTATTTTGTAATATTTCTCTCTCTCATGGAGAATTTTGCCTGATTTGCTGATATATGTATTAAAGCCATTAGTGACTGTCCTAAACTTGACTGGGTCTTTATATTGATTGATTGATTGATTGAATATTAACGTCGCACTGTTCAGCTACACGAGGGCTTTTGGCGACGGACCACGTAATTTTGAACCATGGTCAAGTGACGTGGACGACACCTGAGCTGGTACCCCCCTCTCCTAACTACCACACCACACCAACGGGAGGACGTTTCAGCTCTCGACAGATTTAACGTGCATCGCTGCCCTACACGGCGGGTCTTTAGTGGTACTGGGCTCGAACCCGTGACAAAGCAAGCCACGGTCCGATACCTATACCACTCGGCTACCGCGGCCACCTGGGTCTTTATAAAATTTGGTGGTAAGAAATATATGCTGAAAATAAAAATTATTATTAATTTGAATTCTTATTTGTTTATGAAAATCCAAAATGCGATTCTTTTTTTCTCTATCAGAAACTGATGACTTAATAAAAGCTGTATTACTATAAAAATATTTGTTGCTCATTAAATTATAATAGTATTTACATATGAAGGCAAAATTTCCTGGCACTTTATCAACGTAAACTATAATAAATTTATTTTGCAATTTTTTTTGTCTGATTTTTAATATCATTAAGAAAGATATTTTAGGAGTACCAAAGTTATTATTGTTCAGCTGTTGTGTGTGTGATTTTACCTTTGAATTCTGCGAATGCCTCTATAGCAGTGGTTCTAAAACTTTCACTACTGGCGACCCAATTTTCAATCATAATTTTTATCGCGCCCCCTCCAAAATAATTATGTATTGAATGCAATAATGCACTTTTTTTGGGTGAGGGTACTAAATCTAAACTACGATCATAATTTTAAACCGTACAAATTAACAAGATAAGTATTGAATTTTCTATACGTTACTTTTGAGTAATATATATTTTTATTATTTTTTTTTTTTTTTTTTTTTTTACTTTTTAGTTCGATTCACTATAAAAGCGGATTTTTTTACTATGTTTTTAAGCTATAATTTATTTTATAGTTATTTTTACTATACTCGATAAAAATCACAATTCCAGTGAATAATTTAGTTAAGAGAAAATATACTTACCTACTTTCGAGGATTTTTCAATTTTTCTTTGATAATTTGAGAAAAATCCAATAAAACTAAAGAAAACTTTTCAAATGTGCGTGTCCTTAATAAAGGACATAAATCACGCTTTTTGCTAACAATACAGGAATATTATTTTCCAGCAAAACTGTCATAATTTGTTCACGTTGTTGTAGTTTTGCTGTCGTTTAATGATCTACAAATAGCATTTTGGACTTTTTCTTCCTTGTGTCTTTTTGATAAGGCGAAGTGCTACATTTATTGCCTCATAGCTTTCTTCATAGAGTTCTTTAGGCAGCATTTGAAAATTTCAATTCAAATCAAATGTTTCATGTCTATTGCTTTTCTCATATTTACTTTCGCTATATATATATATATATATATCTTGATTAATATGCATTATTTCAGCAGGTTCTTCAATCGCTTGATCAGTTTCAACTTCCTTCAATAGAGATCACAGATGCCCATTTTTTTTATATTCTGCTCATTTACATTTATAAACCATAATAAGTCGTATAACACAGCAATCAAAACCCCAAAATAGTTCATGGGGGAAAGTGTAGCATGTTCATAGAAGTTATTTTTGAACAAAAATGGTAGCGCAGGGAACTCAATCAAAACTAGCAACTTGATTGTAAAAAAACGTTTGCCACTCTCAAAAAAGAGTTATATCTGTGACAAATTCATTTTAGTTTCCATCAAGATTGTCTAATAGGAGGATACTGTCAAGGTCACTGTTAACGAATAAACAGTTTTCTCAGAATTAACGATTTTGTGAGCCTGGGTTAATTTTGCGCCTCATGCGACAGCTCCCATGTTAAAAGTGTATTTATTCAGTATCAAAATATCGATGTCAGTTCTAAAAAATAACTGTGTAAAACCTTTTTCATTATGCATTATATGTTTCAGAATACTCACTCAAATACATCTTGGCCAAATAATCCATCAAAGTGCTCAATATGCTTATCCATATATCGTAAAATTCATTCACATGGGAAAAAAGCAAGAGAAAAATATCATTTACAACTTTTCTAAAAGAAAAAGAGACGGAGTGAAACATACCAGTAAGTTTGAAGGTCAAATATATGATAATCAAAAGAAGTATTTTAGGGGTTAAAAGAAACGGAATAAAAAAATCTCTCATCGTGGGATTACGTTTAAGCAAACAAAATGCCTTTTTTTTTATTTGGTTATAGGATCAAAGATAGCTAATGAGCGTTTGAAGTGAAATCTTTTATTTTTGATGATACATATAAATTACATAAGTGTAAATGTGTATTTTTTATTATGTCAGAAAGCATTGGCGCCCCCTCACTGGGGCGCCCCACAGTTTGAGAAACACTGCTCTATAGGCACACTATATTTAATAGCTATTTTGTAAATGAATTGCCCAATATCATGATATAACTGATTTTTTATAATTTTATTATTATTAGAAATCATTAGTCTAAAACTCAAGCACCTTCTTTATTCATTGTATTCCTAATATTATTGTTTTTTACAATTATGAGGTCACCAGTAATAACATGCCTCTGAGATATGTTTGTAATATCTTTATTTACTTTCTTAATATATCTTCTCACATCTATCAATACACACACAAATAAATCTTGATTAATACATTTCTTGATTAAATACAGTTCTATTAATTAAACACAATCAGATACAAATCAATTCACCCACACACAAGAGACTATCTCTTATACTTTCTCTTTCCCAGATCACACCCCTGTGGCCGCTCTCTATCACCGACGGAATTCCTTTTCCTTTCTGTCCAAAAACAAATCCGCACTTTCCTTTTTGTGATCCGACAACGCTCTCAACTTCTTTTCCCGACCCAGTCTTAGCGCTTAAACGTGGGACCTTTTCCTTCCTCGACCGTACACTTTCAGAGTCCAAGCCCTCTTCCAAAATACATTAACCCCCTAAAGCCACGCCCCCTCTCTCGCCAACAGCAGTCTTAGATACTACAATGTTTATCCATGAATTCTTTAAATTCATAACAATTACATATTAAGTGTTCCTGTTTTATAGGCACATTATAGTTAAAAATTGATCTACCTATTTTTTTTATTGTATTTAAAACATTTATTAATAGTAATATTTTGAATTGGGAAAGATGACATGTGTTTTTTAAATATGCCTGAAAAATTATTATCATATGATTTATTCATATATAATGTACAATATTCTATTTGATAATCTTTATGCATATTGACTTTTATATTATGCTTGTTTCAAAAATTAGTGAGTGTCCTTTATAATATACAAAGCATGATAGTCTTTAATTTTATCTGAATTTAGCACATCTTCTGTGTTACATAATTCTGTCTTACTGAGTCCAAATATGAAAGATTTAATGTTTTTTATGTTAAAATTGTTATCGAATCTGGTACAAATATCAATAATACTAACTGTAAGTGCTTTTTTGTCTCTAATTAATCTTTTATTTCTAGCCCCTCTAGTTTTCTTTTATTAATCTCATTGTTGTAAAAATAATCTTGAGAATTTTGTTTAATGGCATTTAGAATATTTTTTCCTTGGTAAAATACATTTAGTCCATAAGGATAAACTGCATTATAATATTTAATATATAGTAATTTTCCCACCATAATCTTTCTTTAACATCAGGAACAACTTTAATAATATTAATCATGTTCAAAACCATGTGTACTAAAGTGTGTCGTATTTCTATTTTATTTGAATTTTTAATACTATTGAAGTATTTAGTATCCGACCAATGTTGATTAATTCTAATATTAATTGTATTAGATGTCTGTCCTGTATATTTAAATTGGCATAGATTGCATGTCAACAAGTAAATACAGTTATATGTCTTACAGAAGGTAAATTTAGAATCATCTTTAATTTGATCATTATGTATCATTTTACATCTTTTGTAAAAAGGAATTCCTTTATTGCCAAATTTACTATTTTGAAGCTTACCTAAGATCTATTACATTTGATAACTTTTAAGTTATTAGAAACATTATTGCAACGCATTAAGAGCCTTTTTAGAATTCTTTAAGTATTCCTTATTCCAGAATACTCTAGTATTACAATGTCTCGTTGAATCTCTACAATGACCTACATTCAAAACTTTGTCACTATCTACTGTGTTCATCATGTCTATAGTATTTTTGTGTTAAAAAACTAGCCTAACAGATTATAAAATACTAACAATTATTAGAATACCAATTGCTAAAAAAGTATATAAACTACCAAAATAAAAGAGTTAATGGTTACTTTCTATATATATAAATCTAAAATGTATTTGCCTGTTCATGTTTTAAAATAAATCCTTTTTGATAATAGAAATGTCCTTTAGATAAAAATAGATTTATATTTTATCAAACAGTTACATTTGATTTTACTAAAATAAATAATAAATTCCGAATTGAATTATGCATGTCCTTTACTCTATGGATGGTACATGATTCTCAGTGTGTGTGACTTTCATTTCTCCTTTTCTGTTTGGAGTGCCCAAAAAGTAAGAGATGTATTTTAAAGTTTAAAAAAAGTATTCAGGATGGTTAAGATTAAGGGCAATGTATACTTAATCGTTTGCGAATGACTTCACAATCAAATTTCAACAATGAGTAACGAAATATCAATTCAAAAGAAACAACGTAATTTTCAAGAAAAGGGCAACTGTAATATTTTAAACATTATTTGATCATTTCATTATTATATTATCTTTGTCTGGGGGAATGCATGAAAAATAATGAAAACAATAATAATAATTCATTCAGTTTTAAATTTTCACTCCAATAAATGTTTTTTGCTTCCAAATTTGATATAAAGGTACATATTTTTATGTGTGGCCCGCGAGATTATGTTTTTTAGAAGTGGCCCGCAAGGTCATTTGGGTAGGACACCCTTGGCCTAAAGCAACACGTTAGAAAAAAAGGGAGCTCAAGCATTCTTACAAACATACCCATCAAAGAAATATTAGAACAAAAGGGAAAAGAGGAAGGAAGAACGGGAAACTTTAAGAAAACAGAAAAAAAAGTGAAGCTAAAAAGGGAGTAAAAAAACTCGAACTAAGTTCCTGTAGGCCTAAGTCTATAAAATCCAGGCCAAGCAATCCAGTTGCATCAACTTCAAAGGATGGTGTTATAAGATGGCCTGCTTGTGAAGAGAAATATTGTGACCCTCCAACAGAAGAATCGATCCAGTGCTGTAAATGCCAAGAATGATGGCATGAAGAATATTTCAATTATGAAAATGGCATTTTTATTTCTGACTATTGTTAGCTGCACAACTAAACATTTCAACAAAACGTTACAATGCATAACGCTTAGTTTGATACTTTGTAAGATGTAAAAACACAATTATCATTTGTTAAAAATCATGTAACATATTCAAAAGATAAAATATGTTCAACCTTTTACAATGTTATCTTGCTCCAGTACTGGGGCAAGATGACAATTTGTAAGGTTCTGAAAAAATAAAATTATCCTTTGTTTTGTTTATTTGAAAAATTAAATGGTAATGTATTTAATACTATAAAGGACTACTCTAACACTCCATGTAAAAATAATTTTTTATTCTTAAAAAAAATAAATTAATAAACAAAAACTGTTAACATAGTCATCTCGCCTCTGTCTTCCCTACATTTTATCATCGAATGATGACAAAGTAGTTTTATAGTATAAATGTCGTGTGTCTTTTTTCACTTTTGATAAGAATCAAATTTTCTTTCGTTCTTTTAAACATTGAAGGTAATTGGTATGTTTTAATTTTTGTTGAATGACTACATTGGATACTCCTTTTGCAGTCTTCTTTTCCGAATCTGGAGTCAGCATGGAACACATTTTAGCTCGAAAAACTACAAATTCAATATAATAGGCTTTGAGTTCATTTCCTCCTAAAAACAACCGATTCGTTTGGTTTTTTTTTTTTTTCACTGTATAATGCATGATCCTGAGGATAGTCAGAGGTGTCGTATATGTCTAAATTTTCTCCAATATCTTTATAAATATCATCTATCTCAATTTCACATGTTAAGGAGTCGTATCTGTGAACAAAAGATTCGCTTTATCCATGTATCGTTTTTTGTGGTTATAGTGAAAGTTATACATTAAAACTTTACTCAGCTCTGAAATAACTCCTATGTATATAGGACGATTAAAGGGGCTATGCACACACATGTGATTTTGATATTTTTACAATACTACTAAACTATCTGTGATAATTTTTAAAGTAGGATCCACAACTAACTTTTTGGCTTGTTTTTCAGAAGTGACTAACTGCACATTTGAATGTTTTCTAACATTCTCCATTGTTTTTCCATACACTGGGTTATTTAACAATTCGAAAAAATCTTTCTCAAATGAAGAAGAGACTAATTTTCTTTGATTGGTATTAAACTCAATGCATGGTTTTATAACTAAGGTTTTTGTTTGAAACTTTATGAACTCCTGTTAATTGCAATCCTAAAGATAGGTATAATTGCAAATTTTTATAATATGCGATATAATTAATTATTCTTGTTCATCAAATTTTGTACTAATTTTTTACTTTCATGAAACTTTTCACAATTGAATGTTTGTAATATATTTCTTAAAGTGGGTCCAAATCATATGTGTTTTTTAATAAACAATTTTTCGGGTGTCAAGGGATAGTCACTATGTAAATTATTGTTCTTTAGAATATTCAAGGTCTACCTCAAAAAAAAACGTAACCAACTTCACTATTTTCATCTATGAATAAAATGTACTCTATATTGAATGCAGCTAGAGAAATTCATTCAAAACCACCATAGGGTAAGGCTTGGGATATTGCCCAGCCATATAAATTATTTGTGCCTAAATAAATAATATATTTAAATGGACTTAATGGATCATAATCTTCTAAAAACCTGTTATTAGTTCTAGCATACCTTTTGCATGTCGTTGAAATCCCCCACGAATAACTTTTTCAATAAATAAATGCATGTCAATGCTTGTGAACAATTGTAAAGGAATTGTAATTGAATTGAACTCATTTTTAAGCAAACCTGACATACAAGAGATGGTGATGCAATAAGGTGTGCAGGATACAATTCATAATTTTTAAGGCATGTATTTCAAATATATCAGCCAATAGCAAAACATCACTGTCTACATACAGGTCGTGATATTCACTTAGAGATTTTATTTTGAAGGTGGACAACACATTTTTAGCATGTTTGTAATCTTTTGCACTCAAATGCTCTCCAGATAATGTGTCGTAAAATGCAGAAGCAGGAAGTAAGGTAATCTCTGAAAACTTTTGGAAGTTATCCATGCATTCATACGGATAAGTTCCTTTTCACAGAAGATGGAATTTTATTTTAAAATGGTGAAATCGCTTTCTTTAAAATTATATATTAACATTTGCAGTGAAGTTGGTAACAATTGAAAACTATCCATGAATTGTAAAGATACTTTTAACATTATTTTCTTTAATAATTTTTTTCATAGAAAAAAGATACATTTCTCCATATTATTAGCAAGAATGTTAAATTCATTGTGTTTAGAATACCCTAAACATTTAATTATGTGATACGCATTATAATTTGTAAGGTTATGAAACACAATAGGTATTATTTTTTGCATTTTATATTGTAAATTACAATGATTATGAGCTGCTCTTCTATAACACCCACTCAAATGACAATGGTCTCTAACTTTATCATTCTCGAGGGGATATTTACAAAGATAGCACTGTGTTTCGGAATTGAATTGTTCCTCTTCAGGTGAAAGATTCATTGGCATAACAGTGGTTAACACTGGAGTAACAGTTTCTTTTTCTTTTATCAAATTATTGATGAAATGAGTGGCAGCATCAGGTCCTTGATAAACAGTGATCAGCTTCAGCATTTTTCTATTAGCACCAATCACAATGTATGCATAACCAAAGGATTTATTTCTTGCTATTTTTTCCATATATGTACATTGGTTTCTAGGTTGGACAGAGTGGTAAGGAATTAGAGAATTAATTCAAAGTCTGTGTATATTATAAAAGGAACTTAGTGTTGAAATTCGATTTTCTTAAACTGTAGTATATTTCTATTTGGTGAAGGCATTTTAATTTTTTATGAGCTAACATTTTTACAATAATTTTGATGCTCTTGTCACAAGTCTTCTTGACAAAATCGGTGCAAACATCGATAACATATATGAGCTTTTTCATGATGTTTACTCAAATCACTTATCAACCTCAAGAAGTTCCAAAAGAGGCAATAATACTACCTTTCCTCATTTGATATATATGACAAGTTTATGCAATCAAGGTCTTCATGAGAGGAAATATACAAAGGGAAAATTTTTTGTTCAAAACCATATACATTTATGCAGACACTATTGAGTTTTTCGAGGGTAGAAATACTTGTTACAGGCACTGGACATTTCTCCTCACCAAGCTTTATTTCTGATTCATGAGACCTATAATGATGGACAGAATTTGCACGATTTTAATGATCAATCTTTAATTTATGAGCTAATAGACCCAAACAAAGCACTTTTGACCTTCATTTTTAATGTTTAATATTGCTTTTTTATAAACCAATTTTTTTGGCAAAGGGATATAATTGCTAGGGCTAAGCGTTTGGTATTTTGCCATATTTAATTCTCATTTTAAAATTTTTTCTGGAGTCCAACTTGAACCTCTTTAAGTGAATTCCTTGAATGAATTTTGAATTTTTTTTAAAGGCTGATTCTAAATGTTCAGTTATTGTGTTTTCCATTAATTCTATGACACAATCTGATTGAAAAAGGGAGTGATAATTCCTAGTCATTTTCCTGTGTGGTTCGCATAAGTGTGTCACAATAGCATACCATTTGAAAGCCATTTTTTCTTCTAATTTTGATTGGAGTTCTTCAAAAATAAAAGGTTTAACGAAATCAAAAAACTTCAAAAAATCTCGTTTATTGTCTGTTATAGAATCAAGTGTTGTAATTGTAAGCACATTCAAAGCACTATTATCCTGCTTCCTAAATACAATTGAAAACAACTTTGGAAGATGACTACAGTAAAAAGAATGGATAGCAGATCTGTGTTGACCAGAGGGTAGTGTTTCTGTTGATGTTCTTACAGCTGGGATACACAAAGTACTGCAAAGCCTTTGGCTGTGGAGCAGCAAAGGAATCGTTTTGCGTTACATCAAGAGGAATTGACCTCAGAAAGGATTTTTTTTTAAATCTGGAGAATTAAATGTAGAGCAGTATTCTTCAGAAGCAATGTACAGCATGTACCGCAGCAATAAAATAATTCTTTCCTTCAAGCTTGGCCTTGCTAAAATCTTGGTAAAAGCCATGGATAAGAAAAGGCAGCATTCAATTACGTGCAAGAAAAATTCTCCCAACAAAGAGTAATAAAAATTTTCTGAGAAACTTCTTCAAGGTAAAGTAAAACAGGTTTGAGGATGTGTTCTGTGAAGTATCAAAAAAATTTCGTAGGAAAGGACAAGGCTGAAAACTATAGGCATCTGGTTAAGGATGTGTTGCTTTATTTCAGGATTTCGGCTGCAATATAACCACTTTCTGGACTCTCACTTGAATTTCTTCCCTGATAAACTGAGAAAGTCAGTAATGAGCATGGCTAACTTTTTTTATCAAGACATTGCCAACATGGAAAAAAGGTGCCCACTAATGTTAGCTGGTAATTGTTGGCCACTCAAAGATACTCTACGGCAAAAAAAAGAGAAAAAAAATGAAATTTTGAAGCGGATTGAAGTATTCCTAATACGTATTATAATATACCTGCATATATACACTTTCATAAACAATACAAAAAAATTGTAGCCAATTCAGCTTTTTCTTAGTCATATTCATGTTCAGTACATTGAATTTATAAAGAATTCATTATGTTCAACTCAGAAGCGGAAACTTTTTAAATAAAATTTGTGAGTTGTTTTTCCTATTCTTATAAATCAAATTATGCTGCTTTTTGATACCAACTTCCATGCTATCTTAATATTTCAACACCACAGCATTTTTTTTTTAATTTTAGAAAGGAAATTTTCTTTTTCAAAGATCCCGAGACAAATTTAGTTTAAATAAGTATCAATTTCATCTTCTAGAAATTATTTAAAATATTATTTATGCCTCAGAAAACTTTAAGGAATCAAAAGAAAGAACTTATTTCATTAACAGATAATTTTAAACTGGAAAAAAAATTAGAATTCATTTAGCATTCAGCTTCATTTCATAAGAATTTCATTTCTTCAAAGAGTTGTTGTTTAAAAGCATATGTACACAAGTTATATTAATATAGGAATACTTTTTTCCCCCTTCTTATTTTGGAAAGTGTTTAGGTTCAGGTTCTATTCTATTCCATTAGTTAAAGACAGTTTTGGAAAAAGAAAAGAAAGGATACATTTATTTCATTAACGAAATTACATATGTTCTTCTTTGTCCGGTTTATCGACCTCCACTTCTTCATCTGAAAGTATTTCATCCTTACTGGCATTTTTCATTATGCTTTCCTCATGCTCCATCTCATCCTCTTCATCTTCATCTTCAACATCCATCTCAAAAAGACGAACCTGTCTCTTGCTGGAAAAGAGAATGCAGGAAACCTTACGTGAACCACTTACAGCTATCTGCAATGCTTTCATACCCTCCAACTTCTTGCAATTCTTTTTCTCCACAAAAGGACTCACCTTCAGGATGGGTACATTTAGCCCAAGAAGCTGACCAGTACCTGCTGCAACTGGTTTCAGTTGCATTAATAATGATTTTATGGAATACTGCAACAAATAGGATGAATTTTTGTCCTCCGGGTTGTCCTCGGAAAGCAGTACAGTGATTGTATCCTTATTGTAAAATTTTAAGTCCAAGATTTTCAAATTTGTATCTGCTTCCTTAGAAGAACTTGTCAATGGAGCAAGCGATGAATAAAGAGCACCATGGAATGTTACACCAATAACCTCAACGCCGTTCGATTTCGACTCTGTTGATTTTTCTCTAATGAGGTAAAAATGGGAACAAGGAGGTGCGGAATCTGTGATAGCAGTGAACATATAATTCGTTTCGGTGCAATAAAAATGAGACATTTTAGGCAGTGATTGAACTTGGCCTGTTTCGCATAATGTATAGCGGGTCTGTTCATGAGCCGTCTCCTCCAAGATTGTCCATGGTCCTTTCACGGCAGTGTCAATTACCTTACGTAGGTCACTGTACATGGTAATCAATGATTTCTCTGGCTTGTTTTGAAGTATAATTCCGGTCTCGAACATCTGTGGATTGTCTTTAAGGAATTTGACCCATGGGTTTCCACTGTAAGATGGTGGATATGGAAGGTCTTCGTGTTTAAGGTATTGCGCAACGCGTTCGAGTTTAACAGTTGTCTTCTTGTTTTCATCATATTCAATGGTAAAATGTTCCTTCAAGAACTCTGCTACAAAATTTAAATCTTGTTGAGTCAATCTGCTTATTTCTGGAGGAATAGGTTCTTCAGCCAGACGAAGCATAACGCTATATAACCACCGAAAGAAGGCCTTGAAGTTTTTCAAGCTATTATCGATGACTTGTTGAATTTCATTGGCCTTTAACACAAACGAACCAGTAGCCATAACTGCCTCTTTAACTAAAGATTCTCTGAGACCTATTGGTCCAAATTGTTCTGTCCACATCGCCATTCCTTTGAGTTCATTTAGATGGTAGTAGAGTGAAGCTGCAGCGTTTTGAAGACGCTTAAGAACCAACTTCTGTATGTTTGAGTAGGACAATTCAATGGATTGCCCAAATTTCTTCAAACCACTCTCTGTTAGGTCGTGCATCAGGAACTTTTCCAGAGAATCTGATGGATTGCCAAACATGAGTAATTCCAAAAAGTCATCGCTTATCGTACCCTCCTCAGAAGCGGTATATTTTTGGTGAGCATAATTATGAAGTTTTGTGTCAATTTCCAACAGTATATCTTCCCACGCCTCGGATATGGCACGAATAGTCGACGCCAAGCAACTCATCAGAGAGGAAATCTGACCAAACTTCAAAGAGACAATCTTAATTTCTCCCATACAGTCATATATCAGAGAGATGAAAAAAGAACGATAATGATAGGAATAATCCTCTGCTTCATCTTTCTTCTCCAGCACAACTGTGAGCAACCTAAAATCTTGAGAGAGGGCGACAGATACCACACGATCAGTTGTCGGTTTATCGGGTTTGATGCTGACTTCGACCAAACCAGTAGGGTACATGCCAAACGAGTGTAAATGAACAGATCCAAACTGTGTGCCAATCGCTAAGATGTTGAGATCCTTTTGGCCTTTCATTCTCTTGAAATCTTCAGCCATCTCTTCATTTCTGTTGGAAGCTGTACTGTAACCTTTGTTGACAGGAAAGTGTTTCTGAAGAAATTCTGTGGATCGGTCTGTGTAGATGGGTCTGTATTCTTCTGGGTCCAACTGCATGCATTGGACCCATGTCAGGGAAGTAACAACACCAGGCACATCTAAAACATGAACTGTTTCAGAGTTCTCCACGTCACACAGTCTTATTGTTCCTGTAAAAAAAATAGTGTTTGATTAAGACAGTAAATAATTTGACAAATGCTGACTTACTAAAATTACCATTTTGAGTAGAACAATATTGGGTGTTTCTAAATGAATATCAGAGATTTAACGCATTCTTGTATTTATTACATATAACTTAAAAGTACAATTCATGCATCGAATGAAAGAGTAACAGAAACAGTTTTGCCTACAAGCTTGCAAATGTTCAATGTGAGCCCCAATTGTCACACGGCACACATCAAGTCGATTGGCAAGTTCATCCCTAACTTTGTTTAGTGTGTCTGAGGTAATTCTTGCAACAGCTGCTTCAATCCTGTGTCTTAAGTCTGGAAGATCAGCTGGTAGCGGAGGTACGTACTCACAAACCTTAATGAACCCCTTCAGATAAAAATCACATGGCATCAGATTGGGTGAACGTAGAGGCCTGTGAAACAAACTTTATCATGAGGCCCATTGCGAAAAATCTATTCGATGAGAACAGTGATGTTCAACCAATCGTGTACTGAGAGATGCCAGTGAGGTGGTGCGCCATCTTGTTTCCAAATGAAGTTATCTCGTTCACTTTCTTTCAACTGAAGAAATAGCCATAGATGTAGAACATCAAGATAGGCAGAACCAGTTACAGTTGATTCGCCGAAAACGAAAGGACCATACACTTTCCACCAAGATATGGCACAAGAAACATTCAATTTAGGTGAGTCTCGTTGCTATTCTAGCACCTTGTGAGGATTTTCTAAGCTCCAGATGCATGCATTATGAGTGTTCACATGTCCACTGAAACCCTCATTACTCAGTAATAGCAGATTCTCTGTCTTTGCAAACTGGGGAACTCAAAATACTCTGTTTTCACAAGTCACCATTCTTCTATAAGCACGTTGATCGGCAGAAAAGGGGGGAAATTAAGGTATGTTTTGCATACATACGGACACATGCCAGCAAACAAAACTGTTTTAGTTGGTCTTTAATTCGATGTATGATTTATATTAATAAGTTAAATGTAATAAATACTATAAAGCGTAAAAACTCCAATATTCATTTGTAAATACCCTGTACTGCTTGGTTTTTATTAAATTTTTTCTAAAGTAAGAGAAGTTTAAAGTCTCAAGAACTCTTTATAAAATACACTGCAACAAAATTAAGTGTCATGGCTTAGCCCAATTTGTCTCTCGTGTCATAAAATCAATCACTCAATCAAGCCCAAAAATTTAAAATGCAAGAAATCATCATGTTTATAATTTAGCAGTGAAACTCTTTTAACCTTTGTTTGTTCAATCAGCATTTGTACAACATTTAAAAATATTATACATGTGAACTATTTCTAAAATAATTTCTCAAATTAATCTGTCATTTAATTTTTAAATGGTTTGAATAAAAGAAAACTATAAATAAAACATTCTATAATTTAACAGAGACTGGTACACAGACAGTATTTAGCAAATTTTTATATTCTTATATCCAAGCAAGTTGAAGAAATACTTCTTAGCCTACCATTAATTTTTTTCTCTCTTTGTATCTGTGTAATTATAAATTAATTTTACAAAATTTAATAATGGTAGATAATAAAAACATTGAAGATGGTAGAAATGTAAATACTGTTTAAAAATTAAGGGGGGTGGGAAATAAGTAATTTTTTTTTCAATAAATAAGTACTGCATTTTAAGTGAAATTTAATTTTTTTGAAAACTTTTCACTAACCCTTTTACATTTAGGGTTTCACAATATAAGTTAAGTTACTCTAATTCAATAAATATTTCTGTTTCAATGACATTATTATACACTGTTAATTCACAATCAACTTTCCTGATCTGTTATAAATCTACACATTATGTTTGGAATTCCCCTTTGCTATTAATATTAAAAATTGTTGTAATTTTTTAACAATACGCAATGTTATATACAAAATTAATCCAACAATAAGCAGCCTTTTTTTTTTACTATTATTTAAAAACCAAAACAGCAGAATATTCTCTTTTAAAGGCTAATTTAATAATTTTAGAAACTAATAATTTACAGAGATCACGTTTATGCTTTCATTAAATCAAAAATATTTCCATTGATTTAATAAATAAGAACCTTTTTGCAAAATACATTGAAGAATTTTGCTATAATAAGAAAAGTAATTCAAAAAATCTCATTTATATTTAATAATACTTTAAAATCTGTGTTAAGTCTTGTTTTTAAGAATAAATATTTACTGATGAATCAAGGGAATATTCTTTTGAAAAAATAAATAAAAAATAGTTCCTTACTTTTCATTTTTAGAAATATGATACACTCAAAACACGTAATAAGTATTGTGATGAACACATAATTCTACTTATATTTTACTAAAAAGACAATGCTTTAAAATATTATAAGAAAAAAGGATAAGGATAATGTATACATAAGTATCAGTTCAACTTGAATTCACTTATGAAACTTTAAGGTAAAAGATAAAAAGGGAGGAGATTGCTTATTTTACAATGAATACAGAAATAGCTAGCATATAAAGTTAAAATGAACTATATCTGAATATTTGTGACTTTTTGAAAGTATATAGATATTGATATGTATTCTTGAGCAAATAAACTACATTAATATACATACCTTAATATTAGATTTTGAATACAGAAAAAAGTGGATTTTGAAGTTTATAAAGAAAAAAAAGAGGAAGCATTAACAGAAAAAATTTTAAAACACGTGATTTATTCAAATTTTAAAACCTATCAACAGTTTATATTCCTTCAAAGATTTGTAAACCTTATGAACAGCAGCCATTTTCAATTATCCTAAACTATCTTTAAGCTTTTTCAGTAATTTAATAAAAAAAAATCCATTTAACAGATACTGATATAAAGCTCTGTACATTAGATAGTTTCCAAAATGAAAAAAACATCTGAAGCAGCTTAACTAGGTTTATCAAGTATTAAATAATGTATTTTGTAATAAAGAAAAATTTTCGAAGAGTGTTGAAGATGTATAAATGCTTTCAATCAGGATCAGATTATTTTATTATCTAGGAATGAAATAAAATATAATAAAGAGCCATCATTAAAATTAAATTAACACACATACTTAAACATAGATAATAAAATACTTTAAAAAATAACATTTCAGAAAACACTTCAAATTTTCTATCATACAAAAAGTGTAAGCCAGTAAAAATGATTAAGCCTAACAACACTGCAATATTATAAATATTCATGGGAAAACTCAAACACTTAAACATGATCCACCATAACTTATTAATCAAAATTTCCTCCTCCTAGCAAGTTATAGATTTGACACATCTAGAAGAGAAAGTATCTTGCAGTTTCTTTTCTTTTTAAAAGTAAAAAAAGAAACATACAGTGGACCATAAAAGTGTTCGTACACTCGCAATTTTTTTTATAAAATTTTATGTTTTTAACTAACAAAAATAAATAATCAAAAAGCTACAAAAAAATTACGCCTCAAGTCTCCATACACTTTACAAAAATATCAACATAGCTTTAAATATTGTATTTCTTTCTTAATTTAGTAAATAGGCTATCTTTTAGTGTGTCCACAACCACTTTTAGACGTCATGGTATAGATTTAATCAGTTTTTTGTAATTTCTGCATCGATTTTCCTCCATGCTTCTGTGTGATTATTGTTTTTACTTCACATTAAGCATTTATATGTCATGCTTTGTTATAGAGATACCAGCAGCCTACATTGAGCAGTGTGCTTGGCATCATTATCCTGTTAAAAAATTATCATCTCCAATATCCAAATTTTGGATGGATAGTTTAAAATTTCTCTTCAAAATATTTAAATAGATAATCCATGATTCACAATATCAAAAAATACCAAATTACCTAATCCTGAAGCCAATTTACACCCCCATGCAAGAACAACTCCAGCTTCATCAATGGCATAGCTAGTTCTGAGTGGGCCCCAAATCAAAACTTCTTAGGGGCCCTTGTTTAAAAAAGAAAGCCCTATTAGTGGTACTGTAGTTACACCTGTATCATTGATACAGCGGTAGCTATGCCCAAGACCTTCATGCTGAAACATGGAGGTGGAGGGGTTCTTGTTCCACATAAATTCATGAGATTAAATTCCTCATTTTTTTTTTTCATTTACAAACTATTATGCGCCCATCAGAACAAAAAAATTTGAGTTTTCCGTCATTCCAATCAATTTGCTGTGAATATTGAATTTTCTGAAACTTAATCCCAAGAATCTAGTTGGATCAATGAACCATGGAGGTGGCAGTGTTCTTGCATTGGGGGTGTAAATCGGCTTCAGGATTAGGCAATTCTGTATTTTTTGATAATATTGGAATCATGAGCTCTATTTAAATATTTTAAAGATAAATTTTAAATAATCTGCCTAAAATTTGGATATTGTAGACAACTTCATTTTTTAACACTAAATGACGCCAAGCACACTGCTCTCAATGTAGGTTGATGGTGTCTCTATAACTGTTCCCAAATTCTGACCCCCCTCAATCACTTTATTTAGCCCTGTAGAACATATTTGGTGAGAATTTGATTAAAAAAAGGAAAGCATGACATATAAACGCATAATGCAAAGTAAAAACAATAACCACAGAAGCATGGAGGAACATCGATGCCGAAATTACAAAAAAAAACTGATTAAATATATACCAAAATGTTTAAAAGTGGTTGTGGATACTAAAAGATATCCTATTAAGTACTAAATTAAGATAGAGATACAGTATTTAAAGCTAGGTTGAGAGATTTTTATAAAGTGTTCGAAGACTTAAGTGGCGTAATTTTTTAGTAGCTTTTTGATTATTAATTTTTAAAAATAATAGTTATACTATTTTTAAAAAATTAGTCATTTTATTAAGAACAAGTCTCAAAAATCATTAAAAAAATTATAATTCAGAAATATTAATTTTTATTAGTTGAAAACATTAAATCTTATAGGGAATTGCGAACGAACACTTTTGTGGTCTACTGTATGTAAAATATATATATAAATTGCCCTTGACTCTCCTTCTAATGTAGTAAAGCATTTTGCCTTGTTTGTACTTTAAATAGTGATAAAAACATAAAATTTTCCAGTTTAAAAATTTAAACTTTTAGCTGCAATTGCAGTTAAAGAAAGGTAATTATTTCTGTGCTCATATTATATCATATTTTAGGTACATTAATACTGAGTAAATTACTCATGGCTCATAAGTTACTCTCACTTGGGATTTTTAAGAAAATGTGCCAACTAATTATTAAAAATGTTCTCATTGCTATACATATTTTTTTATAACTGATGAGTTTAAACAATGCCAGATCATATCAGAAAGTATTTTGCATTTTATCATTTTTATACTGCAGGCAAATTTTATAATGGTATGTAAAATGTTCTGAGAGTTCTTTCGAAATTTTGTTCTAAAATATTCAAAGAAAAAAATCCCTTGAATGTTCCAAATGACATTCAGTCAAATGAATTGTTCAAACACATTTTAATTTGTGTATTTTAAAAAAAAGAAAGAAAAGGATAGCAAAATATTATGGAATTTGAATTTTTCACAATTATGTTACTTGTAAATCACATTAAATAGGTTGAGCACAGTAGTCTCAATAAATTATGGATTACTTTTTTAGCAATGAGGTGCTGCAAATAAAATACAACAAAAAATATGGCACTTTTGATTTATTTGTTTTTCTTTTTACTGTCTTGTGCAGTCTTCAGATTTTAAAAAAATTATACTTTAAAATAAATGCAACTGTCAAAAACAATCAATACATCAAAATAATTATCTAATATTTTAAAAGATTTACAAAACTGTAAAATTGAAAAAAAAAACAGTGAATTTGTGTATTTTATAAACATTTATTTAGATATATAACCACAAAGTTTTCGATTCTTGTTGCTTCATAACAAAACCTAACAGAATTTATGACATCAATAACTTAAAGACAAATTAGGCTCAGATATTTTTTGAATTAATTATATTTGCAAATAAATTAATTGAACAGAAATCTGAAAATTCGAAAATATCTATTAAACTTGAAGTTTCAGACACACAAAACCTAATCATTGCATATAGATACACACTATCTCTCTCTGGTCATTTTTCATCTAATTAAATTGTAAAAATTTTTTATAGTAAGCAGACCTAATACATTCCCTGGAGAAGCTGGTATCTCTTTTCAGTGTTGCATAGGTGGATATCAATCACTGCAGGTAATTTTGATGCCCAGTTTCCTAAT
Source organism: Trichonephila clavipes (assembly GCA_019973935.1). NCBI lineage: Eukaryota > Metazoa > Arthropoda > Arachnida > Araneae > Nephilidae > Trichonephila > Trichonephila clavipes. Next base: position 216,698 of record BMAU01017825.1, read on the forward strand.
TAGAGGGAGGCACCCGAGTTCTGATGATGCGAACCTGTACTAGAATTTAATTTTGCTGTGAGCATCCAAGCCAAACAGACACAATGGATCTTTTACATGCCGTATAATCACATGACATGGCCGATGTCAATTTTCTGCATCATGAAAATTCACACACTTGGACCTGCAACCTTGGGTGAGAAGGCTAGCGACAAACCAACCATGCCAATCAGCCGGCAACACACAAAACTAAAAGCATTTTATTTTTTTAAGCTTAAAAGCATAAGGTGTGTTTCAGAAGTGTTTTTAACTGAAAGACCTATTTTTGGAAATAATATCTTTAATTTTCTATTGTAGCTTTCTGTTACAGCTACAACCAATACGGTCTAAATTTTTCCAAAAAGAAAATATTTAAATATCATGATCTGATATTTCATTAATGTGAAGAGAACTGTAATTTTTGCTCATCTCTATCAATTTTTAACTGAGTTTATTTTCTCTGCATAAAATCTGTGAGCACATTTTAAATCTTCTACACTTTAATTCTATAGTGATATATTTGATTATGTAAAATTAAAAACTGTATATTTCTTGAATGTTTCTAAATTTAAGGATAGCATGATAAATGAGTATGTATGCAAAACAGAAAAAGTTTAACATCAATAAATTCAATTTCAATCAAGGTAAAAAACATTTAAGGGACACAGTATGATTCAGTTAAAAAATGATTCAAATATGATTTTTTAGCCAAAATTTTTCTTTATATATTTTTCTATAATCTCACAAAATTTAGAAGCTGAGTGTAAATAAAAACTTTAAGTTGGTTTATCTGGGGGGGGGGGCACTAGCTTGTCTTCACACATTTAAAATGCTAAGTCTTTTCTTCCTGTTCAGCCAAATACTTTCATAATTTTCTAACAACTGTTATTAATGCATGAAACAAAAGTTGGTATGCATGTTTGATTCAAAGCAATACTTACTTTTTTTAAAAAACAAACAATTGAATTTAGAATTTATATATTTTTTAAGGAATTTTCGATAAACATTCATGAATAAAAGTATTTTATTAAAATCAATATCACAAAATCCATACCAACTTTTGTTATATATAGTTTGAAGTACTTGCACAAATCAAATTGCATATGTGTATGTCAATTATTATAGGTGGAGAACATTTTAAAATCACTTCATAAATTTTAAAATTTTTCTTTAAAAAAAATGATTAGCTTTTTTTGACATTTCAAGCACAAAAACTGCTTTGCATCATGTATATATTAGGAGGCAATCAAAAATATTTTGAAAAACATTAAATCAAAGATTTTTATATAAATGGTACCATATCCCCTTAAAGTTTTCAGTTAATATATTGTTTTCAGTTTAATTTTTATAAATGTAAAAAAGAAAAGAAATATCAGTAGAAAGCAGTATTTTCTAAGCATGAACTGCAGAGAAACATAACAATAAATAACTGAAACAAAATACAGAACTTTTAATTATAAAATTAAAAGTATGAAAACTAAAAATAAAATGTTAAAAAAAAAAAGAATTTTCCATTTTAAAAACTGTTAGACCCTGAAAAAAAGGTATCAGAGTGACCTTGACAAAAGTTAAATACCACAAATCACCAGCTGGCAACCTAACATTGCCAGTACAATTGTACTGGATAATCACATTTAATCAGTACAGTCACTTGGCAAAAAAACATATTACTTAAGATTTTGCTAGAAATTGAATTTCTTAAGTTTTTGAATTAAAACACACAGTTATATTTAACATTAATATAGTATATACTATACATAACTTTTTTTACTAACACTACACTTATAGAAGTTAAGAATATCACTGTTTAAAGTTGAAATTTGAAGCTATTGCAAATATAAATTTTCATCGCACTTCACACTTAAAGTGATGTTTTTATTTCAATCACTTTTAATATGGAAAGCAATGCACAAATCACACACAGTCAATACTTTAACAAAGTAATAATGATTTCAACCACATCATTCAATTGCTAATGAAATTTATTTTAATTTTTGTGTGAAAGTTGCTGTGGTGGATAAGTACTACAAATAAGCAGGGGAAGGGAAGCTTTTTATACAAGCAAAAGAGTTAATGTTAATAATTATTGTGGGCCAAGTCAATTGCTCTCAGTAAGGCACCAACTATGCCACATGATCTCACTGAATATAAATGATGAAAGTAATGAGTATTTTTAAGATATGCTACAATCTGTAATACAAAGCAAAGATGGATTTCAGCCAACTGATGTTGTTTTTTCTATGTTCAATATTAACTTTCCCTGCCTTCGACAAAGAGCAGCTTGTATTTTAATTTTCATAAATATTTAGTTAACATCTTGTTTTATTTGCATCTATTTATTGTTAGTAATTATTGCAATAAAAAATATTTTAAAGTACAAAGGTTCTTGAATTAATTTATGGAGCTACACAATACATATTTTTTTACAATCCATGCAAAAAACACTAATTAAAAAACATAATAATCATTGATCTAAAGATTAAGTAAGATGGACTGCCAAAAAACATATAAAGAACGAACAGTTCAAAAAAGTAATTCTTACCCATTTCATTAGCATAAGCTAAGATTTTGCCATCTGGTCTCCAAGCCAATGCAGTGACCTCCACAAACAGGTCCTTTGTTGAACCTGAAGTAATTGACCACACCTTCTGCCAAGACAATCGATGCAGTAAGACATCACCAGTGACAGTTGCCAAGGCAATAAGATCCAGCATTGGGTTCCACTCCATCAAAGCTATCTCTGCAGAAACATGTCGCTGCTCAAGCTGACGGAAAGACATGATGCTGCAAGGGAGGATTTTACAATTTAAGTTGATTTTATCCTTGGTAGTCAAAATAAAAAAATAGATAAAAAAAATTTGAGAACTTAAAGAATGTACCATACTTTAGAAACGTAAGAAATTTTTAATGCATACATCTAAAAATATCAAGTATATGTCAAATAAAGATTACCAATAGAAAATGGGACATCGATTTGCCACATAGAAGTGACAGATCAGTGGGGAGAGCCCCAGTGGCGTAACGTACACCCCTGCATTGCAGGGGGGGGGCACAGCCTGACTATCACCAAGTACCTACCCTTTGTAAAATCCAACTTGGAGGCCAAAAACCTGACTTTGCAGGGGGGCCCCAAGTGTTCTCCGTTACGCCACTGGAGAGCCCTGGTATGCAATACTGCTGAACCAGCTTCACAATTAATTTTTTATTCATCTGTTCATATTTTAAATTCAATATTCAATTTGTTTTGAAATACACTGTTTGCTTTATATCACTGAACTTCCAAATGAAATAAAAGTAGACTGTGCTTTGATTTAATAAAGTTGATATATTTTATTCATCAAATCAAAAGATGTCACCAAATGGAACAGTGAAAACTGTTCCCACACAAATTCAAACACAATAATAATAATTACAGCATTTTGGCGACATTTTTCAAATCGGTAATGTCTTTTCCTTTGGTTAAATTGGTTGTAAGTACTAATTCATTTTTTACCAGTTGTGACTGAACAATGCAAACAGATCCACAAATGAGTTTTCCAAATGATAAACATTTTTGAAGCTATTTTTATTTAACTTGTACTTTTGAAGAAAAAAAAAATTGCAAAATTTTTATCAATCTAAAATAAAATACTTCATAAAAATACAATTTTATTTGATTATTACTTTAACAAGTGAAATTACAAGACTATTATTTTGGTATAAAATTAGATTATTTTTCTAAGACAGATTTAATTTAATCATTCACTTAGAAAGTGAATAGAAGGAAATTAAACATTTTGTGTGCAGATATTTAAAAAATGCTTAGATTAAATAATACTGTATGTTATTTATTATGGCTGTTTTCATTCTGCCCTATTGTTAAATATCTATCCCTCTCAATTAGACTTAAGGGTCTACATTATTATCACTATGCCAAGCTATTGAAAAAATCTCACACTTTCTAATTTTTACTTTATTAAAAAAATATTTTTTTTAAAAAAAATAAAAAAGGGAAACAAAAGGTAATATAAAAAAAATTCCTAAAAGTCAATTCCTACACAGGTCAACAAAGAAAATTTTTATTTTAGTTACTTTTTATTAAATAATTACAATTAATATAAATATGTATATACATAGGACAGAATCAGAATATTAAGTGGCAAAATAGAATGATTTTCCATTTTCCTTTCTATATATGGTGTTGGACTATTATTTTTGTTTTTTACTATTTTTCATTCATAAATCACATTCTCAGAAATTAGATCATCCCAGGATGAATTCGAGCCCACAACCTTTGGATTAGAAGTCCAGCACGCGCGCGCGCTATCCATTGCACTACAGGAACACAACCAGCGATTTTCCTTTTTATATATAGTGTTGGACTATTATTTGTGTGCATTTGCTACTATTTATTCATTAACTAAATTAAACTAATGAATTAATACTTGAAAATCTGTATTAACATCAAGTGCCATCCACAACAAGTTTTAAAAAATGTATTTGATGTTGAATGGATGAATAGAAAATATTTTATTAATGACTGAAACTTTGAACAAGATTATATATATATAGGGAGATTGTGAACTAATAGTAGTAATTGAAAAATGATTTATTTTTATAAAGTATTATTGGTATTTTCACAATAATCACATGCTTCTGCCATCCTTTGTTGAATATCGGCAGAATTTTGTATATCCTGAAAATATTCAGCAAATGTCATTAAAGCACCCAATTAAGTTTAGAACTATCAACCCCCTAATACATTCATATTTTTAGTATCACATTTACACACAATATTAAACTGCTGCTAAAAATAATGGTACTTGCATAATAGCCCATCAACCATTTTTGTCAAATCAGAAATCATTACTAAATGCCATGCTATACAGACAATAATGAAAAAAGATTCCTGCATTTGCTTGATAACATTTTTGTGTATAAATAATATTTTTTGAAATAAAATGTCTAATACTAGAGAACTACGGTACTTACATTTTTCACTGTCAAACAATTTTGTCACATCAAAAGATGTTGCCAAATGCAGCAAAATGTTTTCTCATACATGTTCAAACATAATAATAACTATAACAGCATTTGGCAACATTTTTTCATTTGGTAAAATTGTTTGATAGTTCCACAGTACAAAACTTATTTTTGAAAAAGTATTGGAGTATTTCTAAAACAATGAGATCATTTCATTAATAAAAGGACTAAAAAGGTCCAACTTAATGGACTCAATATGTTTATTACTTTAAAAACAGGGGCAGCCATTAGCATAAAATAGTTTTCTTATATATTTTATTCATTTAAGATTAAAATGTTTTAATTGGTTAAAATAATGGGTACTTATGTATAAAATTGTGTAAATTGTATGTATTATGAGTAAATTGGTTAAAATATTGGTGAAATTATGTCAAACGAAACACATGATTACCAATTCAGCACATATGACACATTTGAAATTGGGGTTGCCAACTTGGTGAGTTATCTTGAATGATGGCATCCTTGCAATAGTATGTAAGTACTAAATGATACTATTTAGATGGGGGGGATGTACTTTAAGTTATTTGTGTAAGTAAATTCGGCAAAAATTCTTCATAATCTTTGCCAGTTTATTGGTTGCTTGATAAGTAATTATAAACTAAAAATGTATGAATGGGCAATTATAGGTTATAGAAACCATGGGTTGGTGACTGCTTTTCCCAGCTGTGGCTACTAATGAATATCCACAATGTTACAAGATATAATACATTCAACTACAAACATAATGATGGACAAAATTAAGTGTGCTTTCCTACTTGCTGCAGTGTTTGGTTTCAGAGTTCCTCTAACTGATAAGTACTTATACATGTATGTATGAACATTTTCAAAAAAATATTTTTTAAAGTTTGATTTTTATTCCTAAAAATTCTTTAAGTATATCTATATTTTCCAAAAAAATATTATTGCAATACATTTCTTTGTACTTACATATTATTGCAACCTATTGGCGACATTATATGAAACAAAGTATATGGTTGCTAATTCAGTGCCTACGAGACATAGGAAATCAGGATTGCAACTTGGCAAGTTATTAATAAAGTTAGTGATTGTTGTGATAATACATAGTACCCATTTCTTGAATATATTTTTAAGGAATGTATTAAAACCTTTAAATTATTTTTATTAAATCAAAACTTATAGCCAATTGATGCTGAAAACACTGTCAACTGCATCTTTATTAAAAATTATTAAATTTCATGATTTTTAAAAAATTAAAATTTCAAGCTCACAGTTCATCACTCCTTAGATTATACCAATGAAAACATTAGAGCGAAATTTCTTGCGAATATCTCTCTATCTTCCATTTTAAAATCTTTATTGATATATTACTAGCACAAGTAGTTAGTTCTACATAAAAGTAACCAATTGTTACCACAAGCGATATATAAATATTAATAACTCCAATTGAATAAGATTTAAGGAAGATAAAAACGAGCTACAAGTGTAAAACATGGACTACACGATTTTTGAACATATTCTTTCACAGACCACAATATTTCTTTTGGAATTCTATACATATTTTAAAGAGAAGAGTCAAAAAAGGAAGAAATGATCACTAATGTATTGTATCACAAAAGAATTTCCTTTAAAACTTTATTAGTATGGAAAAAAGAATCACAAAACTAAAGTTTTTTACTTGGACAGATGAAACTATTTTGTTGCCTTTTATTAAGGATAGGAAGAAGAGGAAAAAAATGTTTTTACGGTATTAGATTTACCGAAAACAATAACTTAATATATATATTGCGACTTATATAACTACTTTCATTTTTCAAAGGAAAGATAAATTATTTTTTTAGGAAGAAATTGCCGGTACACGAAAAATCAAACTCATGCAAAATAAAATACAAAAAATAAAATAAATCTTATTAAAAAAAAAGGTGAAAAAGTGTCTCACTTAAAAATTCTTCTCTTTCTTAAAAATTATTCCTATCTTAATATTTTATTTTGAGATTCTTCGAGATGTAATTTCAGATTTCTTGAAACATACACACGGCACAAGCTTAACTCCGTTCTCCCACTAGCGCCTATAAACTGAGTCAACGACGACAATAAGATCAAATTCAAGAGTATCAGAAACCAATGAGGACATTCTTGTACCAGGGAGGAGGGCGGGCGGCGAAGGAGACAAGCCAATCAGGGAAGCCGAAGGCGCAGCCAAACACCGGCTGAAATAGAAATAGTTTGTCATTTCAACCAAAGCTATGGAAAAACGAGGTCATCGGCAAGGAGATCAAATGAAACGAAACAACAACAAAAATAGACTAGATGACGGAATAAAAATGGCAAGGAGTGGAGAACTGATTGAATATTAACGTCGCACTGTTCAGCTACTCCAGGGCTTTTGGCGACGGACCACGTAATTTTGAACCATGATCAAGTGACGTGGAAGACACCTAAGCTAGCACCCCCTCTCCTAACTACCACACCACACCAATGGGTGGACGTTTCAGCTCTCAAGAGATTTAACGTGCATCCTTCCCCTACACGGCTGGTCTTTAGTGGTACTGGGCTCGAACTCGTGACAAGGCAAGCCACGATCCGATACCTATACCACTCGGCTACTGCGGCCACATGGAGTGAAGAAGAAAACAGTGCAAAACACAATTGATTCAGAGTGCATGAATTAATCTAAGGAGCTAGAGGTGGGGAGAAATGAGCTGGCTATGGAGGCTTATGACTTGGTCGTTTTGTACGCGTATTTTTGTTTGCTATTAGGGTATGTGAAGAGCATTTGCGCTCTGATAAATAGATTTCATTATCCACAAATCCTTACACAATGTAAAGAGTTCACTCTATTTTCATTTATTACTTACTTAATTTTGAAGCTCAACTTTTCAAACCTGATATATATATGGAAAAAATATTCCTAGATAGCTTAGTAATATAATCCCCAATAGCCTCAATTTTTAAATCATGGTGAAGTACATTATTTCTAACATACCAAAGCGCATTTGTGTTAATTCTTAAAATTTTATTTTGGATTATTTGAACCTTTTTGAGAGTGGTAGGTGCTGCGGAAAATTTGCAAAATGTTTCAATGCATGTGTGTCTGCTGAAGCGGGTTTTGTTGACCAAAGAGCACGAAAAGTCAATGCCTGTGTAACGGTGTGGCACATAGCGCACCAGGAGGCTTGACACATAGCACATGACATAGAAAGAGGGTGCTGCTGTGAACTCTTTTGTGCCATTGATCGGGAATGAGAGAAGAAGAAGATAATAATTTGTTTGTTTTTACATAAAGTTCAGTTCAGCTCAGTACAGGGAAATTGAGAGATCGTAAAATCGTAAAAAACGACTCAAACGTCGAAGTGTGCGGAAGCGTCATCTATACGCTCTGCACGGATTCAACGACTACTTGCCACTACGGCAAATGCTACAGGGCTGCTTAGGCAACCCTCGCCCCGTACCCATACCTAAAGAGCATCTGACTTCTGCAGCCCTTATCAGGGCTATTTAGACAAAGCAGACTCTATTCTTAATTTTCCCTCTCCCTCACGTTGACGACTCGGAAATGGCAAACTTACCAACTGATATGGAATTGGAATTGAACCTATCACAAAGGAGCGAACCAAGGTCACCATCGCCACAGTCCCAGCTCACACCATGTGAGCAGCTAAAGTACAATAAGGCTCAACTGGCGAAAATGGAAACCTTTCGCAAATTCAAACAGGCCTGCGTTGACTCTCTCAAACAGATGCCAGATCACTATCCCGATGAACCATTCTTCGTTCGAGCGCTCACCGAGCTACAAGAAATCGAAGAAACCATGGCCATAGCGGTAAGTGATATTGACTCATTTGACCCCTGTAAAATCCCTGGCTGCCCTCATCATGAAAGAACCCCGCAAAATTCTCCTATCAAGTTGGCTCAGTCAACCCCCAAATTGCAAAGCCAAACCACTAATTATGGAAAGAGAAAGGATAATTCAAATTTTGAATATCCTCCCTTAAGAAAAACCGCACGTAAAATCATCCTTGAATCCCCAACTAAAGAAGAGATTAGTATATCTCCGAATAAATTTAACCTACCACAGGAAAATCAACCTAATAATTTAGAAAACCCAGGTTCAGTCGCTGACGAAAGCAACCCCATCTCTCAAAGTGAAGAAAACAGGAATAACGGCTCGACCAATCAAATTCCAGTTCAAAATCAACTCCCCCCACCCATCATGCTCTTCATCGAGGAAAACTTAAACTATAAAGTGCAAATGGCCGCTATCACGAAGGAATTCCCTAAAATTAGATCCAGATTAACGGGAGATTTCCTCAAGCTATATACCGACACTGCAGAAGAACGCAGATTAGTAGTTCAACTACTGAAAAAATTAAAATTCCAATTTTACACCTTCAAAGCTAAAGCTGAGCGCCCCATAAAAGTGGTAATAAAAGGCATCCCGCGTAATACCAACCCAGATGAAATCAAGCAAGACTTAGAACTACTCGGCTACGCGCCGGACAGGGTTAACCAGTTAATCGGCAGGAAAACCAAACGCACCCTTCCCCCCTATCTTCTTAATCACTCTCCCTAGAAATCTGGACAACTTAAAAATCTTTGAGCTAAAGACTCTTGGTTACCTCAGCATCAGAGTTGAGGGTTACGATGGTAGGGGTGTAACACAGTGTTACACCTGTAACAAATTTAACCACACCTCTGAAAACTGCTACCTTAACCCAAGATGCCTCAAATGTGGAGAAAACCACATCACCCGAGATTGCCCAAGAAAGCAAAAACTTGAGACAGCTTACTGTATCAATTGCAATATATATGGCCATATGGCAAACTATAGAGGATGCCCATCTTTCCCCAAACCCCTCAAAGGAGCCGCTAAAACTAATAGGAACTTCTATACTAATATTTACAACAGTTTGGTTAGACCAAACATCTCTTACGCCCAAGCAACAACTGGAGCAATTAATGAGAAAAACACCCCACAGATGGCGACACGAGAACCTGGGTTTTCAGCACAAACTGAGGCCAAAAAACCAAACCCCCCATCTAACAGATATAATCATAACCATTTTCCAAATTTTAACAACAGAAGTAACAATTTCAATTTTAATAATAATCAAAATAATAATAACTTTAATGTTCAAACCACGCTGCAAATGACTATGCATTGTCTAATGCAGCTATCTCAAATACTTTGCAACAACAATAATTTAAGCTCAAATCAAAAACTTAACCCAAACCAGATGTACGCCCAAATAGAGGCATCTTGTAATAATATTAATCATGTATAGTTCCTCCCCGATTGGTCTCAGTTTGTGTTCATGGAACGCAAACGGATTGCTTAGAAAATATGCCGAACTACGTATTGTTATAGAGAAGCACTCCCCGGATATTCTTCTCATACAAGAAACCCACACACCTGAGACCTTCTCACAACCTCAATATCGCAAACTACACATGCCACAGAAATGACAGAATCTCAGACGGACCGCGAACCGCAGGTGGAACTCTGATCCTTGTTAAAAACTCTCTAAAGCACTATACTGCCTCCCCAACCCTCCTCTTCAAGCTCTAGAAGCAACTAATATAATACTAACTCCCCAAGCATGATCCCATTTCTATTACTTGCGTTTATATTCCCCCTTCTTCCGATGACAATTTATTTACAATAGATATCGAACATTTTATTCAAACTGCTAATAATTGTATTCTCTTCGGAGATTTTAACGCTACTCATAGCGCCTGGAACTGTAAAAATAATACAACAGAGGAAGGCATCTCTTTAACTTCGCCAACATGCTAAACTTAAATATCGCCTTTCCCCCTACTCCTACTAGATTTGGTCACAATTCTGCTAATACAATTGACATAGCACTAATTAAGAACTTCTACTACCCTTTCACCATTAACTCAATCGACGACCTATCTTCTGACCATAATCCCGTATTCTTAAATTTCAGCTTTAAATTAGCAATGGAACCCCCTAATCCAGTGCTTCTCAAACTTTCAATACTGGCGCCCCCTTTTCAATCACAATTTTTATCGCGCCCCCTTATACATAATAATTTACTGAATGCAATAATAATGCACTTTTACGATAAAGCAACAATATTTATTATAAACCGTACAAATTCATGACATAAATATTAAATTTTGTATATGTTACTTTTAAGCAAAAAAAAGTTAAGTAATAGGATAATTACTAAGTTATTTTTCCTTTCTCTGATTTTTAAATTGGAACATATTACAAAATGCGGTGGTTGCTTAGAAGACAAAATATAGATATCAGCTAAATATAGAAAATGAACTCAGAGGGTCAATTTCTTATCTTAAAACTCCTTTCGAAAACTTTGCTCTGTGAGACAAGCTCATGGAAGTAGCTAATAATTATTAAACTTGTTCTTAATTTAGTATTAATTAATTAGTCATAAAATACTCTATGCACCACTCATACATTAAAAGCAGTGTTTCTCAAACTTTCAATACTGGCGAACCAATTTTCAATCATAATTTTTGCCTCGCCCCCCTGTACAACAATAAAGTATTTACTGCAATAAAAATGCACTTTGAGAGAGAGACGCTAAAGTTACAATACGATCTTAATTATAAACCGTACAAATTAATACGATAAGTATATTAAATTTTGTGTATATTTTAAGTAATATATATATATATTTTAAGAAAATTACTTAAAATATATATTACTTAGAATTATGTTATTTTTCTTTCTCTAATTTTTAAATTGGAACAGATCGCAAAATGATGTATTTAATTAAAGATTTATTTCCTTCAGCATATTCATTTCTCAAAGCACAAATGTCATTAGAAAAAGCTCCATATGTGTTAAAATTTACAAATCTGTAGAACAACATGTGAAAGTTGTTTTTAAAACATGTAAAATCATTTAGCTATGTTGGCAAAGAATTTTAAAAATATTTTCTGGATGAGGACAGCTTGGTAGCAAGTTACGAGTGGATTAGTGATCTATTTCAAGATACTCCAGAAGGGCTCTCAACTTCCGAAGAAGAAATCTTCATAGATTTCACATCCAGTGAAAAAAAGGCAATTTTGTAATAAATCGCTCTTTGAATTTGGGGTAGAGGTGGATGAGGAATTTTCTGTACTGAAAACAAAAGCACTTCGTATACTATTACCATTTTCAACATCCTACCTTTTTCAAACCGGATTTTCTGCAGTGGATGCCTTGAAGACAAAACATAGATCTCAGCTAAATATAGAAAAATAACTCTTTAAGTGTCAATTTCTGATATTAAAACCTTCCTTTGAAAAACTTTCCTCTACAAGAAAAGCCCTAATAATTATTAAACTTGTTCTTAATTTAGTAATAAGATTGATTGATTGAATATTAACGTCGCACTGTTCAGCTGCACGAGGGCTTTTGACGACGGACCACGTAATTTTGAACCATGGTCAAGTGACGTGGATGACACCTGAGCTGGCACCCTTCTCTCCTAACTACCACACCACACCAACGGGAAAACGTTTCAACTCTCAACAGATTTAACATGCATCGTTGCCCTAGATGGCGGGTCTTTAGTGGTACTGGGCTCGAACTCGTGACAAGGCAAGCCACGATCCGATATCTATACCACTCGGCTACCGTGGCCAAATTCAGTAATAAGAAATTATTTATAAAATACCTTCTTCAGTACTGATACATCAAACGTATACTGGCTGAAACACCGACTCTTCGCACGAGTTCATTTTTAAAAAAATAAAACATTATTCTTGATATAATAGCTGAACTGTAAGGAGAGTAAAACTGGGTGCACGACATTGTATACAAAAATGGAAAATGATTTTTTTTTTTTTAGATAAATGCTATAATTGTAAATAACTGTTTAAAAAAACTGTAATTTTAAACCTCACACAATTAGCATTTAGAATTAATGTTAAATTATGAAAAGAATATAAAATTCCGATGAAGAATAATTGTGTTACTTTTTAACATTTAAAGCGAGAAGACTTCAAAATGTTTTAACCCGGGAGCAGGCGCGTACTCGATACTAACATTAATGGTCCCCCAATCATTTGTTTAGAATTATTTTTACTGTACACGATACAAATCGGAATTCTAGTGAATATTTTAATTTATAGAAAGTATACTTACCTTCTTTCAAGGACTATTCAATTCTTTGATGATTTGAGAAAAATCAATAAAACTGAACTAAAATGATTCAAAAGTACAAGACCATAATAAAGGACGCAAATCAGACACTTTTCAGTTATCCTACAGAAATGTTAAACCAATCAATTCTTTTCCAAATATCGCAAAACTCAATTATTTACAATTTCCCTAAGCGAAAAGCAAACGCATAAAAGATGGGAGGGAACTAATATTGATAATAACCATACCATAAGATTGAAGGTCAATCAAATGGTTAGCAAACGTACTATGCAGCCTGGCTGAAAAGTGAATCATGACTTCCTTTTCTTTTTCTACAACTAATGTACAGTATTTCAATAATGATTATAGCGGAGAATTGTTTATCTTCTTAGAATTTTTCTCAGGGTCTGTGTTTCGTTTTTCTTTTAACGAGTAATATTTTATGTTGAAACGTAATAAAAAAATCTCTCATTGAGGAAAAACAGCAAATAAAACAAAATGTTTTTTTTTTTTCTCTTTAATTTGGTTTTGGGATCAAAGATAGCTATTTGATGACGGAAAAAAGCCAGATAATAAATATAAATTATGTCAGTGTGTTGTGTGTATTTTTTTTATTATGGAAGAAAGCATTTTGTTTTACTTCTCTTTCCGGTTATTTTTTTTAAAAAAAAATCTTTAAATTTTCGATACGCTCGCGCCCCCCTTGTAGGGTCATCGCGCCCCCCCAGGGGGGCGCGCCCCACACTTTGAGAAACACTGCCCTAATCCCAGAGAGGTCTCCACCGACTGGTATGCTTTCAAAAATAACTTAAATAAAAATCTTACTCTCTTTGATTTTCACCCTAATGACATTAATAATACTAATGATTTAGAGCAAAAAATCTCAGAGTTCACCGATGCGGTCATTGAAACTCATAGCCACGCCTCCCGACCAATAGAAATCAACAGACGAAATTTCACTCCACAACACATTAACAGACTACTAAAACTCAAAAATCACCTTCGTAAACGTTATCACCAGACACACTCAACCCAATTTTTAAAACATATTACAATAAAGCGCAATCGGATTTCAAAAAAGAACTCAAAAAATATAACGATAATATATGGCAAAAAAGATTAGAAGCACTTAACACCACAGACAACAGCCTCTGGCGCACTCAAAGATTTTTCAAAAGTAAAAGACCAAAAATCCCACCTCTAAACTGTGCAACTGGTACGCCAGTCACTGATCAGCAAAAAGCTAACCTACTAGCTACTAATATTAAAAATAACTTTATTGAAAACGAACGCGATAATGATTCCTATAACCATAACGACGATATTATTAACTCCACCGTAAACAACTTTCTTTCCACTCCTCCAACCACTCTCATAGAACCAGCCCTTCCAGATGAAATTATTCATTACATTAAACATGTTAACGCCAAAAAAGCTCCTGGTAAAGACTTAATCACTAACCGCATGTTAAAAAACTTCCCCATTAAACTCATCCTAATTTTAACCATCCTAGTCAATAAAATTCTCAAATTTAATCACTTTCCAGACAACTGGAAAGAAGCCATTATTTTTCCAATTAACAAACCTGGCAAAGATCCTCACTTAGCATCTAGTTACAGGCCAATATCCCTTCTATCAACAATCGGTAAACTAACCGAATCCATTATTCTCCATAGATTAAAAAATTTCATTAATACAAATAATCTTCTTAATTCAAATCAATATGGTTTTATTAACAAACTCTCCACCTTACACCCACTCTTAAGATTAACCGACCATATTTCGGAAGGTTTCCAGAAAAAGAAAAGCACGGGCGCGGTATTTCTGGATATCCAGAAAGCCTTCGACCGTGTTTGGATTAATGGACTCACTTTCAAACTAATATCCTATAACTTACCTCCCCCAATGATTCACCTCATTCACTCTTATCTCATTAACAGATCCTTCAAAATTAGAATCAACGAGACTCTTTCAAACGAGCAACCTGTAAATGCAGGGTGTCCCCCAAGGTTCTTTGCTAGGCCCCCTGCTATTCAATCTTTATATTAACGATATTCCTGATTATTCTCTTATAAAAATTAACCTCTACGCTGATGACACTGCCATTCACGCAACATTCAAAAATCTATCTACAATTTCCTTTGCAATAAACAAACACTTACTCCACCTGCAAAACTTCTATGACAAATGGAAAATTAGTATTAACGTAGAAAAATCCACAGCCATAATTTTCACGAAAAAGCTTTCACTACCACCACCAATCACCATGTATAATAAACAGATCCCATGGTCTCAGGAAGCCAAATACCTTGGTATAATTTTTGATACCCACCTTACATGGAAACAACATATTTCATACGTTCGCGATAAGTTCCGGAGAATTATGTTTAAACTCTTCTCTCTCCCCCTAATAGGCCAGAACTCACATTTAAGTATAGAAAACAAAGTGCTTCTCTATGCAGCCGTTATGCGTCCCATCTTAGCTTATGCAAGTCCAGTTTGGGGTTATGCCACTAAAACAAATATCAATAAATTAGATACTTTACAGAATTCTCTTATTCGCATGATCGTCAAAGCAACCAGATACATGCGCAATGACGACATACGCAATGATCTTAAAATTAATAGTTTTAAAACCCATATTCAGAATATTGCAATTAACTTTTTTACTGATTTGGATACAACCAATAACGTCAATATGCAAAACTTAATTCCTTACACTCCTAATGACAATACTAAAAGGCCAAGAAGAATACTTCTTGATTCTTACAATCCTCCGTAACTTTTTAATCTTGTGCAATTAAATATTGCACACCTTATTTGCTAAAATTTATCTTTTTAAATTTTTGTCATTAATCTTCTCCGGCTGTCCCCACTGGACTTGCTCCTCCCCATTTATTAAATCCTAGCTCCGAGGGCAGCCAATCAGAGTCAATTATCACTTTACCAGCATCCAATCAGAGAGCAGCCTCTAAGCTCTCAGCCATGCCAAAAAACTTTGAACATCTCCCAACCAGATGAAGCACGTTTGCCACGCCTCCCAGATTCCATCGACCAACCAATCACCGCCATGCCACTAAGCAGAATGAAAAACCCCAATTTCGCCAAGCCCCACATCCAAGTTATCACGACAAGGGATTGAGGACTGTGTTACAGTCCAGACGCCCAAAAGACAACGTCTATCCACAGTGAAATCACTGTAATATAGTGGAGACTTGGCCAGCGCCTTATGCTCCGATAAAATTTTGATTAGATTTTAATCCAAGTTGTAACGCACAGTTTGTGATTGCATTGTCTTTCAGTAGTTTGAATTATCGCCTTGTGCTTCAACTGAGATTAATGAAAGTAGAGTATTGAGAAACTATTAACAGGGATTTTAGAATCTATTGGTTGATGTCAAAATTTTTTCAACTTTTTGAACATGCTCTATTGTTTTACATTTCGCTATTGAGGAATAAGACCATTCTCCGTGGTTGCAGATAAAAATTTTCAAAATTTCACGCTGTGATTTGTATTTGATACAGTTTAATATAAAATGTTCACTAGTTTCTGGTACTTTACTATCTGCACACAAATGAGAATCTGTTTGTTTAACCCTCTAAGCGAATAGCACGGAAAATTCCGTCAGTGTAAAGATGCTTCGAAAATGCACTGCACCTGTTTTTCTGCCTTCAAGTAACGTTTTCAAAAGCAGATAAGCCGCACTTTTCTGAAATCCTTTCCCCTTTTTAAAGGTTTAACATCTTGAAAGATAATTAGGGACGGTGGAAGCAACACAGCAGGACACTGATAGGAAGTTTTATGGCTCGCAGGAAACCACGTGTTTTGACCCTGGGGCAATCGTAAAAATCGGGGGGATTTCTTTAGACCCCAGGAAGTGTTTGTTTGTTACCTCGTATTTTAAAAGTTTTGAAAACTCCCAACGTATAAGTAAAATATGTTACAATTCCCTTTTGGTTTCATATTAATTTGAAAAGGTAACAAGTTGGGGCGTGTCAGTGCAATCTGCTCTTTTATATAGTTAGACAAATTATCTATTTTTTAAGTATATTCTTTCGCTTCATTTTTCTTATTTTAATCAAAGCTTTCAGTTTTTGAAACATGATTATTTTATTATAAGATACCAAAAAAATTAATAAAACATCAAACTCTTAAAAATTTGAAACCTTTTCAATTTTCCAACCACTAAAAATGAATAAATTTAAACTTCATCAAATCATTTGAAACATTTTCTTACACTTTGGTAAAAATAATAACAAAAAAAAACTAATTGAGATTTATTAGTTTTTTTTTTAAATTTCAAAGCCCAAGTGTTCAGGCAAGTTTAAGTACAGTGCCTAGTTATATATTGTTAAAATACACCGAATTATATTTGAATTTTAAGTGCTTGAACTTCAGTTTACATCAAAGACAACATGAATGAAGATTTCCACACATTTTTTTATAACTTGAATGTTTGAATAAATGGTAATCAAAAATATACGGAAACATTTACAGTAGACATTTATGCATGTAAATAAACATAAAAATCAATTTTAAATTCGAGCTATTCAAAAACATTCGAATTATTGTTCAAAAATATCTATTTATACAAAATACCTCAACATTTATCCTTTTTTTAAAGGCTAACTGAATAAGTAATTAAAATCTGGATATTTTTTGAAATCTCGACCGTATAATGCTAGAAATTTTATGTTAGAAATTCCATTTGAAATTTCGAAAAAAAAATGCATCGCGCAGTTAAAAATTATTTACCATAAGTTTTAGCAATTGTTTGAGTATAATAAGCATTTCAAATTTTATTATATAGCTTCTTTGGTATCTTTTAATATATTTCGAAAATTTCATACAATTCAGTTGAAAACTGCATGCTAAGAGCAAAAAATATACTAAAAAAATTCATGAATATACAATTACAATAAATTCTTACATAGAAGAAGAACTGAGAAGCTAAAGCGCAGGAATGAAAAATTTTGAGTATATCTGAAGTAGTTTTCAAAATATTTATTTTAAAGTTCAGAAAATTTGTGTATGTTATGTTATACTTAATATTATTTAAATGGTTAAAATAATATGTTAATAATAGTCATGCAATCATTTGATGACACATTCATATACTAATAAAAATTATCATGGTCATTGATGCGAATGTCAAGAATTTTATGTAATTTTAAATTCAGACATTAAGATATTGATGTAGAAAATATAAAACGACCATCTAAAATACATGAAAAATGCAGTCTGCTATAAAATGATCTTGACAAACAAAATCCGGCATTTTCACTTAATATGGCAAAGCCGGCTTAGTCAGGGGCGATCTGGAAAAACAGAGAGAGAACCGCGGTTTTAATGGATGCCGCTATAGCTTTTAAAGTTCCCAGGAAAAATTATATATATATAAATTACAAATGCAAAAATAAATCTTGTAATTTTCCATACATTTTTATAACAACGAATTGTGGAATTGGCTTCCAATACATTGTTGTGTTTGACAATATCTAAGGTAACCAACCCTACTTTAGATAGATTTGTACTACTTTTTCGTAACCGTATTCCTTTTAAAATTAATTCGTGCAGCCGAAATACACCTTTTGTATCCTGAAAAATTTATGTTAACTATAACGGTTAATTTTAATTTATGCAACTTGTGAAATGTTCATGATTAACCATTTCCGTCTAAACAGTTTACATGAAAAAAAAAGTTTGGACTCCCTCATTCATTAGAGATTTATATAAGATTCTAACATTAAATTTTATTTTTCACCAAATAGGATCGAGTGGTAGTGTATAGTGCTTCCACAACACAGGTCTGGGGTTTTATTAACGGGCTGGGCAAGGTCGACTCTGCCTTTCATCCCCGCTACATTGGGTCGATAAATGAGTACCAAGCTTGCTTCGGGTCTTAAACACTGAAGGTCTCTCTCTCTCTCTCTTCAGACAAACCACCAAATCGGGACATCTGTTCATGCACCTCAGCGTCCAATGGTCACGTGTATTACGATGGGCACAGTAGTTCCTGGCCCTCATGGATTGTTGTGCCACTGAGTTTAAGTCTTAAGTTTGAGGATTGCCTCACTTTGGGGATACCCCTTAGATAAACATGTACTTCCACTCATTTGCAATTAAACATTTTTCTTTCAATTACGTTTATTTCAGAAGGAAGTTTGATTTTTCAAATGTATTTGCATAATAACATGTATATTTGTGTATTATATTAAAAATTTGATCAATCCAAAATTACATGTTTTTTGCTCCTCTAAAAGCTTTTAGGATTTTACAACTGATCTTACAATCCATATACGTTTTATAGTAGTATATTTAAAAATGATAAAGACATTTTTACGACTGTGTGAGCTTTTATGCCTCGTTTATAAATATAAAAAATTGCATTCAGCTACCGTTTTAAAAATGTACTGAAATAAGTGAAGGAATAGGATACTTATATATTATGAATATTTTTGACTGCAGTAAGATATATTTATATTTCAGTTTCTTAAAATTTGAATAGAAGTTGTAAGCCATTTTGCGAATAGTTTGATGTTGAGTATAAACCCATAGGCTGTTTAATATTGTAAAGTGTTTTACTTTGATACCAGCACACACTAAAATAAGGCTCATTTGCAGTTATATGATCAGCTTCAGTGATATTTAAATTTTCAAAAATAGTCTACACGTACGAAAACATTCTTTCACAACCGCACACCACATCTCATACTATATCTTTCCTACAGCAGGAAATATTTGTGTATACTGAAAAATTTAATACAGGATACATTTTCAAGTGTTAAATTTGTTTTTTAAATTTGGTATGAATACATTGGGGAACTGTCGGTTAACTTCACTGAACAAAATTGTTTTAAGTGTACTGTTTTGAAAGACAAAATTAATTAGGGAGAACTTTTCTCACAATAGAATTTGTAATGACTGAATTGTGTGAAAATGTAGTTATCGATGTGTGACATTTTTCCTTGTAATAAAAGAAACAGAAAGGTAAGAAATTAAACTTGAGTAGAAAATGGTTAGAAGTACTTCATGCGCATTTGAAGAAGTATATCCCCCATTAAAATTAAAAATTATTGACTGAATGTGTGTGTTATGTCCATCACAAATGCCGATGTAGAAAAGGAATTTTTATTTAATACAAGAAGTTCGATAAGGAGAACACTAGGAAGGAAAATTTAGATTTTTTCCGAAAAATATTCAGTTAGCATAAAAATATCTTTTATATGATTTTAATTAAAATAAATTTAAAGTATTGAAATCCTTTTTTATGCTATTTTAAATTAAAAATATAACTGAATAGAGAAAGATCGGGTTTATTTCATAAATATAATCATTGTATGTAATATTTATTGTGTTATTGTTTAAAAATGAGATAGGGCCTTTGCTCTTTTTACCTCATTACTTTTTTAAAAAACAGGAAAGTGAGCACGTTTTCTTACTCTCATATTCAAAAATGAATACAGGATGCGTTTTTCTGGTTCAAATCGCAATACCAATATATATATATATATATATAATACCATATATATATATATATATATATATATATATATATATATATTTAATATTTTAATTTTTAAAAATGACAGAAAAATAAATTTTGTGTGAAGAAAATATAATTATTTTTCAACTTCTAACATACTATTTATTTCATTTTTTCCTTTTTTTTTTACCCTTAATTTTGTTTTAATTTTACTGTGACTGAACATATAGGAGAAAGAAACACCGAGTTCCACTACAGCTTTCATACAAAATTGCCCAAGGCAACTTAACAGCTAGCTGTAAACGATTGATCTCTTGGTTCTTACTTGACAAAGGAACCGAACTAGGTCATAAAATTGTTCCCGTTCAGCTTCCCAAGTTTTAAAAGGGGGAAAGGAAAGAAGTCTGTTGCATTTTTAAAGCGAACTTCAAAATAAGGGTAAACGCTTTCGGAATAACTTTTTAGGAGGAAGGTAACCATTCAGAGGGTTAAAAAGAAAATATATATCATTTAATAATAATTTTTTAGCTCGCAACTTATTGATTAAAACTTCTGTATTCCTATTTTTTGCTGCCTGTGTATTCCATTTTTCAAAATGAGAAATATAAAAATAATTTTTATGTCTTTTGCTCTTTTTCCATATTTCTTCACTTTTATTTTTGTGTTGTTTTTTGAAATGTGTATGTAGGTCTTCCCAAGTTATCCAAGAAATAATATTCCACGGCTCTGGAGAGCCTTTAGCTAATTTATCAACTTCTTCGTTAATCCCTATTCCCTTGTGAGCTGGTACCCAAATGAATGTAATTGATTGAGAGTTATTTGGAGGCACTGATGTAAAGTTAAACTAAAATTTAATATTACCGTATTGGATTTTCTATTAATATTTCGGATACTTTTTAGGACTGATAAGCTGTCCGTCAGGATGATATAGTTTTCTGTTTCAGAAACCCAATTTTTCAACGCAGTCCATATGGCTATAGCTTCAGCTGTGAAAATTGAAATCATTTCTTTTAGTATGAAATTTTGTCGAACTTTTTTCTTAGGGATCAAAATTCCTATTGATGTTTGATTAGCATTTTTTGAACCATCTGTTGCTATTATGATATTGTTATTAAATTTGGGCTGAATGTAATCATTGAACATATTTTGTACTATGACATCTGGAAGATCCTTGTTTTGAAATGGTAGTTCATGTGTATAAATGTTTATTTTGCGATTTTCGTAGATTGGAGGAGGAGGGATCCATTGAAGAATATCTACTTTAGAGATACATAATTCTTGGAGCAGGTTGATCGTCTCTTGAAAAATACTAATATCTTTTTCTCTATATTTATAAAAAATGTTATTTATATCCCAAAATAATCTTGTATTCGGAGACCAGTTTTTTAATGCAATTTGTTTAGTTATAAATTTTTGGCAAATGAAACTATGGCGATTATTAATACTTTCATTCATAGACTCTGCTCTTAATAAATCTAACGGGGTGTTTCTTGGGAGACCTAGGGCTAAACGTAAGGCAGCATTGTAAATCGGTTCTAGTTTTTGTCTGTTGCTATTGCTAGAAAAGGAAAAAAGTTGACTTCCATAGTCAAAGATAGAACGGATTGTGGCATTAATAATATTTAAAAGATGATCAGATCTTGTTCCTATTTTCGGAGAAGATAAGGCTTTAATGGCATTTAAATACTTGAATCCTTTTTGACGTAGGTAATTAATATGATTTTTCCAGGGGATGTTAGGGTCGAAGATGATACCCAGGATTTTCAGACTCTTCTCTTCGGAAATAAGTTTGTCGTATATTTTTAATGTAGATATTGTGCTTCTTTTTCTGGAAAAGTTGATTAGACTGCTTTTTTCTGGAGAGGTGGACAATTTCCAATTTTTACACTAGATTGAAATTTTATTTAAAGATTCTTGCATTTCACCTATTGTTTTATTCCAATTTGTACCACTATTATATAAAAATACGTCGTCAGCATAAACCAGAAGATGGCGGTCGTGTTGAATTTCAAAAATATCTGCCATATAAATCATAAAAAGGAAAGGACTTAAGATACAACCCTGGGGTACACCATAATTGTTTTTAACGATTTTTGAGAAAATTGTTCTCCGTTTGATTTGAATTGTTCTCTGATGTAAGAAGTTTTGAGTCCATCGTAGTAATCTACCAGAGTATCCAACTTTGTGTTTAATTTAGAAATAAGGCCATTTGGACACACTGAGTCATATGCTGCTTTAATATCCAACGCTACCAAAATAAAATATTCTTTGCGTTCTCTAGCCAGTATAACGTCATGTTGTAATTGAAGTAATGTATTAATGCTGCTTCTGTGAGGGTAAAAACCATGATGATTAACATTAAAAATTTTGTTTTGAAAACTGAAATCTAGCATTCTGTGTAGAATCATTCTTTCTAATAATTTGGCAATTACTGAAGTAAGAGATATAAGACGGTAAGACGAAACTTCCTTGGGATTTTTGTGAGGTTTTATGAAAGGTAGGATAATTGCGGGAGTCCAATCTTTTGAATTTGACTTGAAGACCAGCTGTCATTAAAGGATTTCAGAAGGAGATTTATTGCTTTGATGGGGAGATGGTTTATTGATTGGAGAGAAATTTTATCATGCCCTGGGCTGCTGTTCTTTTGATGAGATATTGCTATTTCTAATTCTTTTAAAGAAAAAGTTTTATTAATATCCTGGCTATTGTCCGGAATAGAAATATTTGCAATATTATCGTTGTTTTGTTTTGCGTAATATTGTAAAAAACAGTTTGCTTGCGATTGTTCGTTTGTTAATATGGTTCCGTTATTTTCAATAATATTAAATGAAGAATAGTCAGGATTTGTTCTATTTTTGATTATTCGGATTATTTTAAAAAGAACTTTAGGAGAAGATATTTTTTCGCATGTTTTGTGCCAAAAACTTTCTTTACAGGCTTTGATTGTTCGCTTAAGTTTTGCGTTTACTTCTTTATATTTTATCCAGTCTTCTTCTTTAAAGTTTTTCCTTGCTTTATTAAGGAGTTTTCTTTTTTTTTTTGCTCTTAAATGCCCGCATGCTGCTGTCCACCATGGAGCTCTTGAACTGATCTGTTTTTTTTTCTGATTCTTGATATAAGATTTGAGCTTTTTCAATTAATTTTATAATATCTATATTTATGTTTTCATTTAAATTTAAATTTTGTTGAATAATATTGATAAATTTGTTCCAATTTGTTTTTCGTTTAAAATTATTAGTTGCTGAGCTGTTTGTCCTTTTGTATTTAATGATTATAGGGAAGTGGTCACTTCCAAAATTATCGGTATTTGTAGACCAGGATAAATTATAATTTAAATCTATATATGCTAAAGAAAGATCTATTGATGTAAAAATTCCCGATGAATGGAGATAAGTTGGATTTTTATCGTTTAATAATATTAAGTCATTTTCAATGATCCAGTCAAAAATCTTTTTTCCGGAAACACTGGAATTCTTTCATCCCCATATCTCATGAGATGCGTTGAAATCTCCCAATATCAAACTGTTATTATCAATATATGATGCTATTTTAGATAAATTGATGTCTTTAAAGTTAACCGGTGGGATGTATATATTAAAAATTGTGATAGGAACTAAATCTATTTGAACTCTGACTATTAAAATTTCTAAATCTTCACTAATTTCTGAGAATATTTTTTTTTATCGCGCTAATATCTTTATTTAAAACTATCATTAGCCCTCCTCCGCTTTTGATTTCTCTATCAATTCGGAATATATTCTTATTGGGAATTGTGAAAATATCATTTCGATGTAACCAAGTTTCTTGAATTATTAAAATACTTGCTTTTTGAAAAAATGTCGCGAAAAGAATATCTGACCTCTTGTTTTTAATTCCACGTGCATTCCATTGGATTATATTCATGATTTAAAATGAAAAAAAAAGGTGCGATAGTGCGAATTAGTTTAAATATTCAAAAAAGGAAGTAGATTAATATTGAGTTTTTAGCGGGAATATAAGAAAATTTGATTATTTATTTAAGTTTCTTTATTTTTTTCTACTACACTTTCTAATGTATTTCCTCTCTGTTCTGATATTTTCTTGAATCTTTTTGCTTTTTCATTCTGTTTTCTATATATTAGACAATCATCATCTTTTGGAATTTTTATATTGGATGCAACTTTTTTTAAGGTGGATTCCACGGTATTCATTAGGGAAGAGAAATTCCAATTTATTTGTGCTACCACGGTATTCAGTTCTGTCGTGAAGCGTTGTACTATTTGTTCCAATTTCTTTTCAAATATGTTATTGTTTTCTTCAAATTTCAACTCTAAGTTCGCAAACTTTTTCTCAAGATTATCTATCTTCTCTGTTTGATCATTATAGGTTTTGGCCGAGAGTATGATGTTTTTTTTCCCTTTGGAATTTCTTAACTGCTTCGTTTCTTGAGATTTGTTGCTGTACTTTAATTTTTAAGATTTCAATTTCCTCTTGATATATTTTGCAATTTTTATCGTTAGTTTCATGCTCCTCTCCACAAACGCTACATTTTTTTTATTTCTTTGCAATCATTTTCAGAGTGGTTTAGTGAGTAAATTTGGCATTTTATTGAGCTTCTACAAAAAAATGTTTCTAAAAAATTTGTTTCCAATAGTTTGTGCATTGCCTAGGTTTTTCGTAGTAGAAATTAGTTTTTATCATTTCCAATCCTATTGGAACTCTTTCGGGAATACTGCATCCAATTTGGGTAACTTTAATTGTTTTGAAAGGTTTAAATCCAGATTCTGTTTTTTTGGTAAAGCGTTGGATATCAAAAATTGTGTAATTGTAACTTTCTAATTCCGATTTTATGTCGTCTATTGTATATTCTGTGTCTATTCCCTGCAATATATAACTATTGGTTAGGCCAGTAAAGGACAATCTTGTACTTATTTTTACACCATTAATTTCTTTAATTTTTAAAGCTTCTTTGGCGGTCTCGCAATTATTTGCTTTAATTATGATCTCACCGTTTCTTGTTTTGCTTATACTCAGAATACTTTTTTTAATTGTGAACGCTTTCATTATGCTTTCTTTTAGTTTAAGTGGATTACCATTCTGAAAGTTATTTTCTGATTTTAAGAAAATTGTAATATTTGGACTCGTATTAAAATTTTGTCTTTCCGCAAACTTGGTCAATAATTCTATATCTGTTAAATTACACCTATATTTATTGAATGAAAAGTTTGTATTTTCTACCTCCATATTATTATCTGGGTGAGGGTAGTCACCCATTTCGTCTTCCCTACTCCAACACTTCAATTTGTATAAATACACTATCTTGTGTAAATACTTAAATTAAAAGCTCTCTTATCCGAAGATAGAATAAAAGTTAAATGAACTAAATTTCAATACAAAATAAAAATTCAAAACGATCTCACCCGCTCGAATCCGCTTGAAAGTTCAAAATTATTCAATATTATTAGCACACTCTCACTCAACCATTTTACATAAAAACATTTATTACTATTTTCAAGTTAAGGGTGAAGTTGTAGAATTCTTATATGTATAATTTTTAACATATTTGTTCGCATTTGTTTGTTTGAAATTGAAAATAAATAACAATTAATGAATGACGAATTAAATTTTGAAGAAACTTTATGAAAAAATAATTTGTACTTAAGGTGTATGTTACTGAGTTTGCATTGAAAAGTTTTTTTTTATTTTTGTGCTTGTTTGGTTATTCTGATATACTAGTTAAGTAAATATTTTAATCACTTGAAACTTTTGAAGTATAGAATTCGAAAGTGCCGAATATGTATGTATTAGTTATAATTTACGTGTATATTTTTGCATGTTGGTACAGTCGGTCAAAAAATAGTTGAGCACCGTAACCCTTTCAAAAAATGATTGGAAATGGAAAGCGACCTTTTTTGAAACCATCTCATTTGAAACGAAAACCATCTCATTTGAAGCAAAAACATCTAATTTGAAACGAAAACCATTTCATTTGAAGCAAAAACATCTAATTTGAAACGAAAACCATCTCGTTTGAAACAAATCATGAGCACCATACCAACACCGTTTTTTGTTGTTGTTGTTTTGTTCCCACCTATTGTTTTCAAACGACTCGTTTTACATGAATATTATCCATTTTTCACCTACTTTTTATCCAAAAGTTGCATTTAAGGTTTCAATCCAAAAGGGAAGTTAAAACGGCTCTTTTTGTACGACTATTGTCCATTTTCCCCCTTTTTTTACCCCAAAGTTATATTTAGGGTCTAGATCAAAGTATCTCTCAAAGTTCCCCTGAGAGCACTGTAAACAATAACAATTAAATTATGGTAGTGGACGCCGATCCCCAGATGAGTGATATGTTCATAAAATATAATAATATCCTTTTAAATGCA
Source organism: Trichonephila clavipes (assembly GCA_019973935.1). NCBI lineage: Eukaryota > Metazoa > Arthropoda > Arachnida > Araneae > Nephilidae > Trichonephila > Trichonephila clavipes. The sequence continues at coordinate 243,672 of BMAU01017825.1, forward strand.
AATACTCAGCTTGATTTTATATCACAGCTCTCTTTATTAACGGTAAAGAACAATCAAAATAAAAGAACACAAACAAAGTGCACAGTGTTGCCATACAGCACAAGCTAAATTAAAACAAAATGATAGTTTCTTGGATGTAGTTGGACGGTTTGAAAATAATTTACAGCACGTTACATACTCCCACCTTGCAAAGTGAAACTGAACTTTGCAATCTAAAATAAATTAAACTTCTTCATAGCCTAAGCTTCCCTTTAACTTGGTTGCATTTGAAACGTTGTAAATGAAACGTAGAATCCACGCTACTACTCTGTTGTTTCTACTATAGGTGGAAAAATAATCACTCTTAATATCTGTTGTTTGAACATTCATCATAGAGGTCACGATAGCTCTTCATTCTTTATTCACTTCAACCTCATTGACATCTACTTCCACATCACTAATAGGCCATTTTTTAGGCGAAAGATGCAACCAACTGGGACCTTCCCACCATTTCGAGCTGCAAAGCTGCTTTGCTGCTCGGACCCTCTACTACACCCTCTACTCGGACAGTCTACAGGATTCAGGGATCCAGGTACATGTCTCGAGGCTTTGACAGGAGTCAGCTTCCGAATTTCTTGAACACGGTTGTAAGCAAATACACCCCATGGTTCTTCTCTCTTCAACCAAGCTAATACTGTAGTAGAGTCTGTCCAGAAATAAACATTGTCTGTTGGAAACTCTTTCAAGTCAGTTGTAGAAAGACGAGCATATATAGCAGCACCAAGACGTTCCAGTCTGGCAATTGTTGTTTCCTTTTTTCCACATGGTGCAACTCTAGTTTTACTCTGTTCCAGTTGTATGTGTACAGTGCTTCCAATATCAACTCGTAGGAAAACGACAGCAGAATAGGCAAGTTTGCTTGCGTCACAGAAAAAATGTAACGAAATATGCTGAAATCCACTATTTCAGTGTAATCACCTCGGTACTTGAACATGCTTTAAGTATTCCAGCTCGTTTAGCCATTTCAGAAAATCTTGAATTGTTTTTGTATATACTTCTTGATCCCAACCAATTTGAGATTTCCGCAAACTTTGTAGCCAAAGTTTTGGTAGTAGCAACACCGGACCAGTGATCCCCAAGGGCTCAAAAAATTTGTGTGAAACAGCAAGAATATTTCTTCTTGTGGTTACCTCTTCCAATAGTTCTCTCAAATCTGGAATATTTAATCATAGGGTATCACAATGTCTGTCCCAAATCATTTTCAGGACGTTTGTAGGACTTGCTATGTGATCAGATGGGTTAGAGTGCTCCCACCCTCTTAAGTCAAATTTTCTTTCAGCTATGACCTCCGTAGCTCAATGCTTCTCAAACTGTGGGGCGAGCCCCCATGGGGGGGCGCGATAACCCTTCGAGGGGGGCGCGAGCATCTTGAAAATATAAAAGGCTTAAAAAATTATTTTTTGGAATGAAGTAAAACAAAATGCTTTCTGACAAAATAAAAAAATACACATTTACACTGATATAAATTATATATATCATCTGGTTTTCCACTTTCAAAAGATTCCACTTCAAACGCTCATTAGCTATCTTTGATCCCAAAACCAAATAAAAAAAGATATTTTGTTTGCTTTGCTGTAATTCCGCGATGAGAGATTTTTTTATTACGTTTCTTGTAACCCCTAGAATAGTACTTTTGATTATGATCTCTTTGACCTTCAAACTTACTGGTATGCTTAACTCCGTCTACTTTTCTTTTGGGAAAGTTGTAAATAATATTTTTCTGTTGCTGTTCCCCCCATGTAAATGAGTTTTATGATGTATGGATAAGCATATTGAGCACTTTGAAGGATTAATTGGCCAAGATGTATTTTTATGAGTAATCTGAAATTGCATTATAAAAAACGTTTTACACAATTATTTTTTTATAACTGACATCGATGTTTTTGTATCGAATACATTTTTTTCATCGGAGCGGTCGCATGAGGCGCTGAATCACTCCAAATTCTGGCAAAACTGTTTATTTGTTAACAGTTTCTTGACAGTATCCTCCTATATGACAGTCTTAATGGAAACTAAAATGAATTTGTCACATTTATGCCTCTTTTTTGAGAGTGGCAAACGGTTTTTTACAATCAAGGTACTTGTTTTGATCGAGTTCCCTTCACGACCACTTTTGTTCAGAAATATTTTCTATGAATATGCTATACTTTCCCGTACGATTAACTTTGTGGTTTTAATTGCTGTGTTGTACAACTTATTATGGTTTATAAATGTAAATGAGCAGAATATAAAAAAATGGGCATCTGTGATCTCTCTATTGAAGGAAGATGAAACTGATCAAGCAATTGAAGAGAACCTGATGGAATAATGCATATTAATCGTGATAGCGAAAGTAAATATGACAAAAGTGATAGACATGAAACGTTTGAGTTGAATTGTAATTTTCAAATGCTGCCTAAAGAACTCTATCAAGAAAATTAAGATATCAAGAAAACTAGGAAGCCATAAATGTAACACTTCGCCTTGTCAAAAAGACACAAGCAAGAAAAGGTTACACATGCTATTTGTAGATCATCAAAGAATATCAAAATTACAATAACGTGAGCAAAATATGACAGTTTTGATCGCAAATAACGTTCTTGTATTGTTAGTGAAAAGTGTCTGTGATTTATGTTCTTTATTAAGGTCACGCACATTTGGAACGGTTTCTTTAGTTTTACTGGATTTTTTCTCAAATCATCAGAGAAAAATTAAAAAGTCCTTTAAAGTAGGTAAGTACATTTTCTCTTAGTTAAATTTTTCACTGCAATTGTGATTTTTATCGAGCACAGAAAAAATAATTATATATAAAAAAGGATTGGGGTGACTTGGTGAAGTGATCGCGCGACCATTAACGTTAGTGTGGAGTGGGCGCCTGCTTCCAGGTTAAAACATTTTGAAGGTTTCTCGCTTTAAATATTAAAAATAACACAATTATTCTTCATTGGAATTTTTCATTCGTTTTCCTTATTTAATATTAATTCTAAATGCTAATTCTGTGAGGCTTAAAATTACAGTTCGTTTTAAACTATTTATAATAGGAGCATTCATTTAAAAATCATTTTATATTTTTGTATGCATTGTTGTGCACTTGGTTTTACTCTTCTTACAATTTAGCTATTATATCAAGAATAATGTATTATTTTTTAAAAAAGATAATCGCAAAACGGGTACTTCAGCCAGTGTACTTATAAATGTATCAGTACTGCACAATGTATTTTATAACTAATTTATTAATACTAATTTAAGAGCAAGTTTAATTATTATTAGTGACTTCCATGGGCTTGTCTTGCAGAGCAAAGGTTTTCAAATGAAGGCTTAATATTAGAAATTGACACTCTGAATTCTTTTTCTATATTTAGCTGAGATTTATATTTTGTCTTCAAAGCAGCCAACGCAGAAAATCCGGTTTCACAAAGGTACGATGTTGAAAACGGTAAAAGTATACGAAATGCTTTTGTTTTCAGTTCAAAAAATTCATCATCTACTTCTACCCAAAATTGAAAGAGAGTTTTATTACAAAATTGTCTTTTAATTTCGCCACTAGATGTGAAATCTATGAAACTTTCTTCTTCGGTAGTGAAGAGCCCTTCTGGGGTATTTTGAAATGGATCTCTCACCCATTCGTAACTTGCTATCAAGTTGTCCTCAGCAAAAAAATATTTTTTAAAATTTTTTGCTAACATAGCTAAATGATATTCAATAGTTTTATAAACAACTTCCACATGTTGTTCTTCAGTTTTGTAAGTTTTTACACATTTATCCGCATTTTCAAACATTTCTAGGTTTCTTTGCTTTAAATTTCGGCTCCATAATTGTAATTTTCTACAAAAAGCATTAATTTTATCACGAGTGTCAAACATATGTACATTTGATCCTTGAAGTTGAAGATTCAATATACACTCTGTCGCAAAAAAATATATGCACCCAGAAGAAATCAAGCTACAATCACGAAACTCGGCAAGAATGTAGTCTGGTAAGAGATATGCAAATGATTAAAATTTCGAAGCCAATGAGACAAGGCTAAGTGTGCTATGCGCATATTAGTTGCGCAACTGGGAGAGTTTAAAAGCATGAGTACGAGCGCCGTACGGCTATCCAAACGAATCTGATGAATTTGATAGACGATATTGAGACGTAGGATGCCTCTAAGACGTAACCGGCGGAAGTACGAGCAGCTGACGGACTTTGATAGGGGCCGTATAATAGGCCTCAGAGAAGCAGGTTGGTCGAATAGACGTATCGGCCGCCACCTCGGTCGGAGCGATATGGTAGTTGCTTGGTGTTGGCAACAGTGGATCACAGAAGGTAGAGTGTACCGTCGCGGAGGGTCAGGACGTCCCAGGAACACAAATGATCGCGAGGATCGTGCAATCAGAAGAGTGGCCACTTCGGCACCAACAACGTCGCTAGCATCGATTCAACGCCACTTACCTCCTTCCAGACATCCAGTGCCATCAAGAGAAACCATAAGGAGACGACTGACCGAAGTTGGCTTGAGGAGCCGACGTCCGCTAAGACGCTTACCACTGACCCCACATCATAGGCAGTGTCGACTGGATTTTTGCCGACCTCGGGCAACTTGGAGTGTGACAGACTGGAGACGTGTCATCTTCAGTGATGAATCCCGATTCAGTCTCAGTGCTGATGACCACCGCACACGTGTCTGGAGGCGCACCGGCCAGCGGTCCGATCCGGCATTTATTGTCGAGCGGCATACAGCAATTTCACAAGGTGTGACAGTGTGGGGAGCAATTTCTTGGGACACACGATCATCTTTAGTGGTCCTTCAAGGCACTTTGACAGCTCGCAGATACGTGGACGATATTTTAACGCCTATTGTGCTACCCATGCTATCAAGTCGCCCAGGTGCCATTTATCAACAGGATAATGCTCGTCCACATACTGCGCGACTCTCCCAACAATGTCTTCAAGGATATGACGTCCTACCATGGCCTGCCAGGTCACCAGATCTTTCGCCAATAGAGCATGTCTGAGACGCGCTGGGAAGGCAACTGCAGCCGTCCCGAGATACAGGAGAATTAACTGCGCAGATGCAAAGACTATGGCAGGATCTTCCACAGAGGGTCATAAGTGATCTAATTGAATCGATGCCACGCCGAATTTCGGCTTGTATAGCTGCCAGAGGTGGTTTTACTACTTACTGATTTTTAACCTTTTGCAAGCTGTAACCGCTTAATAAAATGATATTTTGTTCTGAATTTTTAATCATTTGTTTATTTTCATATACACTACATGCATACCAAATTTCGTGAATGTAGCTCAATTTCTTCTGGGTGCATATATTTTTTTGCGACAGAGTGTATTTAATTTCTCAAAATATATCGACTAAGTAGCTCAACTTCATCAGAAATAAACCATCTCGAAATTTCTCAGCTTCCGGTAGGTTTTCCTCTCTCTCTCTCTTCTAGAAAAATGGTAATTTCATTTCTTAATTCATAAACACGTTGTAAAAATTTACCGCGCTATAACCATCTTGCTTCGCAATAAAATAGCAACGATGAATGCACAGCGCCCATGTCTTTGCAAAGTCCAGAAAAGATTCTTGATTTTAAGGGTCTCATTTTTATGTAAATTACTACAGTCACAACTGTCATTAGCACAATATTCAGGCCAGGACTAATTTCTTTGGAAGCCAGAGCTTCTCTGTGGATCATACAATGTGTCCAGATGCACAGTGGAGATTTTTGTTTCACAAGTGCTTGTATACTTTTAAATCTTCCTGACATTGTACGAGCACCATTTGTGCATATTCCGACACAATGTTTTCACTCTATATTTGCCTCGTTTATAAAATTATTTAAAATATCAAATAATGCTATTGCTGTTGCTTTAAGTTTTATTGGTTTACAAAAAAGTAGTTCTTCTACCGCTGACATACCATCCCAAAATCGAACATACGCAATGAAATGAGCATCTTTATTGCTATCTGTTGCCTCTTCAAGCTGAATTAAAAACAATTTAGCACGCAACTTACCGAAAAGCTGTTGCTCTACATCTTCAGTGATATCATCAATTCGACGGGGTATCATTTGATAGGGGTATGGACTGCAACTCTTTGGCAAAATTGTCTCCAAACATAGTTTCTACAATCTCAATTGCTGCAGGCAAAATAAGCTCTTCGGCAATAGTGGGAGGCTTTTTACATCTGGCTATTTTATATGATACTTTGTAAGAAGTAAGTAAAGCTTTTTCATTCACTGACAAAGTTTTTTTAAAAAATGTTTTTTGTTTTCCATATGATTTTAATTTTGATTCAAAGAACTCTCGAGGTTTGTTAATGTACTCACCATGAAGCGTTTCGAAATGTCTTTTAAGTTTATTAGGTTTCATACTGTCTGCTGCCAATATTTTTGAGCAAATAACACACAGGGGCTTTTCTTCTCCATTTACTTCAGTAGTGGTAAATCCAAAATTCAAGTATTCTTGAGAATATTTCCTTGATTTAATTTTCGGAACTATGCTCGTCTGTGCACTTGTTGATGCTTTATTATCGTCGAATGTTTTCGCTTACGACTTAAAAATTTATCCATGATCTTTTTTTGTTCCAATTTTCTGCAGTAATACTTAATAGCGTGAATTACAACTAACGTGCAAATTATAAAATGTACATTCAAGATAGATTTCGTAGCTATAGAAGCATCGAATGGACCAAGACTGATTGGAATTGTACGAGGTACAGCATTATTACATGTTTTGCGCGGACGTCTGATAGTTTGGCCAGACTCCCGCAGACGCTCGCGAGAATGCCAGATGTGATGGATATGAGAGAGCGAAACATAAAGTAGACTATTTTTCAATTTCTACTATATGTTCACTCTCTCATATATATCTTGTTCAAATTTTCAATCGTTGATAAAATACTTTCTATTCATTCATTCAAGTTCAAATACATTTTTTAAAACTTGTAAACTTGTTTTTTAAAACTTTAAAACTTGGGTGACACTTCATGTTAATACAGTTCTTTCAAATTTTAATTCATTAATTAAATTTAAAAAATGAATAAAGAGTAACAAAAATTATAGTCCAAAAGCATTTATAGAAAGGAAAACTTTTCGTGCTGTCCCCTATAACGCAATGGATAGCGCGCTGGGCTTCTGATCTGAAGGACGGTGGTTCGAATTCCATCCGAGATGGCCTATTTTCTAAGAATGTGTGTGATTTCTTCTTTACTTTACTATTTTCTTACACTAATTAAATTTAATTAATGAATAAATAGTAACGAAAAAAGAATATTCCAATACCCCATATATAGAAAAGAAAAAGAAAAATTGCAAGGAAAATCGCTTTCTCTTTTGTCGCTTAACATTGTGATTCTGTCATATGTATTACATATTTGTATTAATTGTAACTATTTAATAGAAAGTAACTAAAATAAGTTTTTCTTTGTTGGCCTAAGTAGGAATTGACTTAAAATTTATTTTTTATTATACTTGTTCTAATGACATTTGTGCTTTTAGAAATGCATGATGGACGAAATAAATTTTTAATTAAATGTCATTTTGCAATCTGTCCCAATTTAAAAAAAATGAGAAAGGAAAAATAACATAACATTATAATTATTACTTAAAAGTAATTTGCTTAAAATATATATTATATAAAAGTAACGTATACAAAATTTAATACTCAAAGTGCATTATTATTGCATTCAATACATTATTATTGGGGGGCGATGAAAATTATGATTGAAAATTGGGTCGCCAGTAGTGAAAGTTTGAGAAGCACTGTCTTACTTAATTTACTTTGCAAAAAAGTAGTTTACAAACTGTAATACTTATGCTATTAATTTGTATGGTTTATAATTAAGATCGCGTATAGTAGCTTTAGCGTCAAAGTGCATTATTATTACATTCAGTACATTATTAATGTATAAGGGGGGCGCGATAAAAATTGTGATTGAAAAGGGGGGCGCCAGTATTGAAAGTTTGAGAAGCACTGCCGTAGCTACATCAATAAATCGATCTAGTTCTGACTGGGTTTGAACACTTGCCAAACAATTGTCCACATAAAAGCTGCTCATCAATTTTTGTACAATATACTCAGAGTTTTTCTCACGGCCGTGCTTCGCTTCTTCTAACTTTTTCTCCAAGTGGTACTGGATTGTTGATCCAAGTAAGAATGGGCTGCTGGAGACACCAAACACCACTCGGCAATGCCTATAATGTATTAGCTCTTCTTCTTCAATGTAGCACAAAAATCGCAAGAAATTTCGATCCTGTTGTTAGAGGCTTATTTGCAAGGCTTTCCGTATATCAGGCGAAACACCAAATCTGTACAATCGAAATCTTGCTAACATGGAAGGGATCAATTCAATCAAGTTTAAACCCTCTCTAAACAATCATTGAGGCTGAGCGCTCCCTTTTGTTTTGACGAAGCATTAAAGACGGCCAAAATTTTGTAGTACTGTCCGACTTCACCACATGTCGATGGGGCAGATAGTGAGAAACAGACTTCAATTCTTCTTTGGGAACTTCTTCGATTGTGCCTTCTCGCTTCCATTCCTTAAAGACATCACCATATTCCTTAAACAAGTTTTCCTTCTTCAGCTTATGGGTTGTCACTTGTAACCCTTTAAATGCCAAATTAAAGTTGTCTGGCAGAGATAAAGGATTGTAAAGCCATGGTAGGGAGATAAGGAATCGCTCTTCTTCATCAACCTTGACAGTTCTTAAGAAGTGCTCCATTGAGGCTTTATGAAGCTCCTCTTTGGTTTTTTGTTCTGAAGGATCTTGTATCCCCAAGGAATCCAATCTCCACAACTGGGAGATATCAATCTCTTTCACAAATAGGGAGGCCACCAGCATAGCATTGCATGAAGAAATCTCTCTGTCAGGTACTTTACCTGACAGAGTTCATCTAAATATTGTCCGTCTAAGTAAGTCCATCTAAGCCCACAGGATAAAATTCTGCGCTGACCAGTCATGAACTTTCCGATTACATCTGTTTCAAGAAGCACTTGTACAGATCGTGACTCTTCCCCTACATCTGATAACTGGATCTTCATTTCATTAAGTTCTGAAATCCAAGAGAGAAGAACCTGGAGTGACTGATGCAATGTTGTCGCATATAGATGTCTGATCTAATGCTTCCAGGTTACATGTAACACTATTGTCTTGATTTCTTAATCTTATTCTATAACAAGTATGTTCACACTTGACAGATTTAATACCCCCAAACAATGAGTGCATCAGAAATTCCTTTCTTAGTGGGATGTATCCCATTTTTTCAACTACATTTTTAATACATAAGACTTTTGCAACCCAGAGTCTAGAATTGCCCTAACTGGGATTTCTTTGTTACCACACACCATTTTTAACTGCAAAGTTTGAAGAAACACTCTGGGACTAGAAGTGTTGCTTGCCATATTAACTTCAACGTTTGGACCCTTATTTTCTCTCCTGTATGAATCGTGATTCTTAGCCTTTAAAGACTCACACATAAGTGGGACATGATTTTTACCACATATTATACATCTTAAATATGTCTTACAAGAACAAGCTGCATGCTTTGGTGTTAAACAAGCAATACAACATTGCTTCTCTCTTAAAATATTATGCCTTTCAGCCAAACTCCTCTTCTGAGCTTGAAAACAGTCTCGGCTCGAGTACAAAAAAACACATCCCTTCTTCATTTCTTTTGAAGCTGTAGTTAATAAATTGGCAGCTGAAGGTATCTTCTTCTCTCATTGGAAAATCTCTTACTTTTTTCTTAAAAGATAGAAGAGTTTCATCTACACCCAAGCCAAAACCAGCCATAGCCAAATTAATTCTTTCTTCTCCCTCTTTTTCTGCCTTGAGGAAAGTCATTGAACTGGTTAAACGTTCTTTAACATCTGTTGAGGCTGCTGAAGTAACACTTCTATTCCATGCTTTCAAAAGTCCTCTTGAAAACATGACTCAACCATGGGATAAAGACTTGAAGCACATTTTTCAGTAGTCACTTCTAAAGTCTCTAAGGCTCTTAGATAAGATTCGAGTTTATCATACAGAGATGTCATTGATATTTTTTCCTGTTTCTGCACCGAAATTATAAGATTTAATAATTCACGAACATAAACCTCCACTAATAGATCATCTCTGTCAAATCTCGCTTTTAAGCTGTCAACTGCTTTGGCATAAATGGCTGTTGTTGCAGGGAAGCTCTCTACTACTTCTCGGGCTCGTAAGACATTTACAGTAGCTTGAACAAGATACTGAAATTTGTTCTCGAGCGCAATTTCATCATCGTCATAGACATGTTGAAACTGACTCCAAAATTGAAGCCACTCTTTAAAATTGCCACTAAACTGTCTAAATTCTAATTTTGGCCGATAAAATTTCTTTTTAGTGCCAGATATAACAGTATTTTGTGACTCACCAGAAACTGGCAATGTTGCCTTGATTCTCACTAACTCCAGTTTGTGTATTCTTATTTTTCCACTTTCTTCATATTCTAGCTGTTTTAATCTTTCAGCTTTATCAAATCCTTTTAGTTTTCTCTCTCTCAAAGCCGTTACTAAAATATTTGTCACAAAGTCTGGATCATCCAGATACTCTTTGCTTTTCAAAATAATGTCTTTCAGTTCTGAAATTTTTACCTTATTTAGAAACATCTCTCCAATTTCCTCTGCCACAAACAACAAGTCCTCTTTCAAGAAGCCCTTAGCTGCTTTAAATATGTTTGCCATGTTTGTTTCCAAAAGCAAAGTCCTGTCGCTGTTCGCCAGAAATGTAAACAATGACAATTAAATTATGGTTGTGGACGCCGTTTTCTTCACTCAAATGATCCAAGGGATTCCCAGATGAGTGATATGTTCATAAAATATAATAATATCCTTTTAAATACAAATACTCAGCTTTTGATTTTACATCACAGCTCTCTTTATTAACGGTAAAGAACAATCCAAATAAAAGAACACAAACAAAGTACACAATGTTGCCATACAGCACAAGCTAAATTAAAACAAAACGATAATTTCTTGGATATAGTTGGATGGTTTGAAAATAATTTACAGCACGTTACAAGCACTTTATAATGAACGACACAAAATTTTTCTAATTTCACACAAAAAGATTTTTCATCGCCGAGAGAAAATTTTCATTCCACCCTAGAGAGACGATACAGACAGGGGTAAAATGTAGGCATCTTGAAGGGGGTAAAGTGAAATTCTCGACATATGTCAAATGAAATGTATGTATCTTGGTGAGAAAAGCAAGGGACAAACCCCCTCATTCCAATATAGGTGAAAATGATAAGCCAACTCAACGGCCCTCCAATCTTGGAGTGTGAAAGCAGAAGACGAAAATTATTCACAGGTAATCTATATTTGATGCATTCCAATCTTGGTGTATGAATAGACCCGAAAAACAGGGTGAACCAAGGATCCCCCAATTTTCGGACTTGAAGATTTGGGCTAAAAGCATTTACCGTTAAGACTGTCAGAATTTGAGACGGAACAAGAATTCAAGTCCTGACAGTCTTAACAAAAACATTTAGCATGTGCCATGAAACTGCATTCAAAAGCATTCTGATTTGCTTGCTACTGGCCTTTTATACTCTAATGAGGTCACGAGAAACGATTCCTATTGGCTGGCGCAAACTGATGTTGTGATGCAGTTTTAAAACCTTACAACTCTGGCATAGTGTGTGTCTTGAAAAAAGGGGGACGACTCGACTAGATCCCCCTTTATTCGGTATAATTTTTTTTTACTCACTCACTCTACTAGATGGGCAGTCTGTTTTATGCATTCAGCCTGTAGCTTGTTAAAATGCTGCAGGTATCACGCAAATCGGTAACTTTTCACCATAGTGCACTCGGATAATCAGAATACACGTGTACCTCATCGTGCAGATGGTCTGGCAGGGTACGGTCATTCAAATCCCGGAAATGGGACAGTGTTTCCAAGTTGATTTTAAAAAGTCCCAGCTTTTAAAAAAATTTTCGCTGGTCCGATACCTTGACGACGATGGGGCCTCCTCGGGCCAGGTCACAAAACTTGCCGCTGACGCAAAAGGACAGGTGTTCCAGGGGCACGGATCCGGGGAGGTGGCTTTTCAGGCTGAGGAGTTTATTGATGTAGTGGTTGGCCCGGCTATCTTTGGGGGAGGTTCGAGTGATCCCCCGTGAGGCAAATCACTTTTGAATCTTCCTCTGGAATGTTGGCAATCAACAATTAGATTGGGATAGGTTGGCCACCATGGTGAAACACGTTGGCGTGGCCAAAAAAGGTTAGGTGAGACATGTTGCTTCAGAGTGACAATGTCTCTGGATGCTGAGCGCTCGCCTTTCATACTCTGCTGGGTCACGTGAATCGATTCCTATTGGCTGATGCTTGAACCAGACATCTTACTGATAAGTTGCAACCTTGAAAGATCATTCAGCCCACTAAACTTTTACATGTGCCACAATACAGGGGAATCCAATCTTGGCGCATCATTCAGCGAAAAAAGGGGGACCGAGTCGACTCGACTCAATCCCCCTTTTTCCGGTCCAATTTTGTTTTACAAAACTGAAACTTTATGCAGCTTGTTAGACTGCTGCATGTATTTGGCACATTGGTAAGATTTTACCATGGTGTAGTACGAAACGTCCTCGTGCACAGCCTCATGCAAGGAGTTGGGAAAGATTCCGTCGTAAATGTCTTTGAATTAGAGCAGAGTCTCCAGGTACATGGCAAACACTCCCAGCTCTAGAAAATTTTTTTGTTGTTCTGTTCCGTTGACTACCATGAGGCCTCCTCGGACCATCTGGCTCAACGTGCCCCTCACGCAAAAGTATAGGTATTCCACGCATAGACTCTTGGATAACGGGTGGTATACCAGACGAAGACGTTCATTTTCGTGGCTGTTGGATCGCAATTAGTTGGGTGTGGAGGTGAGCCCGGCATGATTCACCGTGATGCCCATCACGGTGAATCATGGCCGTGGAGAGTTCGATGGGCACTGGCTTGCCCTGGTGATAAAACTCGTTGGCATGAGCAAAATAGGCGAGTTGGCTCGGCATGTTGCTGAGAGAGAAGGATTCTGTTTGTAAGCCCTTGTATATGCTCGAGGAGTTTGACGTTAGAGGGCACCCCATGGTCCAAAGCTTTCTGATGCGAGCGTTCTACATGTTTTTCCAAAGCCCGTTTCCAAGGTTGGGAATACACCATACGCCAAGGTAGATTCTCGTATCGATGCATTTCCCAATCGTTCAACCATGTCACTTACACGTCCACCAGTCACGTGCAGTGCGTGCGATCCAATTTTTAGGCCTCCGTATTTTTAGGCTTATAAGCCTCCCAAACTTGGCGAGACGGGGAAAGACCGACTCAAAAAAACTTTAAGTCTATTTATTCCTTTATTCCACGTCTGATCCGAATGACTCTTAAACACAATGACTGTTTTTCCAAACGAACGAGGAGCGTGCACGCCAAAGTTGGGTTCAAAAAGGATGGTGTAAGGATACTCTGGTTCATAATACTTGACTCGATCCGGCCACCGACCAAGACTTCCAAATACGATAGTGGGGCGATGTCCACACTGGTAAAACAAGTTTTGTACCGCCATTCTGACAAAAAAATGAGACTTGTTTTCAGGTGACTTTTTTATTGACAACAATCAGCTACAGGACAGATCCATGGGTTGGATGGCTTTAAATCCATTAGATTTTTTTACACAAGCTTTCAGTCTGGGCATTGTCCAGTCCATGGGCTCCATAGCCAAATCCCTTTCAAACTATAATATATATATGTTTCAATATATATAAATATTTATATATATTTCAACCATAAATAATAGAGGGTACCGTGTGAAGCAGCTGGAGTTCTTGGGATTCCTCTCCAAACACGAACAAAATGTCTTCTCCAAATACGAACGACATGAGCTGGTGGAGTAAAACAGCATCCGTTGGCTGCACAGGTGGTTCTGGTATCTGCACAGATGGTTCCGGAATCTGCACAGGTTCTGGTGATACTGAATGCTGCACAGGTGGTTCTGAAATCTGCCCAGGTGATTCTGGAATCTGCACAGGTGAATCTGGAATCTACAAAAGTGGTAATAGAATATGCACAGGTTCTGGTGACACTGAAATCTGCACAAGTGGTTCTGAAATCTGCACAGGTGACTCTGGAATCTGCACAGGTGACTCTGGAATCTGTACAGGTGACTCTGGAATTTGCAAAGGCGGTTCTGGAATCTGCACAGGTGACTCTAGAATCTGTAGAGGTGACTCTGGAATCTGCACTGGTGGCTCTAGAATCAGTCTAGGTTCTGGTAGCTCAGATTGTCTGGACACACGTCTAATGACGGGAGTGATGCGCACTTTGGATCGTCTCTTGGAGAAAGGCAGGGATTTTCCCTCCAAAGGTTGCTTTTAGGCCAGTACATGAGTTGGGGTAGGTGGAGGCAGCTTGTAAGGTGTTTGATCAAACTTTTTCATTTTCCGGAAATCTCCAAAGTGGAATCCCTTCTGAAAGAGCTGGGGGAGAATTGTTTGGGGATAATGTCCGGACCAAAGGCTGTTTTTTGAACCGTCAGCACAATGTAGTTTGCTCCAGCCGGGATCGGATACGCCGCGTGGGGCTCCAAGATCGTTTGATGGTAGAGCGGTTGGTCATACGGCTCAAAACTTCTCCTAAACGCATTGGGTTGGGCTCGGCACTTGAGACTGGAGGCTGGCAATTCATATATCAACTGGGCACATGCGTCGTTTGAATAAAGTGAATCTCTCCGGATTTCACCGTTCGCTAGCCAAAGTTAAAGTCTTTTTTTTGGCAAAAAACATGTTGCCATAAATGTAAATCATCCTCTTGTAGGTATTTTTGAGCGGTCTATCTGGATTTCTCAACAGGCCTTTCGATGTGTTTTCCCACATCACTTCGTTGGGTCTAAATTCATTAGCATGCTTTGCCTCCATGACTGCACGTTTGAAATTGTCCAACCACGTCTTTTTTTTATGCCAATGGTCTTTACAAAACAGGACAAACACACGTTTTGCATTGGGCTCTTGTAGATGATGCCAGCTCGGATTTGGCCCTGCCGAGCAGCATATTCCAAAGCATCGGGTTTCTCGGGCAGCGTCACGGGCACTACAGTGGTAGAAATGTGCTCCGGGAAGGCATCAATCGGGTCCATGACTGATGAAAATTGTCGAAGCACATCTTGCATTTATATTGAACTTTCCACCTGGGAGCCAATCTTGCTGCAATTTTATAATAGCACCCGCCTTCCAAAGCTGGCCCACTTGCTAAGCTTCTGCGAGACATTCCTTCATTCAAGAGTTATTTTGAACGTATGGATGTGATTGCTTAAAGGCTTTTAAAGAGGCCTTTATTCAAGCAATGATACAATTTGGCAAACAAAGCTTAGGAAGACTCTCACCTGGCTCAAGCAGTGTTGGATGAGTGTTATGGATAGCCCAAGATTATTTTTCAAGTCCCATCTGCATTGGCCAAAAAAACGCAGTGTGGTCACACAAGAGTTTTCTCGCCTAAATTATAACAACACTTGCTCAATGGGCAGAACACCATTGAGGACACACAGAGAGCTTCTCCCATTTTTGGGGGACCTCGACAATATCATTCCAACTCGTCACGGTTGAATTGGCACGTTCATGGAGTGGGATCGTGCTTCGTGGGGAAATGAAAACTTTAAAAAGAAAATTTAAAAGATAAAATGACACTATTTTTTTTCTTTTTAGTAGAGTTTAAAGCTTTCACTCATCTGTGATTCTGACCACAATGAATTCTCTAAACTATAATGATTTGTTTGACATGTTCAAATTCTGAACACCTGTTTTTCCTTTGCCCTCCACTCCAGTGGCTTCTCCATCCCATGACGCTGATGGAACCATGGAACAATCTATGGTTTCCTTGGAACCACCACCTGTAAAGAAGGTAGATTCCATCAATCAACGACGACGATCTAGGGAAAGACAAGATCCCTGACAGATGTTTTGACAACCCCCTTATGCACATCGATTCCCCCGGGCCCAAGGGATTTTCGACACTAAAGGTTTGGCCGTGTTGTGTCTCTGAAATCATGGTTTCACGCTCATCAATGGTATCGTCTCGTATGCCTTGAATCGTGGGTGTCCAAATAAACTCTTTAAATATTTATATTACTTCAATGTCGGTACCATTTGTGTGACCGATTAACGTTCCAAGCACGAATGTCAAGACATTCAAGCGAGTTGGATCTCCTGGAGTCCTTTCAAACGGAGCCCGGTCAGTCTGTTGAATCCACGAGAGTTGGAAGAATGTCCCTTTTGCAATCAGACGCAATGTCATCGTTGGATTGCCGTGCAAGGCATGGGTGTCATTCTCCACCAACCCATTAATACCATTTTTCTCTCGTGAGCAAGGCTAGCTATAGGTAGCTCCACCTACATCCTGTCTGAAAAGTGTAAAAGCGAGATGTGTTTCAACACTTTTCATCAGTCATGGACCTGATTGATGCCTTCCCTAAGCACATTTCTACCACTGTGGTGCCCGTGACGCTGCCCGAGAAACCCGATGCGTTGGAATATGCTGCTCGGCAGGGCCAAATCTAAGCTGGCATCATCCACCAAGAGCCCAATGCAAAACGTGTGTTTGTCCTGTTTTGTAAAGCCCATTGGCATAAAAAAATACGTGGTTGCACAATTTCAAACGTGCAGTCATGGAGGCAAAGCATGCTAATGAATTTAGACCCAACGAAGTGATGTGGGAAAAAACATCGAAAGGCCTGTTGAGAAATCCAGATAGACCGCTCAAAAATACCTACAAGAGGATGATTTACATTTATGGCAACATGTTTTTTGCCAAAAAAAAAACTTTACCTTTGGCTAGCGAACGGTGAAATCCGGAGAGATTCACTTTATTCAAACGACGCATGTGCCCAGTTGATATATGAATTGCCAGCCTCCAGTCTCAAGTGCCGAGCCCAACCCAATGCGTTTAGGAGAAGTTTTGAGCCGTATGACCAACCGCTCTACCATCAAACGATCTTGGAGCCCCACGCGGCGTATCCGATCCCGGCTGGAGCAAACTACATTGTGCTGACGGTTCAAAAAACAGCCTTTGGTCCGGACATTATCCCCAAACAATTCTCCCCCAGCTCTTTCAGAAGGGATTCCACTTTGGAGATTTCCGGAAAATGAAAAAGATTGATCAAACACCTTACAAGCTGCCTCCACCTACCCCAACTCATGTACTGGCCTAAAAGCAACCTTTGGAGGGAAAATCCCTGCCTTTCTCCAAGAGACGATCCAAAGTGCGCATCACTCCCGTCATTAGACGTGTGTCCAGACAATCTGAGCTACCAGAACCTAGACTGATTCCAGAGCCACCAGTGCAGATTCCAGAGTCACCTCTACAGATTCTAGAGTCACCTGTGCAGATTCCAGAGTCATCTGTGCAGATTCCAGAGTCACCTGTGCAGATTCCAGAGTCACCTATGCAGATTCCAGAGTCGCCTGTGCAGATTTCAGAACCACCTGTGCAGACTTCAGTGTCACCAGAACCTGTGCAGATTCCAGAACCACCTGTGCAGATACCAGAACCACCTGTGCAGCCGACGGATGCTGCTTCACTCGACCAGCTCATGTCGTTCGTATTTGGAGAGGAAGCCCAAGAATTTCAGCTGCTTCACATGGTACCCTCTATTTTTTATGGTGATCTCACCTCAGTCCTGGATGAATTTGAAAGGGAGTTGGCTATGGAGCCCATGGACTGGACAATGCCCAGACTGAATCCTTGTGTAAAAAAATCTATTGGATTTAAAGCAATCCAACTCATGGATCTGTCCTTTAGCTGATTGTTGTCAATAAATAAATCACCTGATAACAAGTCTCATTTTTTTGTCAGAATGGCGGTACGAAACTTGTTGGACCAGTGTGGACATCGCCCTACTATCGTATTTGGAAATCTTGGTCGGTAGCCGGATTGAGTCAAGCATTACGAGCCAAAGTATCCTTACACCATCCTTTTTTAACTCAAGTTTGGCGTGCACGTTCCTCGTTCGTTTGGAAAAACAGTCATTGCCAATTTTATGTTGAAGAGGAGGTGAAGGTAAGTCTTGATAGAATAATTAGTGATAAGAAAGAACAAGATAGAAGTAAATAAAAAGGGAAGAAAGAAGTAAACAAGAAGAAAATAAAAGGGAAGAAAGAAGTAAACGAGAAGAACAGAAAAGGGAAGAGTGATTGGCTCGAGAGGCCAGACAACACGAATTAGAATTTAAAAAATTAGAATTGTCACAGCAGAATCAAGCATTAAATGATGAATCTGGAAGAAGAGTTGAAATTTAACCTAAGATTCAATTGACACAAATCACAACTAAATTTGTTGAAAAACATTATGAGATTAGTTTATATTTGATTAATTTTGAAAGGAAGGCAGAATTATCTCATGTCCCAAAGAAGAATTGGGTGGCCTACCTGTTGACGGTTTTACCTTTAGAACTCTCTAATATGCTAGCTAGAGTACCTACCGAAAGGGCAAATAATTATGATTTTGCAAAAGATCTTATATTGAAGAGGTACAGGTTGATACTGAAAAAAAAGTTGAAGCAATGTCTTTACAGACATCAAAAATCAGCAGAGTAGTCTTGGTGGAATTATGCTCATGAGCTGAATAGTTATTTTACAGAATGGATAGCTGAATTGCAGGTTAAAACTTGCGAGCAACTGAAAGATCTATTAATCACAGAACAATTGAAGTACCGTGTTCCAACTGAAGTAAGAGAGCCTATTCTTGACTGGATCAAGTTAAAATTCCCTATGAACTTGCAGAAAATTGAGACGAATATAAAAGCATCAAACAAAGTTTCAGAAGAGAAATATCTAACAAAATTAGTTACAAATTCTAAGGCGGCGTAAATTATAGTGGTGTCAGACCAAAAGAAACTCCTAAAGATTTCAAATCCAAATTTTAAATAAAAAAGGAACCTGCCCATGAAAAAAATCACGAGAAAGACTTTGAGAAGAGAAGACAGCTTCGATGTTATAAATGCGGGTCTTATTCACATCTCAGACCACAGTGTGATCAACTAAAGAAGAATTACGAAACAGTCACGTCTGATGAAACTGTTAGAAACGGTACTGATGTATTGGCTCCATATAAAGAGTGTTTTTTTATCCAGGTATGGAAGTTTAAGTTGGCATTACTTTCCAAGATGGCGACCGATTTAACAGCTGTCAAGTGACTTATTCTCAGTTTGGTTTGGCAATTCATCAAAACGATCATCAAGCAAGACGTAGATTCGTCGAATGGGCCCAAAACGAGATCGCCGTTGTTCCCGATTTTCATAAGCGAATTTTGTTTAGCGATGAAGCGCACTTCTGGTTGAATGGCTACGTCAACAAACAAAACTGCCGCATTTGGAGTGAAGCTAATCCACAAGTGTATGTCGAAACACCGTTACATCCAGAAAAACTGACTGTTTGGTGCGCTTTATGGGCTGGTGGAATCCTTCTTCAAAAACGATGATGGCCACAACGTTACAGTCAATGGTGATCGGTAGAGAGCCATGATTACTAACTTTTTCATTCCTGAATTGAACAATCATGATGTCCAGGAGCTGTGGTTCCAACAAGACGGCGCAACATGTCACACAGCTTGTGCCTTAATCGATTTATTGAAAGACACGTTTGGTGACCGCCTAATTTCACGTTTTGGACCTGTGAATTGGCCTCCCAGATCTTGTGATTTAACACCGCTAGACTATTTTCTGTGGAGCTATGTAAAGTCATTGTTCTATGCGGATAAACCACACACGCTTGACCATTTGGAAGCCAACATTCGCCGTGTTATTGCCGATATACGGCCACAAATGTTGGAAAAAGTCATCGAAAATTGGACTACATCCGAGCCAGCCGTGGCAGTCCTATGCCAGAAATCATTTTTAAAATGTAATGCCACAAGCTTATCTTTCGAATAAAGAAAAAGTCATGTCAATCGAATAATAAATCGTTGTTTTATTGCAGTTTAAAGTGTTATACCTCTAAAAAAACACCCTTTACAAGTTTAGGAACAGTAAATGGAATTGAAATGCCTATACTACGAGATACTGGTTCTACTCTAGATTTAATATGTAAAAAATATGTAAAGCCTTCCATGTTTATAAATGAAACTGTGTGAATTCGGACTCCTCTGGAGGAAATCGCAGTATGTCTGCCAAAGGCTGAAGTTGAGTTGGACTGTGTGTTTGGTCATGGGATTGTGAAAGCTGCTGTTTTAAGAGATTCATTAGATCAAGGAAAATATCTTTTGGGAAATAAGACTGCTTCATTGTTTGAAGAAGTGAAGAAGAATAAAGAAATGTATATATATATACAAGTGTATATGGTGAACGATGTTGAAACACGTTCGCAGAAGAAATTGACTGAAGAGAGTAAACAAGTTCTTAACATGTCAGAAGAAACTAATCCTGAAAATAACGAAACGAATAAAGAATATCCGGATGAACTGGATGATATTTGACTTTGATTCAACCTGAAATTTCCGAGTCAAATCTTATAAAATTATCTCATAAAGATTTTACAAAAGAACAAATGAAAAGTGCTGAACTAAAAACCTTGTTTGAAGAAGCTAAAAGCGGGTCTTCAAAGAAAAATCGTTATATTGTCGAAAATAACTTACTATTTTTCCAAAAAGAAAATAAAGATGGCACTAAACGTAAATGCTTGGTTGTTCCCGAAAAGTATAGAACAAATTTGATGACGATAGGTCACGAGGCGGCTACAGCTAATCTAGGGGTAACTAAAACGAAGGATGCCATATTCAAAACATTTTATTTGCCTAAATTCTTTAGTGATGTTGAGGACTTTGTAAAAACACGCGACAAATGTCAAAGGGTGGGTAAACCGCAAGATAAAAAGAAGGCCCCACTAAAAATTGTTCTCGTAATAACTGAAATTTTCACAAAGATTAACATCGATGCAAGTGGACCTTTACCAATGACACCGTCAGGAAATTAATATATATATATAATTACGGCGTTGTGTGTGTCATCAAAGTATCCTGATGCCATTTCCGTAGCAAATCTTTGCTCAAAAACTGTTGTTAATGCATGGTTACAGATTTTCAGCCGAATGGGGTTCCCAAGAGAATTACAGACCTTCCAAGGCACGTCATTCATGAGTGCACTAACTACGGAATTTTTAGAAATATTTGGAGTTAAAGTAGTTAGAAGTTCTGTTTATCATCCACAAAATAATCCTGTGGTAAGAATGCACAGAACATTGATGAGGATTCTTCGTGTCCTGAGTCTGGAAGCAATTCCAGATTGGGAGAAAATTCTTCTTCAAGCCCTCTTTACCCTAAGGATTGTTATACACCATAGTACTGTTTCACCATCTGAACTAGTTCACGGGGAAAATCTAAGGACTCCTGTGATGTTATTGTACTAGAAACTGACAGAAGAAGAGCTTGTAGAAAGCAGTGTTGAGGATTATGTATTTGAACTCATTAATAGAATGAAAAGATGTCAGGAATTGGAAATCCTACACATGGAAGATGCCAAACAAAACAGAAGTTGTGGTATGATCGCCGGAACGTTAAGCGTCAATTTCAACCCGGTGAACTGGTTTTGGTCATAGCTCTATCCAGGCCTAACAAATTATCTGTTCAGTGGGTTGGCCCTGGAGAAATAGTGCAACAACTCTCTGAGACAAATTATGTGATCAAATTTCCAGAGAAGGATAAAACCCATGTTTATCATGTTAATATGCTAAAACCTTATCACCAACGAGAGGAAAAATATAAATTTATTGTTCATTAACCCTTTAAAACATGACAAAGATGACGAGCCTAGTTTGAAACTTAAAAACGAAATGTCGGGATGGTCCAAAATCATCTGCGATGTGCAGTTAAATTCAAAATTATCTGAAATTCAACGAGGACAGCTCAAAGAACTTTTATATGAATATAGTAATCTTTTTTCGAATATTCCTGGATATACTGATTTAGCTGAACATGATATTGAGCTAGAATCTGAACGAGCATTTATTGCTAAATGTTATCGTATGTCCTCTCGACAAATTGAAATTTTCAAATCAGAAGTTAATAAGATGTTAGAACTGAAAATAATAGAGCCAGGAGAATCTGATTTTACATCTCCATTAATACTTGTTGAAGCACCGGGAAAGGAAGCAAGGCCCTGTATCGATTACAGAAAGGGTTGAATAAAGTAACTCGGACATAATTCTTTCCAATGCCTAACATCGAAAAACTTAAATAAAAGGTATCGGCAGCTAAATGTATCTCTATCTTGGATCTCACTTGAGGGTATTGGCAAATACCCCTGAGTCCACGAGCACAAAGGTATCCAGCGTTTGTGACATTTGGAACTTTTAAACCATTGAGGTTACCTTTTGGTCTGAAAAATGCGCTTTATTACTTCAGCCGACTTATGGATAGCTTAATAAGAAATTGTGAATACTATGAAGTTCCCTACCCAGATGATATAGCTATCTTTTCACTAGCCTGGCATGATCCCCTAAAAGATGTATTTGATCGCCTACGCTCAGCTAAATTACATATCAAGTCATCAAAATGTCAATTTGCTCAAGCATTCGTTATGTATCTTGGACATTTGGTAGGCCAAAGTCTAAGAACACCTGGAGAATTAAAGGTTCAGGCCATCAAAGATTTCCTAATCCCCACTAACAAGACGCAAGTTAAATCCTTTTTAGGATTAGCTGGCTAATATCGAAGATATATTCCCGAATTTTGAGTAATCGTAGCTTCACTGACAGATTTACTTAATGGCCGAAATCGAAAATCAACCGTTGACTGGAATAGTTCTTGCCAGAATGCATTTAACGAGCTCAAAACAAGACTATCTGAAAATCCAATCTTATACAGACCTGACTTCGCAAAACCCTTAATAATTCAGTGTGATACATCCATTCTTGGAATAGGCGTTGTGTTGTCACAAGTATGTGAAAACAAAGAACATCCCATCATGTTCCAGAGCAAAAAGCTGTCGCTTGTGGAACAAAAATGTAGCGCTACGGAAAAAGAAAGTGCAGCCATTATTTTTGTCGTGCAAAAGTTAAAATGTTATCTGGATGGACACGAAAAATTTGTCATATAAACAGACCATAATCCCTTGGTCTGGTTAGAGAAGAATACTGGGACAAATCCAAAACTTTTAAGGTGGTTCTTAATTTTACAGTCCTTTAACTATGAAATTGTGCATAGGAAAGGAAAACAACATCAGAATGCAGATAGTTTGAGCCGTATCCCTTAAGACTAAGTAAAAACACACTTGTAATGAGAATTGATGGAAAACAAGATTTTTCTTTATATTATTTTTGTGTGTTTAGAATGATTGGTATTTGTATTTTAATATTTGTTATTAGTATTTTGATTTTTTGATATTTTGTATTTGTATTTTAAAATTTGATATTTGGTATTAGTATTTTAAAGTTTTGTATTTGTATTTTGATATTTGGAATTTGTGTTTTTAATTTTGGTATTAATACTTTAATTTTTTTGATATTTTATATTTATATGGTAATTAATATTTGTATTTGTATTTTAAAGTTTGCATTTGGTTGCAGTATTTCACCGAATGATATTTTGTATATTTTAAAGTTCACATTTTCACATAGAATAGTAGGGATAATTTTAATGCATTCCTTAAAATACGGTACAAATTTCGGATAAAACAGGTGCTTGCACGTTATTTTTTAATATTTTTTGTTCCGTTTAAAAGAATAGGATTTCAAGAAATAGTTCTTAACTATCTAATGTGTTGCATATATATATAAACTGAACCTACGTCAAGTATTTTTTTCAGGTATCACAGTAAAACTTTCTACTCAACTATCGTGAAAAGTTTTCTCCGGGATAGAGGAAATAATTAGTCTGTGGCTGGGAGCGCACTAGGAAGCTTGACACATAGCATACGGGAGACTAGAAAGAGGGCGCTGCTGTGAACTGTTTTGGCCATTGAGTGGGAAGAAGAGAAGAAGAAGAAGGTGGTCTGGAACGTGAAAGTGGAGGAAGATGTCTGAAGTTCTCTATGCGATTTATGATTGTAAATATAGTGATGTGTGCTTTGAAGAAAGTAATAAAAGCGGTAAATCCGGCAATTAAAAATCACAATTAATTCAACAACAATCATGATTAATTCAAAATCTGAAATAAAATTTTAGAAATTCCCGTAATTTTATTGGATAATGCTGGACAAACATAACTCCCCCTTCAGAGACTGAACTTGCAGGGCTAGGTTCACCGAAATTGATCACCGGGTGCATTTTGGGGTGGGAACGAGAATCTGGATTCGGATTTAAGAAACTCCCCTAACTTAGCTGGATATTGCCGGAATGAGGTCGAATGGCTTTGCGTTTGAGTCCCTGGACCATATTTTCATTTCCTGTAGCAACTAAATTTGCAGGCACAGCCTTTCAAAAGTACGATTGCAATAGGAAATTGCATTGGCAATTGCATTTTCAGGTATTGTTGTCACTGAATTAGATGGTGGACAAACTGCACATTCCGCATTCAAGCTGCCATTAGACATTCATAAGAAATCAAGCGCAATGTCTACCAGCCGAAAAAGACGTGGATTGGCTATGGTATTGCAAAGGAGTTCAATGATAATCAGATGATTTTGCCATATCCCATAAACATTCACTCGAGGCATTTCATTGTCTTGCAAGATTTAAGCGGGAACAAAAAAATAATCAGTGATGCTGTCCTTCTATTGTGTGGTGATTTCCGAAAACATTGTCAGTCATTCCTCGAAATACTTTTGCTCTCGAGATTAACTCATGATTAAAACAATCGCTTTTATGGCGACGTGTTGAAACACTTCGATTGACCATAAATACGCGAGTACAATTGCAAGTTGATCCATCGGAGCAAGTCTTAACTTCGGAGTAACCAGCTGCTGGATATTGGAAACGGTGAAGTAGCACTGCATCCCAAACCATAATGCATCAAATAGTCAGACAATTTCTCTACTGTTGTTCAGACAAGGAACGGAACTGTGATTGAGAGTGTCTTCCCGGATTTACAGTAAAATTATCTAGATAATAGTCAGCTTGGTAGTCCTGCAACTTAATCAGAAAAAATGTTGATATTAACGAAATTAACTACCAGATATAGAATTATTTCCAGGTGGTTCAATGCCTTTTAAATCAATGGACACTACGGGTGATGAAAACAAAACAGTAAATTTTCCAGCTGAGTTCTTGAATTCTTTGGATATATCAGGAATGCCACCACACAATCTTCGGTTGAAGATTGGTTGACTGGTTATTCTGCTGCGTAACTTACATCCACCTAGATTATGCAACAGTACATGTTTATTCTTTGAAAGAATTTTACCGGGAAACTTCTTGTAGCAAACATTTTCACTGTAAAGGTTAAATGAGAAATCGTCCTATTGCCACGTGTTCCACTGATATCGTCAGAGACAGAGAGAGAATCTCCAACACTATTCAAAAGGCTTCAATTCCCAATTCGATTTGGCTTTCGCGATGATCATAAATAAATCTCAAAACCAAAGAATGTCCATTGGGGATTTGGACTTAGAAAACCCATGTTTCTCGAATGGGCAACTATATGTTGCCCGCTCACGTGTGGGGATACCGTCGAATCTATTTGAGTTAGCAAAAGATGGGTTACCGAAAAATATTGTGCACCATTTAGAGATTACTTATACCTAACTCATCAATTGTTATACTTTAAAATGATAAAAATATTAAAAATTACTAAAAATCAACGCTATTATACAATTTATTATAAAAATAAATCATTTATTAAATTAAATATTCATAGGTTGTTACTAACAATTTCCTAAATAATTCATGCATTATACTATATTCAAATAGGAGATGAATAAGATGCAAAATTTAAAACATTATGTTGTTTTATGCTTAATTTTAACTGTCCGAAATTGTAAGCAAAGATTAATTTGACTGCATTGAATGGCTTAGAATAATAATAACTCAACGTATTAAAACACAACACGTGGCTGGGTCAGGTATTATGGTTTATATATTTCAATTATCATTACAGTTATTTATTATTGTGTGTAGTAATTTGTTTCCTTTTTGTAATAGAATTACAGTTGCTAATAGAAATATTGGAAAAAATTTTGTTTGAATCATTAATTTTTTAGCAACATGTAGGGCCAATCCTAGCAGGTGTGCAGCGCGTGCACCACAAGAGAGCGGTCAAAACAAGCTGCGGCCGCATAGAGTTCTATCAATCAAGCAAAATTTTGTGCAATTTCTCAAAATAAATCTTATAATAAGTTCAATAGATGTGCTGAATTTTAAATAGTTTTTGAAAAATCGAAATAAGTCTCCATTTCCCGATAGCATAGCACAGTTTAAGAAAACAGAATGTTAATGCACAGTGTGTAGGTTCACCCAAATTGTCCATTAATGTTTACTTTTTTACGTGTTTCCTTTATTTTATTGCAAAGTTCGTGACAGAGCTTCTATACCGCAATAGAAAATATTTTTTTTATTATTATTATCAGCGACACTGGCAACGCACTGCGGATTGATATTTAATAAAAGCATCTCAAAATTGATTTTTGCAAAAGCTGCTTCACGAAAATATTTAATATGGTTCATATTACCTAAGACATAGGAGTATTTAGATTCAAAATGTATTTTGGGAAATTAAAAGTTTTCACTTTAATAATAGCCTTATAATTTAGAAAAAGCAAAATAGAGGAAAGAAGTGATTGTTTTACTTATGGTTTTACAACTCTCATTAACAGCGCTCATTTTCCTTTTTAGTAAAAAAATGTCATACTTCCATTAAAAGTTTCTTGTAATTAATTATATTTAGTATAAAATATATTTGAGAAAAATCTTGCAGCTCACACACACATTTTGATTAAATAATTTTCATTACAAAGCTTGTTTGAAAAACACTTCAATATTCATACAGTATTATTAACCCTCCAACTGGACAGAATGGATTTTTCCGCCCTACTACAGAGGCTTCGAAAATGGACTGCACGGATTTTTCTGCCATCAAGTAACGTTTTCAAAAGCGGATTAGCCGCACTTTTCTGAAATCCTTTCCCCCTTTTAAGGTTTAACATCTTGAAAGATAATGAGGGACGGAGAAAGCAAGACAGCAGGAGTTTTATGGCTCGCAAGGAACCCCACCCCGTGTTTTGACCCTGGGCAATGTAAAAAAACCGGGGAGAAATTTCTTTACAACCCAAGAAGTGTTTCTTTGCTAGCTTGTATTTTAAAAGTTTCCAAAAGTACCAAAGCATAAGTAAAATATGTTACAATTCCCTTTTGGTTTCATATTAATTTCAAACTGTAACAAGTTGGGGCGTGTCAGGGTAATCTAATATTTTATATAGTTAGACAAATTATCTTTTTTTAAGTATATTCTTTCGCTTCATTTTTCTTATTCAAAGCTTTCAGTTTTTGAAACATGATTATTTTATTATAAGATACCGAAAAAATTAATAAAACATCAAATACTTTAAAATTTGGAACCTTTTCAATTTTCCAACCACTAAAAATGAATAAATTTAAACTTCATCAAATCATTTGAAACATTTTCTTACACTTTGATAAAAATAATAACGAAAAAAAACTAATTAAGATTTATTAGTTGTTTTTTTTTTAGATTTCAAAGCCTAAGTGATCAGGGAAGTTTAAGTACAGTGCCTGTTTATATATTGTTAAAATACACCGAATTATATTTGAATTTTAAGTGCTTGAACTTCAGTTTAGATCAAAGACAACATGAATGAAGATTTTCACACATTTTTTTTATAACTTGAATGTTTGAATAAATGCTAATCAAAAATATACGGAAACATTTACAGTAGACATTTATGCATGTAAATAAACATAAAAATCAATTTTAAATTCGAGCTACTGAAAAACATTCGAATTATATATTGTTCAAAAAATATCTATTTATACAAAATACCTCAACATTTATCTTTTTAAAGGCTAACTGAATAAGTAATTAAAATCTGGATATGTTTTGGAATCTCGACCTTATAAAGCTAGAAATTTTATGTTAGAAATTCTATTTGAAATTTCGAAAAAAAAAATGCATCGCGCAGTTAAAAATTATTTACCATAGATTTTAGCAATTGTTTGAGTATAATAAAAATTTCAAATTTTATTATATAGCTTCTTTGGTATCTTTTAATATATTTCGGCCGCGGTAGCCGAGTGGTATAGGTATCGGAACGTGGCTTGCTTTGTCACGAGTTCGAGCCCAGTACCACTAAAGACCCGCCGTGTAGGGCAGCGATGCACGTTAAATCTGTCGAGAGCTGAAACGTCCTCCCGTTGGTGTGGTGGGGTAGTTAGGAGAGGGAGGTGCCAGCTCAGGTGTCGTCCACGTCACTTGACCATGGTTCAAAATTACGTGGTCTGTCGCCAAAAGCCTTCGTGTAGCTGAACAGTGCGACGTTAATATTCAATCATTCATTTAATATATTTCGAAGATTTCATACAATTCGGTTGAAAATCGCATGCTAAGAGCAAAAATATACTAAAAAAATTGATGAATATACAATTACAATAAATTCTTACATAGAGAAGCAAAACTGAGAAGCTAAAGCGTAGGAAATAAAAAATTTTGAGTATATCTGAAGTAGTTTTCGAAATATTTATTTTAAAGTTTAGAAAATTTGTGTGCGTTATGTTATACTTGATATCAATTAAATGGTTAAAATAATGTGTTAATATTAGTCATGTAATCGTTTGATGACACATTCATATACTAATAAAAATTATCATGGTCATTGATGCGAATGTCAAGAATTTTATGTAATTTTAAATTCAGACATTAAGATATTGATGTAGAAAATATAAAAAAGACCATCTAAAATACATGAAAATGCAGTCTGCTATAAAATGATCTTGACAAACAAAAAATCCGGCATTTTCACTTACTATGGCAGAGCCGGCTTAGTCAGGGGCGATCTGGAAAAACAAAGAGAGAACCGCGGTTTTGATGGATGCCGCTCTAGCTTTTAAATCTCTCAGGAAAATTATATATATATATATATATATATATATATATATATATATATATATAAATTACAAATGCAAAAATAAATCTTGTAATTTTCCATACATTTTTATAACAACGAATTGTGGAATTGGCTTCCAATACATTGTTGTGTTTGACAATATCTAAGGTAACCAACCCTACTTTAGATAGATTTGTACTACTTTTCGTAACCGCATTCCTTTTAAAATTAATTCGTGCAGCCGAAATACACCTTTTGTACCCTTAAAAATTTATGTTAACTATAACGGTTAATTTTAATTTATGCAACTTGTGA
Organism: Trichonephila clavipes; assembly: GCA_019973935.1. Classification (NCBI taxonomy): domain Eukaryota; kingdom Metazoa; phylum Arthropoda; class Arachnida; order Araneae; family Nephilidae; genus Trichonephila; species Trichonephila clavipes. Next base: position 272,958 of record BMAU01017825.1, read on the forward strand.
AATGTTCATAATTAACCATTTCCGTCTAAACAGTTTACATGAAAAAAAAGTTTGGACTCCCTCATTCATTAGGGATTTATATAAGATTATAACATTAAATTTTATTTTTCATCGAATAGGAATGAGTGGAAGTGTATAGTAATTCCACACCACAGGTCTGGGGTTCTATTAACGGGCTGCGCAAGGTCGACTCTGCCTTTCATCCCCGCTACATTGGGTCGATAAATGAGTACCAAGCTTGCTTCGGGTCTTAAACACTGAAGATCTCTCTTCAGACAGACCACCAAATCGGGACATCTGTTCATGCACCTCAGCGTAAAATGGTCACGTGTATTATGATGGGCACAGTAGTTCCTGGCCCTCATGAATTGTTGTGCTTCTGAGTTTGAGTCTTAAGTTTGAGGATTACTTCACTTTGGGGATACCCCTTAGATAAACATGTATTTCCACTCATTTGCAATTAAACATTTTTCTTTCAATTACGTTTATTTCAGAAGGAAGTTTGATTTTTCAAATGTATTTGCTTAATAACATGTATATTCGTGTATTATATTAAAAATTTGATCAGTCCAAAATTACATGTTTTTAGCTCCTCTAAAAGCTTTTAGGATTTTACAACTGATCTTACAAACCATATACGTTTTATAGTGGTATATTTAAAAATTATAAGGACATTTTTACGACTGTGTGAGCTGTTATGCCTCGTTTATAAATATTAAAAATTGCATTCAGCTACAGTTTTTAAAATGTACAGAAATAAGTGGAGCAACAGGATACTTACATATTATGAATATTTTTGACTGCAGTAAGATATATTTATATTTCAGTTTCTTTACAATTTGAATAGAAGTTGTAAGCCATTTTGCGAATAATTTGATATTGAGTATAAACCCATAGGCTGTTTAATATTGTAAAGTGTTTTACTTTGATAACAGCACACATTAAAATAAGGCTCATTTGCAGTTATATGACCAGCTTCAGTGATATTTAAATTTTAAAAAATAGTTTATACGCGCGTACGAAAACATTCTTTCATAACCGCACGCCACATCTCATACTATATCTTCCCTACAGCAGGAAATATTTGTGTATACTGAAAAATTTAATACAGGATACATTTCCAAGTGTTAAATTTGTTTTTAAAATTTGGTATGAATACATTGTGGAACTGTCGGTTAACTTCACTGAACAAAATTGTTTTAAGTGTACAAGAAAAAATTAATTAGGGAGAACTTTTCTCACAATAGAATTTGTAATGACTGAATTGTGTGAAAATGTAGTTATCGATGTGTGACATTTTTCCTTGTAATAAAAGAAACAGAAAGATAAGAAATTTAACTTGAGTAGAAAATGGTTAGAAGTACTGTCATGCGCATTTGAAGGAGTATATCCCCCATTATAATTAAAAATTATTGACTGAATGTGTGTTATGTCAATCACAAATGCTGATGTAGAAAAGGAATTTTTATTTAATACAAGAAGTTCGAAAAAGAGAACACTAGGAAGGAAAATTTAAATTTTTTCCGAAAAATATTCAGTTAACATAAAAATATCTTTTATATGATTTTAATTAAAATGGTTAGAGGGTCCAGTTAGAGGGTTAATGTTAGATACTTCAGTACTATATTAAAAAAATGTGGGATTTATATGCGTTTTTTTTTAAGAATCTCAAAATGTAACAAGATGCTATGCAATTAAATAGGTGATTCAAAAAATTTACAATATAGCACTAAAAACAATAATAAAAGAAAACATATTAAAAGCTAATCATGATCTACAGTGCAATACATTTAACGCGAAAACGCTCAAAGTGAAATATCGGATAAAAAGAAATAATACAATAGTCCTGACAAACTGCTATGGATTTTTCTGCATTTTTTTCCATCTTAAAACAAAAAAAGCTTCCTTCTGGGAATGAATAAAATACAGAAAACACCAGGCATTTCACAGCGATGTGAAATGAAAGAGAGATGGTTTCGCATTAGTTTTGTGTATTATTGGATTTTCCTATTATATCATCGGATGAATTCATTGCAGTAAATAATGATAATGTGTGTGCAGCCCCAATCATGACAAGCAAAGACATTTAGGAGTGTGTTCAAAGTTCAAAAAGTATCATTGATACAGATTCCGACGATGAAATGCCTCTCCTGTTCTCAAGTCATCCGAAATAAGGAACATCACGAAAAAAATATGAGTAATTATTTAAGCGTAGATTAGATTGGTGAAGTGAATAACAAAATGTGAAGAACATCGAACAATTTCTGGACTATTTCATAATAAAAAAGATAATGCAAAAAAAAAAAAAAAAAAAAAAAAAAGAAAGCGTATATCAGTGTGAACACACGTTAGAAGTTAAGTTCTTTAGCTTACATGTATTGAATTGTATAATAAAGTTTTATTTTGAAGTAATCTTATATATAATTAACAAATTTATTATTATCATTATTATTTCAAACTGTATTTAAAAAAAATAATTAGGATGGAAAAGGTATAAGTATAGACAAAATTTTCATTTTCAATACATAATACAAAAAAAAAATTTATTGTATGTATTTTGAGAAAAGTATCATCATTATTAGTCTTTTTCCATTATGTTTATGGGTGCTTCAGTACATACTTTTGATATCAAAAACTTGTGGTAACTAAAGTAAGAAATATAGGTTTTGCACTCATTATAGCTTAAGTATCTCGAAAAGACTGCATCAATCGTGGTATTTGATTTTGTCGTTGATATTATTCTGTTGCTTTGTAGAGATATGGTGAAATTGTCTTTTAAAAATTCAATCACTTATAGAGATTTGTCTAAAGCAAAATTGACATTAAAATCTCCACTTAAAATCATAGGTATTTTATCATAAGTTTTATTAAGTAAAGCAGAACTTCTTGATGCGTGAGGTAATAATGATCGATGAAGGAACTCGATAATGTCATCCAACTTTTTGTTCGAAGTAATATATACTACTGCAATTATAATTGTTATCCATTATCTATTACGCATTCAGCCAAGCACAAATCCCCCACTGAAGATTGTATGGTACTATAAATATCGGATTGACTGACAGAACATTCCATGGATGGAGTTATAATGTTAACAGCACCGCTAGAATTTTGATATATCGCAACTCCTGCTCTCGTATTTGGTCGTTTATACTTCACAATGCAGTTGAAATTTGGAAAAGATATATCACTTTCATTGCCCAGCCAAGTTTCTGATAAAACTAAAATATTTGAATTTCTTATTACTGAATCTTGTAAGTCTACAGCGAGAGCTGTCAGACTTTGGCAATTAAAAGTAAAAATCGATAAACCTTGTCTGTTCATTATGAAACTAATCAAATCTTCATTGATAGTTTATAGTTTGTTCAATGAAAGTCGTTTAAATTCCTCTTGAAAATCAATTGTTGATGACAATCGTCTTCGACAATGGTAAAATGTTTTATCATTGTTTTTTGTCGTGAGATGTAATCCTACAATACTCGTTACACGTGATAAAGCAACATATAATAATGATTGAGAGTGACGTCGATCGTATTCGTAAACAATTTCTGGGTGCGTGTTGCCTTGAGATTTATGAATTGTTGTAGCACATGCATACACCAACGGAACGTGCGTACGCTTAACAAATATTGTTTTGTTATTGTTGAGTGAAATTGACTTCTATGTAACGTAAAAACAAAACAAAGTATTGTCGCAAAGCTAAAAGAGGAAAGGCTTGTTAAAGCTGCTATTGAATGAGGAGAGGTGGTAGGTGCTAGCTCAGTGCTAATAGACGAAAAACACAAAAGAAATTTTAAAAGCCGTAATTTTTAATCTATTTTTTCAATCTTTGAACAGATTACGGGTAATACTATTCTACATATAGAAAAAAAGTTTCATTGGTTTATTTTTATAAATAATGAAGTTATTAAATATTTAATTAAAATTTTGAATATTTTTTGAAAAATCACAAAAAAAAAAAAGATTTCGTCATTTTTTGTGACTGATTCTAAAAGAGAAAAGCATGAACTTGTTTAGGATAAAATGTCAATTCATTAACTCGAAAGGAAACTTAAAGGGAAGGATTTAGAAACCATTTTTATAAAAGCGCATCAATTTTGACTCATTTTTAAAAAAATCGTAAAAATTAGAAAATATCATTATTTTGTTAAAAAATATATACCATATCGGGGCGAAAAAAAGGATCTTTCCGATTCTGTAATTACTTTTTGTCTAAGATAGATAGTATGAATTAGATGGCGTTTTTTAAAATGGGTAGAAAATTCGGAACTTCATTCATTTCTACCTTACGTTCATCGCTAACCGTAACTGGGGACGCGTAACGGAAATTTCTCCTTACCGTGCCATAAGAAGTTAACTTCAAAAAATATATATCGGATTACTTTTTCAAAAATTCAATAAATGTTTCGTTTTTCAAAAAACTTGAAAATATTGTATTAAATTTCATTAAGCTCTTGTGAATGTTTTTTTCATTGTTTTTAATTAAATAATGCATAGATACATATCTATGTAAATAAATGTACTTTAACAAACTTAATTTTGATAAATTTTCATTTTTTAAAAGTTTTTTTGTGATATGCTTCAACACGAAAAAAATAATTCTGTACCCTAAGTTTCGTGTTAAACAATTTTCACTGTACATAGATCTGCCCACTTTTATGTACACCCCATCTCCTAGTTGAAGAGTAATTTCATGTAATATTATCCACATAGCGCAGTGCTTCTCAAACTTTCAACACATTTTCGACCCAATATTTAATCATAATTTTTATCGCCCCCACTTCCCACCATCCAATAACAATGTATTGAGAACTCAATTATACTATACTTAGACATTAACGCTACAATGCGACTTAAGCCTCTTAAGTGCAACTGGCGTTTATAAACGTCTCTCTAAGCCAAAGCCTTTATTTCTCCAGACGTATATATACGTCTTTCCGAAGTACGAGCTTTTCTGTGCACTGCTATCCATAAAATTACTCCAAAGGCTATGGAATTCAATAAAAGGACCTTGATAGTTTTGCGAAGGATTTATTTAATTCAGGTAATTTGCTTATTTTTATTCCTTTTGTTCCCACCCACCCCCAATACGTCACATTACCGCGCCTACGTGGAAGACGGTGGCACTGGGGAGCGAATCGCATAACTTTTAATCGGCAGTTAAGGGATTCATTATAAACCGTACAAATTATCAAGATAAGAGTTCGTTTTTGTAAATAATTTTATATATGACAAGCCCATGGTGCCAATGGTAATTGTCACAATTGTTCTTAACTTAGTATTGTTATATTAATTATAAAGTACATTGTGTAGTACTGATACACTTATAAGTGTATTATATCCATGTAATTGTGTATTTTTTTATTATGTCAGAATGTATTTTGTTTGTTTACTCTCAGTGAATTCATATTTTTAAAAAATAATCTTTTGTTTTTTTTGACTTTTCAATATACACGTGCCTCCCTCGTGGAATTATTACGCCCCTCTAGGGGAGTGCAGCTCACAGTTTGAGGAACGCTGCATTTATAGAATTAATTTGCTCAATAGGTGTCATTTCCACCCTAGTATTGTGTAGGGGAGCGATGCACATTAAATCCTTCGAGAGCTCAAACGTCCTCCCGTTGGTGTGGTGTGGTAGTTAGGAGAGGGGGTGCCAGCTCAGGTGTCATCCTCGTCACTTGACCATAGCTCAAAATTACCAGGTCCATCGCCAAAAGCCCTCGTGTAGCTGAACAATGTGACGTTAATATTCACTCATTCATTCATCCGTTGTATTATATTTAGTGTAACAAGGGTATGTGTGTGCGCGTGTGTTTTTACACAAATGTGGAAGTCTACGCCCATTGAAGCTGTCTACAGTCGCATTTCATATTCAGCGTTAATTTGCTTTTGCATTTTTTGCTGTTGCCTCATACGTCGACAGAAATGTTTATAATATAAATATGTTGCTCAAAATGACAATTAAATGTTCATAACTATGTGTGAAACTTCTATGTATTCTGCAAATTTCGCCGCCTGAAATTTAGAAGCTGTTCCTGTTTAAATGTAAGTTTTAACGTCGAATCAAATGATATGTCGATAAGTTGTTCCCTCCCCTTTATTGTCAAGTCTTCTGATTTATGCATTCTAGTTCAATTTTCTCTGGGAAATATTATTTTACAGGTGTTACGTGTGCAAAACATTGCAATAGGGAGTATAAATTAATTTTGTGGGACTATGAATCATAAACAACAGAATATTTATAATCTAGTTAGTACATATGAAGAAATTTTTTTAATATTTTATTATATTACAATAAAAATTGCAGGAAGTTACTGAAAAAAGAGGCTGTCCGGCGCCGAATTTATGTTTTAAATTTCCTCGTGGGATCCTGTATGGAAAACACGATTTTAGGTACTCTAGTGATTGTATAAACTCCATAGATAACATGAATCTATTTTACATACATACTCACTTTTTCTTTTCGAATTTTTATTTTGTCTTGTAGAGAACCTCTGATATGCTTGGCGGAATCCCAGGGTTAAGTCGAACGCAATTTGAAGATTTAAGGTATCCGACTACCCTAAAATCGTGAATTTATTCAAAAATTGGCATTTTTTAATGATTTTATTTTATAAACCGTCTTATTAGTTTTGTAAAAATACCAAGTTCTTTATTTTCCCTTCACTAGAACAAAAACTACAAGTGTTTTAGTAAAATCAGATGCCATAACTTTAAACAAGATGTCGAACATTAAAATGCGCTTTACTCGAAAGGCATTTTCTTCGAAAAGCTCAAACGGGGAAAGCGATTGCTCAAAAATTTTTAAAAATAATTAACTGAAATTTTTGTGTATGTTCTGTATAATAGTAGAAGTGTTTTAATTATCAAATATATTAATCATTGATTTATTAAAAAATTTACAGTCCCTTATGTGAATATAATCACCGTTTTTTTAAGCAATTTCATGTAATAATTAAGATAAAATGCTCTAGTTTTTGTAAAAATTAAAATATCTCTTATTCTGAAGATCCTTTCAAACATGAATAACTAAGTAATACATCATAATTGAAAAAAAAATGAGAATTTGTTCATTTACTATTAGTACGGAGTGAGCCCCGTTTATGCAATTTTTTGTCGTTTTCATCCGTTTTTTCCCATTATAATAATAATAAATTTTTCTTTTTTCAAATTTAGGATTTTTTTCCTTAAAATATACTAAATAAATCTAAAAGTCACAAAAATCCAGATATCTCCATTTTTTAAAAAAAAAAGTTGTCGCATAGTCGGATACTTTAAGCAGAGGTCGTATTGGTATCCTGAAAAAGAGCACTGGGAGGGGAAGGGAAGAAATGAGGTATGAGAGATCAACCACCAATGTTTGAGAAGCAGAAGAATCAAAAGCATTTTTCAACATTTTTATAGAACTAAATGATGCGTGAAGTTGAACACAATGTAGATCTTATGAAAAAATATCTGAAATCTTTTCATTTTTACGAATCCCTAAAAATTCGCATACATCAACTCATTTTTCACACGATCACTTTATGTAAACGATACGAGTGTATTTATTTCTAATTAAAAAAGTCTGTGAAAAGGTTTATCTTTTGTGGCTGTCTTTTGTTCTAAAAAGTTGAACAGTCATCAGGAATTTGTAGTCACAACAAACATTTCTCTAACTTCACACCTTCGAAACATAGTGATTTTGCGCAGACAATAATTCCACTAAATCTTGGATAACCAACCATTTCGGGAAGAGTGCCATTACCTGACCAAAAAAAGTTTTGCTAGCCACTTCCAATTTAAAATAATATAATAAATACACTGTTGTCCACTGTAAAGGCAACACCCAGAAAGAAGCAGCCAAATAACATGAAATTTACAACATGCAATGACGGAGGTGAGATATGTAAATGATTAGAATTTCAGTGCAGACACACATCACGCGTACTAGTGGCACCACCTCAAGGCTATATTTAAGGCTTAGACATTTCGACAATTTCAAGTTCGGCAATTGTGTTTTTCTTGTGGTTTTTTCAAAAAACAATCAGTTATGTCTCGTAGACTACAGCGATCAGCTTTTTCTATGAGTTCGAAGGAGGAAGGATAATGGCCTACCGAGATTGTGGATTATATTTCAGGGAAATCGGTAGTCGTGTTGGACGAAACCAAACAACTGTAATACGGATATGTGACCGTTGGATGCAGGAAGGTACGATGGACCGACGTGGTCAATCGCATCCACATCAGTGCACCACTTCACGTGAGGACAGGCAAATTGTGCACATGGCAGTAACTGATCACTCAATCACATCATGAACCGTAGCATAGCCCATTGAGTATGTAATGCATCATTCAGTGTCTGCCGTACCATTCGACGCTGCTTACAGGAGAGAGGTATGTCCGCAAGACGCCCATTTCTTGGTCTACCCTTGAAGCAAAACCACAGACGTCTTCGCCGCCAATGGTGCGATAAAAGAAGGCTGAGGGAGGTAGAATGGTATGAAGTTGTCTTTACTGATGAGCCACGCATCTGTCGGCAACATCACGATGGTCGGATTCGAGACTGGAGACATCGTGGAGAGAGGATGCTGAACAACTGCGTTATGAACCGCCACACCGGTCCTGCACCGGGGATTATGGTATTGGCGGTATTGGATATCGCTCTCGCAATCCTCTAGCATGCATTGCCGGTACTTTAACTCTCTGGGTGGTTAGCTTCATCCTGAAAAGTTATTCCGAAAGCGATTACTGTTATTTTGCCGTTCGCTTTAAAAATGCAACAGTCTTCTTTCCTTTCCCCCTTTTAAAACTTGGGAGGTCGAACGGGGACAATTTTATGACTTAGTTCGATCCCTTTGGCAAGTAAGAACCAAGAGATCAATCGTTTACAGCTAGCTGTTAAGTTGCCTTGGGCAATCTTGTATGTCGGTCGTTTACCCTATATGTTCAGTCACAGTAAAATTAAAACTAAATGAAGGGTAAAAAAAAAAAAAGGTAAAAATGAAATAAATAGTGTGTTAGAAGTTGAAAAATAATTATATTTTCTTCAAACAAAATTTATTTTTCTGTCATTTTTTAAAAATTAAATATATATATATATATATATATATATATATATATATATATATATATATATATATATATATATATATTGGTATGGCGATTTGAATCAGAAAAAAGCATCCTGTATTCATTTTTGAATATGAGAGTAAGAAAACGCGTTCACTTTCCTGTTTTTTAAAAAAGTAATGAGGTAAAAAGAGCAAAGGCCCTATCTCTTTTTTTAAACAATAAGACAATAAATGGTGCATACAGTGATATACATACGATGATTATATTTATGAAATAAAACCGATTTTTTTTCTCTATTCGATTATATTTTTAATTTAAAATAACATAAAAAAGGATTTCAATACTTTTAATTTATTTTAATTAAAATCATATAAATGATATTTTTATGTTAACTGAATATTTTTCGGAAAAAATCTAAATTTTCATTCTTAGTGTTCTCCTTTTCGAACTTCTTGTACTAAATAAAAATTTCTTTTCAACATCGGCATTTGTGATGGACATAACACACATTCAGTCAATAATTTTTAATTTTAATGGGGGATATACTTCTTCAAATGCGCATGATATTACTTCTAACCATTTTCTACTCAAGTTTAATTTCTTATCTTTCTGTTTCTTTTATTACAAGGAAAAATGTCACACATCGATAACTACATTTTCACACAATTCAGTCATTACAAATTCTATTGTGAGAAAAGTTCTCCCTAATTAATATTGTCTTTCAAAACAGTACACTTAAAACAATTTTGTTCAGTGAAGTTAACCGACAGTTCCATTCATACCAAATTTTAAAAACAAAATTAACATTTTGAAATATATCCTGTATTAAATTTTCTGAGTATACACAAATATTTCCTGTTGTAGGGAAGACATAGTATGAGATGTGGTGTGCGGTTGTGAAAGAATGTTTTAGTACGCGTGTAGACTATTTTTGAAAATTTAAATTTCACTGAAGCTGATCATATAACTGCAAATGAGCCTTATTTTAATGTGTGCTGGTATCAAAGTAAAACACTTTACAATATTAAACAGCCTATGGGTTTATACTCAATATCAAACTATTCTCAAAATGGCTTACAACTTCTATTCAAATTGTAAGGAAACTGAAATATAGATACATCTTACTGCAGTCAAAAATATTCATAATATGTAAGTATCCTATTCCTCCACTAATTTCAGTACCTTTTAAAAACTGTAGCTGAATAAAATTTTTTATATTTATAAACGAGGCATAAAAGCTCACACAGTCGTAAAAATGTATTTATCATTTTTAAATATACTACTATAAAACGTATATGGATTGTAAGATCAGTTGTAAAATCCTAAAAGCTTATACAGTAGCAAAAAACTTGTAATTTTGGATTGATCAAAATTTTAATATAATACACAAATATACATGTTATTAAGCAAATACATTTGAAAAATCAAACTTCCTTCTGAAATAAACGTAATTGAAAGAAAAAAGTTTAATTGCAAATGAGTGGAAATAGATGTTTATCTAAAGGGTATCCCCTAAGTGTGGCAATCCTCAAACTTAAAACTCAAACTCAGTGGCACAACAATCCATGAGGGCCAGGATCTACTGTGCCCATCCTAATACACGTGACCATTGGACGCTGAGGTGCATGAACAGATGTCCCGATTTGGTGGTCTGTCTGAAGAGAGACCTTCAGAGTTTAAGACCCCAAGCAAGCTTGGTACTCATTTATCGACCCAATGTAGCGGAGTGAAAGGCAGAGTCGATCTTGCGCAGCACGTTAATAGAACCTCAGACCTGTGGTGTGGAAGCACTATACATTACCACTCGATCCTATTCGGTAAAAAATAGAACTTAATGTTAGAATCTTTTATAATTCCCTAATGAATGAGGGAGTCCAAACTTTTTTTTCATGTAAACTGTTTAGACGGAAATGGTTAATTAAGAACATTTCACAAGTTGTATAAATTAAAATTAACAGTTATAGTATACATAAATTTTTAAGGGTGGAAAAGTTGTATTTTGGCTGCACGAATTAATTTTAAAAGGAATACGGTTACGAAAAAGTAGTTCAAATCTATCTAAAGTACTGTTGGTTACCTTAGATATTGTCAAACACAACAATGTATTGGAAGCCAATTCCACAATTCGTTGTTATAAAAATGTATGGAAAATTACAAGACTTATTTTTGCATTTATATTTTTATCCTGAGAACTTTAAAAGCTAGAGCGGCATCCATCAAAACCGCGGTTCCCTCTGTGTTTTTCCAGATCGCCCCTGACTAAGCCGGTTCTGCCATAGTAAGTCAAAATGCAGTATTTTATTTGTCAAGATCATTTTTTAGCAGACTGCATTTTTCATGAATTTTAGATGGTCGTTTTATATTTTCTACATCAATATCTTAATGTCTGAATTTAAAATTACATAAAATTCTTGACATTCGCATCAATGACCATTATAATTTTCATTAGTGTATGAATGTGTCATGAAACGATTACATGACTATTATTAACGTAATATTTTAACCATTTAATTAATATTAAGTATAACATAACAGACACAAATTTTCTGAACTTTAAAATAAATATTTCGAAAACTACTTCAGATATACTCAAAACTTTTCATTCCTACGCTTTAACTTCTTAGTTTTGCTTCTATGTAAGAACTTATTGCAATTGTATATTCATCCATTTTTTTAGTATATTTTTTGCTCTTAGCATGCAGTTTTCAACTGAATTGTATGAAATCTTCGAAATATATTAAAAAATACCAAAGAAGCTATATAATAAAATTTGAAATTTATATTATTCTCAATTAATTGCTAGAACTTTACGGTAAATAATTTTTAACTGCGCGATACTTTTTTTTTTCGAAATTTCAAATGGAATTTCTAACATAAAATTTCTAGCTTTATACGGTCGATATTTCAAAAAATATCTACATTTTAATTACTTATTCAGTTAGCCTTTAAAAAAAGATAAATATTCATGTATTTTGCATAAATAGATATTTTTGAATAATAATTCGAATGTTTTTGAATAGCTCGAATTTAAAATTGATTTTTATGTTTATTTATATGCATAAATGTCTACTGTAAATGTTTCCGTATATTTTTGATTACCATTTATTCAAACATTCAAGTTTTAAAAAAATGTGGGAAAATCTTCATTCATGTTGTCTTTGATGTAAACTGAAGTTCAAGCACTTAAAATTCAAATATAATTCGGTGTATTTTAACAATATATAACTAGGCACTGTACTTAAACTTCCCTGAACACTTGGAATTTGAAATCTAAAAAAAAAGAAACTAATAAATCTTATTTAGTTTTTTTCGTTATTATTTTTATCAAAGTGTAAGAAAATGTTTCAAATGATTTGTTGAAGTTTAAATTTATTCATTTTTAGTGGTTGGAAAATTGAAAAGGTTTCAAATTTTAAAGAGTTTGGTGTTTTATTTATTTATTTTTTTTGGCATCTTATAATCAAATAATCATGTTTCAAAAACTGAAAGCTTTGATTAAAATAAGAAAAATGAAGCGAAAGAATATACTTAAAAAAAGATAATTTGTCTAACTATATAAAATAGCAGATTGCCCTGACACGTCCCAACTTGTTACAGTTTCAAATTAATATGAAACCAAAAGAGAATTGTAACATATTTTACTTATGCGTTGGGACTTTTCAAAACTTTTAAAATACGAGGTAATAAACAAACACTTCCTGGGGTCTAAAGAAATCCCCCGATTTTTACGATTGCTTCAGGGTCAAAACACGGGGTTCCCTGCGGCGAGCCATAAAGCTTCTTATCAGTGTCCTGCTGTGTTGCTTCCACCGTCCCTAATTATCTTTCAAGATGTTAAACCTTGAAAAGGGGGAAAGGATTTCAGAAAAGTATGGCTCAACCGCTTTTGAAAATGTTACTTGAAGGCAAAAAAACCCGTGCAGTGCATTTTCGAAACATTTTTTAATGACGGAATTTTCCGTGCTAACTGCTTGGAGGGTTAAACAACCAGCACTACATCTCCGAGGTGTTGGAGCCAGTTTTCCTTTCTTACTTTCAGGGCTTGGCCACAGCCATATTTCAACTGGATAATGTGGGACCACACGTGGCACGCGTTGTCCAAAGGTTCTTCATCAACAGATTGAATTACTTCCCTTGCCGGCTCTCTCTCCGGATCTTTCGCCGATAGAAAGCATGTGGTCTATGGTTGCTCAACGAGTGGCCCAGATTACACCCCCAGCTGCCGCACCAGATAAACTTTGGCAACGTGTGGAAGCTGCTTGGTCTTCTGTACCCCAAGAACACATCGAAAGTCTTTTTGAATCAATGCCGAGGCGTGTGGCAGTGGTGATCTCCAACAATGGCGGCTAATCTGGCTACTGATTCTGACAGGAACCACACTTCACAGAAGTGTATAAATTTAATCATTTGATACTTGGTCTACATGTTATCTACAAAATAAGTTTTGTTGGGCTATCTCTTGTCTTTCTTGGTGTTGCATTTACGGTGGCCTGCAGTGTATAAAAGTACAAACTTAGGTTATATAGTTAATAAACTTTAAGCAAGTTCATATAGTTAGGTTAGGTATAAAATAAAATTTAGTAACTCGGAACATTTGATTCTAAATGCTTACTAAGCAATCAGTACTTACTTATTACGGCTTTAGAATCTCTGTTTTTTTAAGTAATCTTTATTACAGTATTAGTTCTCTTTCTTGAAGATGCTAATAAAAGTAAATCGATTTATAGATGCATATAAGTTAATTTTGAGTAAGATTGATTTTATTATGTTCATAGAAAACATTTCATTAGAAACATATTGATCCAAACCTACATCCATATCTGGCAGCTAAATCATGTAAATTTGGGACTTTATTTTGTACAAATTTTCAAAATTCAATATAATGCGGATCATTTGCAGTTAAAATAAGTTCCGTATGTGTGCTCTTCAGTGTAGTATTGTGCTGTAGGTCAATATAAGTTTGAATGAGATTTCGGGTAAGTAACATTTAATGTCTGGCAGAGAAACTGAAAATGGGTCTTTGAAAAGATTAGCATTTAGCATCTTGAAAATCATCAAACATAGAACTGGATGAGTCATACGCTGCCGCCAGCTTCATTGGTGAAATTTTTTTTTATAAGGTACAAGAGGTATGTAATTACTTTTTTCTGCATCCCCATATCGATGGCATTTACCATAAAAACACGTGAAAAGTCGAACTTTAAAACCGTTCAGGGAAACAAGGATTGAAGTTCGTATCAATGCTATAAGATCTCTTAAACAAGACCTAAAATATTATTACCGCGTTAAATGCCTTAATTAAAGGTATCATTAGACACAGAAAAAAAGCAAAATTTAAATTTTTTTATTCAATTTTAATTTGGAATGATTTATTATCATGAATTGATGTGTGTGTGTATTGGAAAAGAAATGATTCAAAATCCTAAATTAAACATCTTGGAATGCATTGAAGACTTATATAATTGTAAAAAAGTATTTAGTTTCCCAAAGATCTGATGATAACTTAAAGCTATCTGTCGATTCAGTAACAACACTTGCTACAGATTTAAGTATTGATCCCGAATTTCTCATCTCGAAGCTTAGAAAAAAGATCTATTTATTTGTTTATGAGAGGAGTGATGAACCAGCTTCAAATTCCTTCCAGCAATTCGCGATCGCTTCAGCAAATAGACGATTTACCTTATTATCTGAGTACTATTCGTTATTCTGCTTTTCTGTATGAGTTTCACAACTTTTCTGATGATGATCTTAAGGTATCCGACTACGTTCGGAACCGGGATTTTAAAAAAGCGCATAAATGGATAATTTTCAAAATATTTAGTGTCACTCAGATTAGAATACGTGCATAAAATTGTTTTAAAGACATTTTGACAAAAAAAATTTATTAATTTTGGCAAAAAATTAATTTAGAATAATCTTTTTTTCCAAATGTTTTACTTTTGTGAAAAATGGTTCCATTATAATAATGTTTTGCCTGTATATAACTCAGACCTCTCTACAGAGGCTCAACTAGAATTTTTGAAAAATTCACATTATTTTCAGAGTTGCCACCAATTGAAATAATTATTCTCGTTTTTTTCTTAAAATTGCTCCCCTCTGTTGTCGTAAAATATGAATAAACCCACTTCTAAGTTATATATTTCAAAAATTCCAGTTTAGCTTCTGAATAGAGGTCTGAGCTATATACAGGCAAAATATTATTCTAATAGAAGCATTTTTCACAAAAGGAGAACTTTTGGGAAAAAGATTATTCTAAGTTAATTTTTTGCCAAAATATTGTATTTAAATAAAATGTTTTTGTCAAAATGTCCTTAAAACAATTTTATGCAACGTATTCTAATCTAAGTGACACTAAATATCATGAAAATTATCCTTTTATGCGCTTTTGAAAATCATGGTTCCGAACGTAGTCGGATACCTTAAGTGGAATTGCAAATTTTAAAAAAATTAAGTTTATTAGAGTACATTTTATTTGCATGGATATGTATATATGCATGTATTTAATAAAAATAAATGAAACATCAACATGCAAAATGACTTCTTAAAATTTAGTAAAAAATTTTCAAGCTAATTATTGTTGATAATCTAGATTAGCAATACCAAAATCTTTAGTTATTTTGAGTTAGCAATACAGATTTCCGTTTTAATCTCCTGTTTTTGATCAACAGCCTTAAGAAGCTCCAACTTCATTTTTTTCTCTAGTTTTTCTGAGAATGGAAATTTTAAAAAAGACTCGTGCATGTGAAAAAAAATAATTTATGTTCTAACTGCCAAATATTTTTTTATTTTTATAAAGCAATATGTTTCGAAGTGATGATACGAATTAACATTATTGTAATACGTTTAAAAGGTGATAATACGATTAACACACATTTAATATTTTTGCTTGACACACTTTTGTTAGTTTGACCTCTATCTATAGAGACGGAATCTTTGAAATATAACGATACGGGACTAATCCGAGGCCCCGTAAGCGGAAAGAATAAATACCCTTCACACACGTTTATTAATATCCGTTGAAGAGCAAGACTAATTCCAGCAGCCATGTAGTTCCGGCTTCAAATATCAAATTCAAGGATAAAAATTCAACTGTGAATAAATTATAGTTTAAAATACTAAAAAAACACGCTTTTATTGTGCATCAAACTAAAAAATAAATTATAGATTAAATAAAACTAAAAAACACGCTTTTATAGTGAATTGAACTTTAATTTATTTAATTTTATAGTTCTCATTTTTATACCCGGCGTATATAACACGCACCCTTAAATTTCGATCTTACTTTTTAAGTTAAAAGTGTGCGTTATACGCCGGATTTTACGGTATGCTATTTTAGCATTTCGAAATAATATTGCGCGTATCTTATTATTTGGTACCTTTTGAAATATTTAGTAGTTAATTTTTAAAACGATTTAATACTTGTCAGTGTTTCAAATCTCGAACATTAACAATACGTTAAACAACTAAGTGCATTTTTATTAAAAAAAAGTTACCGTACAAATATAGAATATATATATATATATATATATATATATATATATATATATATATATATATATATATAATTATTCAAATAAGAATTTACTGTATATTTACTATACTTGTAAAAATGATTTCATTGCACTTACAATTGTTAATATTGTTACACATTTTTTTTTACATAGCAAAGTTCCCCCAATTTTTTTTCTCGTTATTCGATTTTATTTGATTGTGAGGAGGAAAATATGACAAATACTTTTTAAATTATACGTAGATTTTATATTGAAATTTCTCGACTGAATTCCTTCACATTTCTATGTAATTGCATAGTTTATTTCGAATTATATTTGATTCAAATTATATATATATATATTTTATGATGGATCTGATTTTAAATGCAATTTTACTTCGTGTACATTTGTCCCCCCTTCCCCCTTACTATATGTAAAATCTTTATAATGTGTAAGAATTTTTTTTTATCTTCAATCTTTTCAATTGCTTTTTTGCATAATTAAATGACGAAGTAAATTTTAATGTTCTCAATATAAATATTGGTCAATATTTAAACATCTAAGACGTATTGAATAACAGCTGAAAATTCTCAATAAAAATAACATATTGATAAACAAAAAGGAAACGTCTATTAGAAGAGGGGGGAAATCTGCATTGGTGAATGAAATAAAAAGAAAACCAATTTATATTCTCACAAAGAATTGAGTAAAGAAAAATAATTCGGAGTTAAAATTAAATATATTTTGTCAGGTTTGCAAAATACAAAGTTTTAATGAAAGATTAATTTTTTTGGTGTGGTTTATATTCTTTTTCCTGTTTTTTTTTTCTCTGCGTATTAGATCAATAATAGAAATTTTTTTTCAAGCTTCGCACCGAAACCGACCCCCCAAAAAAAATATATCGGTTTATTTCAGTTCGATATATTTTCAGTCATTTTTTATTACTGTAACCAACTTACAAATATTTTTTATAATTTATCACCCATATAAATACATCTTTGTTATGATAGAATTATATTTTAAGTACAAATAAGAATATACGTAAAATAAAATGATTCATTCGGAACTAATCCAAAAACCGTTATTTTGGCCGAACAAAAACCGGAACTGAATCGATATATTTGTTTTTAGTTGAACCGGAACGAAAAAATTACGGTTCTAAGCCTTGATTTTTTCGACTGGCTCTTACTTATTGCAGATCCAATGGATGTAACGGAAAAAAAAGGCAATTTTTTTTTGTATCGCAAATCGTATCTTCTCTCGTATTCCTTTAAAATCACACGCTTTAAAAATACTACTACTATGAATCAGTGGCGTACACAAGGGGAGGATTTCGGGGGCTCAAAACCCCTCCCACAAACCAAAACCAACACATTTTTAATTTTCAGGATAAAGATAACGTATCGGCACTTTCATCATCTTTAATTTTGTAAGTATAACCGCTTCCACATAAAAGTTGTCTATGTACGCCACTGATAGTGACCCTTCCTTTTAATTCTTTCCAAAGGTTGATGACAAAAAAATTTTTTTTCGCGAAACTGGTTTTTAAAATGGTGGATGAATTATGGAAAATATAATGTATTTAAAGCAATCTCACTGATTTTTGGTAAGTGAACATTTTTCTTAAACATTTTCTATGAACATCTTTCAAAGAAAAAAAATATCATCTCAAATAACATAATTTGAAAATAATAATAAGTAATGAAATGTATACGTAAAAAAATGCTGTTTATAGATGATAAGTAAAATTGCACTTCGTGTTCATTTTTTATTGTAAAAATTGCAAATATTTGATGATATTTACTTATCTTTTTTTAAAAGTTTTGTGCTATCTCCAAAAGCTCATTTCTTTTGAAATTATGATTAATTTACTACTTTCTCCTCTCATTTTTCATTTTAAGGCTGTGCCCTTTCAAAAAAATTTTTTTGAGACTGTAACATTAAAAATAATTTATATTTCGATTATAATATTAAGTTGATTCAGTAAGTAAAAAACTCAGTTTGACCAATTTAAAAAAAATTAGAAATGTTTGAAGTCTTTTCAAACTGTTATAAAATATTTGACATTTTAAGTGATTTATGTTTCTTGGAATATTGTGAACTAAAGTTAGTATGGATTTGAAAATCTGTTCCCTTGTATATTTTTAATAATTATTTTTCTAGCTAAACCTGGAAAAAACACGAAATTTTTTTAAAATATTAATTTAGCATTTTTTTAGAAAATAACTAGATCTCTCTCTCTCTCTCAGATCTGAATCCTCAGTAACTTTTGCAAAACATACGTTTGGGTGTATATGCAAAAAATTTCAAGACTGTCTTGAACAAAAAAGAAAAACCTTAGGAATTAGAAAACATTTATATCTTAAAAATTAAAAATCTGAGATAAATGCATTTAAAATCTGTAAAGGCATAAATTGATTGATTGATTGAATATTAACGTCGCACTGTTCAGCTACACGAGAGGGCTTTTGGCGACGGACCACGTAATTTTGAACCATGGTCAAGTGACGTGGACGACACCTGAGCTGGCACCCCCTCTCCTAACTACCACACCACACCAACGGGAGGACGTTTCAGCTCTCGACAGATTTAACGTGCATCGCTGCCCTACACGGCGGGTCTTTAGTGGTACTGGGCTCGAACCTGTGACAAAGCAAGCCACATTCCGATACCTATACCACTCGGCTACCGCGGCCCCGTAAAGGCATAAAGCAAAAACTTATAATGCCCGTAAAGCTATAATTTTTTAGTTAATTATTTCCAAATTTTTTTTTTTACATTAAAAATCTATTTTAATTAAATACGACTGAAAACATTTTTTTTAAATTCAAAGTACGTTTTTGCATAATAATGATAGCATTTGCTACTACGACAGGTTATTCAGCTTAATCTTAACCTAATATTTCCCCAAAAGTATTGAAACTCAAAGCATTTATGTACACAACAGAGATGTAGCTAGGGATGGTGATCTGAGATCGATTAATCGAAAAATCAATTTCTCGGGCCAAAAAAATCGATATGTAGTCCTGAATCGATATTTCGTCCCAGAAAATCGCCATTCGATTTTTTTTTTCTGTTAAAACTGTTTTTCTGTGTTTTCTGGTAAAAACCATAAAATAGCTAAAAACGAAGAGTTTAAACACTATTTATCGCAGGCAGTTGTGCACTTGAAGTATGAGATCTGTACTTGAATGGCAAGAACAAAAAAAACTTTATTTATCATCACGTTCACTCTATAGCCACGATGTATATGAGTATCGTGGGATCATCTGTTCCTTGTGAACGACTTTTTTCGATTGCCGGCAACATCGCAAGTGATGAGTGGAACCGCTTGGATCCCGGTAGACTTGACAGACCGTTGTTTTTAAAAAGCTTAGATCTTAAGCATTAGTAACTATAAGCTATATTATTTATTTTCTAAACTTTTGAATGTAACAAGTACATTTAGAAAATAAATGTCTTCTTTTATACCTGATACTCTTTGATGTGGTAATAAAAATAATTGCAATATTGTCGAATTCTCTGAACTAAAAAATTCCCTGGTTTTACTGATAAGACATCGTTAATTATGGTATCTTTCTAGTTTTTCATAAAATGGATTTATATTTACGTGGTAAATGCAGACTTGAAAAAAAATCGATTTTCTGGAAATCAATCTTTTAGACCTCGATTTTTTTGGGAATCGATTCATCAGGTTACGATTCAAATCGATTTAAAAATATATCCTTTCGGAAAGAATCGCCATCTCTAGGCGTAGCTACCGTTGTATCAATGATACGAGGCCTCCAAGCTACAGAAGAAACAACATATGTAAGCAAAAAAATCGTAATGTGTTGAGGGCCCCAAAATAGGGCGGAAAATACGATCATAGAGTTTGAAGAATAATTCCTATTTAATGAGAGAGTAATTTTACCACCTTACTTTCAGAAATTCAGAAGAAAATTTCAGCAAATATTATTTAATTCACGATTATATACAAAGCTACCTTATTGCTTCAAATTGTAGGAACTTTTTTATTTATTCATAAGTAAAATAATTCAGCAAACTCGCTACAAAATACTTGCTTTGAATCACTTAATATGTGACGTGAGTTCTGTTTAGAACGAAAGAGACTATATTTTAGATATTTTTTACCGTTATATGATAGGAATAACAGATAAAAAAACGTATCTTTTTATCAAATTTGAATGAAATAACTCTTCATTGTCTTCTTCTAACATCTCTCACTTATTTCTATAGCTTACAAGTTATTGACGCGTGTTAACATAAAAAAAAATACATTAAACTTTCCCAGAATATTTTAATATAAGCAGGGTGTTTCGGAATACAGTGGTATGTTTACGGGGTGTAAAAGCAATGAATCCTCCCACAAGGCTAATTTACTATATCGTTTTTCTCAGTATCATTGCCTTTCGTTGAACCGGTTTGCCATTACTATCTTAGACTAAATCAGCATTTCTCAAACTGTGGAGCGGGCCCCTAGGGGGGTGCGAGAATTTTTAAAATTCGAAAACAAAAGATTATTTTTAAAAAATTATTAATTTACTGTAAGTAAAAGACAATTCTGCCATAATAAAATACACATTTCCTCTGTGTGTGATACAATACACTTATAAATGCATCAATCTCTATACAACGTATTTTGTTGTTTTCTGATGCCACCTGTCTGACGTAGTCAGATCGAGACCCACGAAATTCATCGTGACATGGACAAGAGGTACGCCTGTCGTTGGCCTTGAGCACCATACAGGTGACAGTGCGATTTAGCTCGGCGAAACTCAGCGAAGGGACGATAGATGGCGACACGACCTCTATCTTCACCTCCACAATTTCTGCATGTAAACTGAAGGGGAGGAAAATATTCTCCAGTCCCTGCGCTCGTGATTAAGCCCACAAGACTTCGGACCCACTGATTTAACAAGCACGTACTCCGTGTGTACTCGGAGGGTGTTTGGTGGCATCGAACCCAGGCCTTCCGGTCTGGAGTCCGATGCTCTAACCACTAGACCACCCACGGCCCTTAGCATTTATTACGTATTTTATAGTTAATTTAACAATACTAAGTTAAGAACAATTTTGATAATTACCAGCGAACTTATGGGTTTGTATTAAAACTTATTTTGATAATTTGTACGGTTTATAATTAATCCCTTAATTACCAAATAAAGCTTACGCAATCCTCTGCCCAATGCCACCCTTTTCCACGTAGATGCTCTGATTGGATGTTGTATTCTGGGGGGATGGAGAAAAGGGATAAATAAACAACTCATGTGAAATAAGTAAATTCTTCGCAAACACTGTCAAAGTACAGTGGATAATCGGTTAACGAACAGATGGGTTAACGAACAGATAGGTTAACGAACAGATGGGTTAACGAACAGATCGGTTAACGAACACTTTCACGAAAGATTTTTGTGTTCGGATAACGAACACTTTTAAGAAAGATTTTTTGTGTTTGGACAACGAACACATATTTGGAGGTGATCAGGGATACACCCCTGAAATTATGGATGAAATTTTGACAACTGCTAGAGATCTGGAATTGGAGGTGAAAGAGGATGACATAGAAGAGCTCATAATGGGACATGAAAATGAACTGACGACAGAACTCCAAGAAATTTTGAATGAAGAACACCAAGAAACACAGTGAAATGTGTCTTCTTCTGAACAAAAGAAAGACGAAAGAGGACCAATGTCGACATCTGCCATTAAAGATCTTATGAAAAAGTGGGAGGATGTCAGAGCAAAATGGTTTTAGAATGGCACCCATACCAAGCTGATGTCAGTAGGTTTGGGGATCTTTACAACAATATAATGCTATTAATTACCTCCGGAAAATCCTGAAAAAGATAGAAAAGCAATCGACATTGGACATGTTCTTCAACGCCCCATAAGCAAAAAGTGAAAATGACTGGTAATATGCAAGACTATATGTATGTATAATTTTTTTAAAAACTTTCTAAGAAATTATATATTTTTTAAAATTTAATTTTTAGGGTCTCCAGAATGAATTAATCGATTTTACATAGAAGTCTATGGTGAATCGATGATCGGTTAACGAACAATTCGGATAGCGAGCATAGTCTTGGAACGGATTATGTTCGTTAACCGATCACCCACTGTACTTTTATTGCATTCCAAAGCCTTCGGAATAACTTTATGAACAGCAGTGCACAGAAAAGATTGTACTGCAGAAAAACGTTTATACACGTCCAGAAAATCAATGCTTTGGCTGAGGGAGACGTTTATATACGCCGGTGGCACTTAAGAGGCTAAAATCGTATTGAAGTTTTGAGTCAAACTATAGTATTATTGAATTCAATACATTGTTATTGTATGGAGGCGGGAGGGGGGCGCAATGAAACTTATGATTGAATATTGGGTTGCGAATATTGAAAGTTTGAGATGCTCTGGACTAAATATAAACAATGCGTGAATTGAACACAAATAAAAGCAGAGTTTCTGATGAAATTTAGAAAAAAAGGAAAAGAAAAATACTATGCGACCAGCTTATTTTTGCAGTAGCCTCTGTTAGAATAGTTTTACTTGATAAAAATTTTGGGTGTGTTGTGTATTTTTTTTTGTTTTTGTTTTTGAGTCTGTACCTTAAGCACGAAAATTTTTTGTTCTTTGATTGTATTTGTTTTTGGATGTTAGCTACGTAATTGAAGAGAAGGAAAATCTCCCCCATTCAAGACTGAGTACTCGTTTAATTCATAGAAAAACAAAAACTTGAGAATTAATCAAATTTTAGCATATAGATGATTTCGCAATTTTTTCACATTGTAATTATTATTATTATTATTATTATTATTTTATTGCCATGTGTATGCAATGTTTTGATTAGAAACTCAAAATATATACAAAGATTAAGGTAACAGAACACCTTCGAAGAAAAGTTTTTGAATTAAGCTGAATTTTGCCTGTAAATGCATATTTTATGACCTTATGGGTCTCTAAAATTAGAAAAATACCCAAAAAAAGTTTTGTTAGTATACAATTTTAGTGTCAAAGGGGTATTTTATTAAAAAAATAAACAAAAATAAGACTTTACGCAAAACATGATAACTGAAAATAAAATAAATATATTGACATTTTGTAAATTGAATAATATAGCATATAACCTTATCTAGGGAATAGACTCTTATTTTGGTAATATAACTATTACGTGGGAAGTTATTGTGTTTCGAGCTTCTATACGTTGACATTTTCTTTAAAAGCTATTGTAATTTTCATTTTATTGCTATATAAAAAATTTCTACTCAACATAAACTCTTAAGAAAGGTCTATTCCCTGTATAAGTATTTAAAAAACATACATATAAAATTTTTATTTCATTCAAGCATAATTTTTTGAGATATTGTGTTTTGCGGTAAGAAAAAATGTGAAAAAACTCATTTTGAGAAAACGACAAAAATAACATTAAACTCTTATGATTACAAGAAAAACACTTACTTTCTTATTAAAATACACCAGATTTATAATTCTTTCCCTCTTTAACTTCTAAAACACTATTTTTTTTCTTTTTAAGTGCCCTTAAAATTTTTCTGTGTTTCTTTGTTTTGGGGTCTGCGTTATGAATCGATTCACAGATTCTGCATCTATCTAAATGTTTACGCATATGTAAACAAAGTCAAAACAACAAACTTGCTGCCAGGTTTTACACATAAAAAAGGAAAAATGTATTTCCAAATACATTTATATTTATTCTTAAAATTAATGAAATGCAAATTTCATATTGGAATTATAGAGAGTAACATTTCACATTAGAGTAGTTTTCTAATGTAAAAAATTTTACGTAACTTCTTATGAAGGGATTTTTCTTCTAACAATAAGCTAAAAATACAATGGAATATATTTAGTACGAAACTCTTAAAACGAAATATCGGTTAACACGAAATAACGCGATGGTCCCTAAAAAAATATGTTTCTCGCACATTTTTTTTCTTCTCTTAAGAGGATCCAGCACTTGATTTTTCAAAAAATTATCGATTTTCACTTTTTTATATTTATTAAAATTTTAAATATTTATGTTTAAAATGATATATAGTATAAGGAAATATGATAGTTAGAAGTATTTTTCTTTATTTTTTAATGAAGCTACTCCTTGGCGCGCATCAAAATGAGCTCTGCTAGGAGCACCTGTTTTTCCCCTTGCATAGGGTTTTGATGCGCGCGCATCCGTACGATGTTCAAGTGGAAAAGTTAGACTGCATTCGATTTATCCAAAAGTGTATGGGTACACATTTTTTGGATTTTAAAGCGAAACAAAGAAAAAAAGTTAAGTGACAGAAAAAGCCAAAGTGGTCTTAACAGACTCGCCGACAGTTTAATATCAAAAATTCAAAGATATTATTGTATACATATTAGAAATAATATCGATGATCTACACAGCATGAAAACTGCTGTTTGGGCTGTTTATTTTTATCTTCTGTCTTCAAACGAGAGCCCTGAACATGGACTGTGTCCTGCGATTATAAATGCCTGGTGCAAGTTTCAAAACACAGAAGCTGAATGTAACGAAAGGCACTATGTCATAAACACATACCACGTGCCATATACCATAATGAATTAAATGAAGCCATAATTTAGAGATCTACGTGACCCTATGTTAATAAGAAAATGTTTACATGGAAAGACCCAGAATCCAAATGGGTCAATTGATAACACCATATGGTCAATAATTCCAAGATCTATATTTGTGGAATTAAAAACTCTAAAATTAGGGGTAAATATGGCTATTGCAAGTTCAATATGAGTCATGTAGCAAAATTAATGATCTTAAAACATTGTGATATTGAACCAAGTTATAAATGTGTGTCATGTTTCAAAAAACTAGATACATGTAGGACTCGTGCAACACAACAAAAGCATCTTGAGATCCCAAAAAAAAGGCGAAATTGTTAAAAATAATGAAAAAAAGAAAATAAGTCTTTTGTAAGAGCAGAGAGTAAAAAAATGCTTCATATGCTTCTGGAAAGCATTAAAAAAGTAAATGCTCAAAAAACTACAAATTTACACTTTAAAGCCCTGTTTTCTCTCTCAAAATATAATATTTTTCTCTTTATATTTAAATTTTTCTCAAAAACTACTTATCACATAAACCTCAGATTTTCAGTGAGCAGACTTCTAATATGTTTACACAATTTAATGGATGGACTTAGATATATCTAGCAAACTTTTGTAGATCTGACTTTTTTAAGCTAAATTTTAGGGGAAAAAATTGGACAATTTTTAAAAAATTCAGAATTAATTTAATTTTGAACAAAAAGACAAAATCCTTCGTTAAAGTGTTATTAATAGAACACATAACCTAGTGTAAAACTTTTATTCATGCGAAATTTGTAGTTTCTGATAAAAAGGTACGTAAACTTACCCAATTTAACATGGGCTCCTATGGACGTGTCGGACCCCCTTAACACGAAACGAAAATCGCTTAAAACAAAAAAACTCGCTTTTGAAACTAAACTTTGAATAAAACGTTTGAGAAAGTTTCTGTATTATTGAACTGTCCTACTGGATCATCGGAAAAATTCGTTGTAGTAAATGATGATAATGCATGTACAGCCCCAATTATATTAAAGAAAAATCCTAACAGCTCCTAAAATATCATTGATACAGATTCCGAAGGCGAAAATGAAATGAAAAATGAACAATTCCTGTTTCCACGTTATCCGAAATGAAAAACATCCTGAAAAATATGCACCTATTCCAATGGTGAAATGAATAACAAAAAGGACCACATCGAACAATTTGTGTACAGTTTGATGCTAAGAAAGACTAGGCAATGAAAGATATCAGAATATTTTCCAAAAAGCTCAATAAATGTTTGTGTTTCAAAAACCATGAAAATTTTGTGTTAAATTTCATTAAATTCTTGTGTGAATGTTTTCGTTTCATTGATTTTTATTAAAAAATGTATTAAATGTATTCTAATAAACTTAATTTTGTTGAATATGTATGTTTTTTTTTCTTTTTGCAATATTCTTTAACACACAATTCTTTTAACGCACAAAAATACTTCAGTCCTCTCAGTTTCGTTTTAAACGATTTTCATTGTATGTGAAATAGATTTGTCTGTTAAATTTATTTTAAAATGCTGTATAAAATTGTCAAAGAGTATTTTTAGGTAAGCTCATTTACTCTCTAAAGACTGTGCTCACCCAGCGAGGATTTAGAGGTACAAATAAGATTGTAAGGGTTGTGATAAAACTCACGCAATTTTTGTGGTAATGTGTTATTAACGAAATAAAAACGACGGTATCTATCAATCTTTTAATCAAGAGCATATATATATGCTCTAGGATCTAGTTGAACATGTCCAGTCCATTGGCATAATACACGATTTAGCGTCTGTTTCTCTTTCTAGACACAGTGACCTTATGGTTGTGGTCACGAACTGGTGGCCAGCATGTCATGAGTTCGAGCCGTAGTGCCACTGAAGACCTGCCGTGTAGAGAGTCCTCGCTTTGGCGTAGTGTGGCAGTTTCGAGAGGAGGATTGCCAGGTTAGGGGCCGTCCTGGTCACTTGACCGAGTTTTAAAATAAGGTGTTCGTTGCCTAAAGCCCTCGTGTTGCTCCATAGTGCTACGTTAATCAACACTCACTCGTTCAAGTTGTATCTAATTTGTTTAAAATACAAATTTTTTTACCTTGAGTTATCTAAATACATAAAAGTGCGAAAGGATGTAAAAATCTTGTTTGGAAAATTCCCACGTTATCTGAATATTTTGAAGTAATTGTTTTTGAATAATGGCATATTTTTAATCAATTTAAAATATGCAAAAAAAAGAAATACATTTAAACATGGTTCCTATATCAAACAATGCTCTTTTAAATATTTTATAAATGTGTTTAAAAAAAAAGGGACTGGTGTATTTACTATTTTTACACATTTAAAGATGCCCCAGCGTCTTTTAATTAGATACTCTCGACAAGTGAAACACTATTAATCTCCTCGGAAAATAATTTCTTTTTTCATTTTCGATAAACACGAGCTCATTATCATCAAAACTTCTGTCACTTAAGGCTGTTTTCGGCTCATGTTAAGAATAGGACCCAAATTCGGAATATTAAAACAGATATATAAGTACTCAAACATTAATATTATATATATATATATATATATATATATATATATATATATATATATATTCTGGCTTCACTATTCTGTAGAGAATCACTTATTTTATCCCATTTCCCCTTTTTATCCGAGTTGACACATTTTTTTTTTATAAAATGTGTTTCACATTTTTTCTCCTATACCATAGATTGCGAACCAATGACACGAGTGCCATTGATGGCAAGCGACACAATATTTTGGGTACTCCACCGATCAAAATCATTTGCATTTTAATTCAAAGTAACAAAGTTCAATATGAAGTAATACGAACAAACGCGAGTGATCGGTGGGAGTTTTCAGCGAGATTTCTAACAAGGGGAGAGCACGACTAAGGAAATTCATTTGGGGCCGAGACTTGGTGTAATAGTAGTACTTCTTTAGGGTGTTCAACCCTCAATGTAATTCCGCCGAATGGCCAAGAAAATAGCCTTCGAAAATCATGCTTAGCTTTTATAAAATTAAGTTTCAATTTCCGCCAACGATTCCGTAGCTTTATTGGTTTTTCCTCTGCATACTATGCTCGAGGTTAGGGTTCGATTCATCGATCAACTTTTCATTTCATTTAATTATTTTTAAAATTACATACATTTATTTATGGAAGGTTTCTTTGATAATAAATTATAATTAATGTAATTATTTTTTTATTTTGTAAAGTAAAAAAAATACTGTAATTATATAAATATTTATATTAAATGTTATTAATATATTTTTATATTAATAAATAATATTTATAATAAAATATGTAATAAATATTAAATGATATTTTACACAAAAATTAGTTACAAATAGTTTTATAATGAGAAACACGATATACTATAAATAAAAAATTATATATATTATAAAATAATCTATAAAGAATATTATTATTAATAAATTAATTCTTCTATAATTAATAAAATAAAAAATATGCCTATTTTATATATTATTAATTTAATCATTTTATAATTTTATAAAATATTTAATAAGTTCTTTTTAAATAAATTTAAATAGCTTTTTAAATTTATTTAAATAATTTCAATAAATTTATTTGAATAATTTTAATAAATTTATTTAAATAATTTTAATAATAAATGAATAATAATTTCATTAATAAATAATAAATTAAATTTTTAATTATTAATTTTAATAATAAATTAATAATTATTTCAATAATAAATAATAATAATAATAATAAATTAATAATTCTAATAGTAAATTAATAATTATTTCAATAATAAATAATAATTTTAATAATAAATAATAGTTTTAATAATAAACAATAATTTTAATAATAAATAATAATTTTAATAATAATTTTAATAATAAATTAATAATTTTAATAATAAATTGATATTTTTAATAATAAATTAATAATTTTAATAATAAATTAATAATTTTAATAATAAATTAATAACAATTCTTATTAATAATAATTGTTATTAAAAATAATTCTTAAAATTAATTAAATGGTTAATTTTAATTATCAATAATTTTATTAATAATTATTTTAAATATTTTTAATTAATAATTACTTTAAATATTTTTAATTAATAATAATTTTAAAAAAATTTATGAATAATAATTTAAAATAATTTAAATAATAAATTAATGAAATGTTTTTTACTTTATAAAATACAAAATAATTACATAAAATATCATTTAATATTTAATAAACCTTTCATATGTAAATTTATTTAATTTTAAAAATAATTAAATGAAAAGAAAAAGTTGATGAATGAATCGAACCCTAACCTCGCGCATTGTATGCAGACGATATACTAATCAAGCAACGCAATCGTTGGAGGAAATTGAAACTTAATTGTATAAAAGCTAAGCATGAATTTCGAAGGCTATTTATTCCGAATTGACTTGCCATTCTGCGGAATTACATTGAAGGTTTAACACCCTAAAGTAGTACTACTATTGCACCAAGTATCGACGCCAAATGAATTTCCCTAGTCATGCCCTACCCTTGTAAGTTCAAAGAATTCTCGGAAACGCTCAAGTTTTTTGTAAATCCTGATGTGACTTCATTTAATAAACTGAACTTGTACCAATTCGATTTGTTGTAAATTGAAAATTTTGAAATGCAACTCTGATTGATTTCTAGTCTAGTTCAATATGGATTCAAAAATTTGTTGCGAAAAAGGAATTGATTGAAACAGAAATATTAACAATCAATAAGTAAAAATGCTAGTAAAATGAAATTTTGGAAACATGGAACTCGATTCGAGACACATTTAACTATTTAAAGAATCTAGAACATGCAATTTTAACCATATTTTCATCTACCTACGTCTGCGAGTCATTTTTTTCAGAGATAAAAAACATTAAAGACTCGCTTAGAAACCGTTTGGCAGAGGACTCCAATTCAGCATGTGTTCTGCTAAAAGTAACGTCTTACAATCCTTAATATAAATTATTTTTCATCTATAATCTGCAACAGCAGAAATCTCATTAATGTAACTTTAATTTTAATTTCACGTATAACTAAAACACTTACTACTATAAAATACAATGAATTAAAACTAAAAAAAACTTTTTTTAAAACAAGCTTTTATTTAAATGATATAAAAGCTTAAATTTATATGATATAAAAGCTAATCGCGAGATTTAAGTACTCGTATTTACTTAGTTTGAAAACTTTAAAAATTAAGATCAATCGGATCAAATTATTTAATTTACATCTTTATCTTCACAGGTAAATCTCGCGACCAGCTTTTATAATTGTGTAATGACGTTGTAAGTTGAAAGTAAAAAAGTTTTGAAGGAAAAGTTTGTTTTATTCTTTTTAGCGCGTTTAAATAAAAGCTTGTTTTTTAAAAGTTTTTTTTTTACTTTTAATTTATTTTTTAGTTTTCAGTTATCGCTGCATAGGTTTCTCAGTCTGTTTACCTCATTCAACGCAGCATTGTTGCAAGGTCGCTTGGCAGTTAATTTTTTTTTTTTTGTAAAATCGAGTTTTTTATTAAAGTTATTATTTTTTGAGGGCTTTGTTTTTTAGTTAATGCTTTCAAACTTCTCACGTCGATTGCAAACAACGGTAATTTTTAAACAAAAATACTGTATAGATAAACTCTCGCAAAAAGGGTATTAGATGAAAAACACAAACATTTTTTTAAAATCCGTAATTTTTAAGCAATTTTTTCAACCTTCGTACAGATTATGAATAATATTATTCTACGCATGAAAAAAAGTTTCGTGTGATTATCTCTATAAAAGAGATGAAATTATTAAATATTTAATTAAAATGTTTAGTATCTTTTGAAATATCGTAAAAAAAAAACGTTTTCGACATTTTATTTTTTAAATGACTGATTCTAAATGAGAAAAGCATGGACTTTTTTAGTGTAAAATAACGATTCATTAACACGAAAAGAAATTCATACGGAACAATTTAGAAATCATTTTCATAAAAATGTATCAATTTTGACTCATTCTTATGAAAATTGTAGAAAATACAAACGTCATTATTTTTTTAAAACAAATTATACAGTATCGTGACGTAATAAATGATTTTTCCGATTTTGTAATTATTTTTTGTCTGAGTTTCACAGAAAAAAAATTAGATCACTGTTTTAAAAACGTCAACATTCGAAAAACATTTTCCCCTCATCGTTCTTCGATTTGATTCACGTAGCATAGCGGAATAAGTAGTCTATAGGGGTAAAAAAATTACAGTGGTGGCTAAAATTGTGGACACTTTTTTAAATTGTTATGTTTATTAAGTTTGTATGCTTATAGAAAATTTTACGTTGCACAAAATGTTAAGTATTTTGTACCATTTTAAAGAGACTGTAATACTGGATTCAACGCAAAAAACAAAATTCATATATTTGCAATACAGAAAAAGCTATGCTGTTACAATTGTCGATATACATTAGATACTGATGATAGTGAGTCATTAGAGCTTAGTGCAGTTACCTTTATTCTTTATTACAACTTCATAACGGTGTTTTATTGAGTTGAAAATAGTTTTAAGCTCTTCCTTCGTTATTACATGATGCGACGAAAACATTATATCCTCAATTAGTTCCTTTTTATTTCATAGGTACCTCATTCGGACCAGAGTTTTCAAACGGTGCCATAAGTTTTCGATAGGATTGTGGTCGGGACTGTTTCCTGGCCAGGATAACAATTATATTTAGGCAAAAAGACATTACATCAAATAAAAGAGTAGATTGGACACATGTGTGACAAGAAAGTAGTATTTCCCCCTTTAAAATTAAATAATAGGTGGGTAATTCAGTGACTATATCTGGAGACTGAATGTTTTGTTTAAGATGTCAGGAAATAAATTTAATAAAAAAAAAACAAGGAAAGGCCAAAAAAGGTTTACCACATTTGGTGATGACAGAAGAGCAAAAATACTATGTTTCAGAGATAAAAGTATTTCATGTTCATCCATCAGAAGTGATTCTGGTGTTTCTGTCAGTTCAAAAACAATCAGGAGTAGATTAGCAGATGTAAGACTAAAAAGTAGAATATTCCAAGAAAAGAGCCTTATCTCAATTTACAGCAACTCTAAAAGAGACTACAGTGGGCAATATAACACACTAGCTGGTATACCCGTTCTTCGCACGGGTGAACTGAAAAATTGAACACAGATTGATGGATAAAGAAGTTATTAATGAATTAATTTTACGAGAATTGCAAATTAAACAAAAAAGCTTCTTGCATAGCTCAGCTAAACAAAACAAAAAAAAACAAGGAAAGAAAACACATTTGTTAAATTTTAACTATGTAGATCTAATAGCTGATAAAAAGGATTTTTTTAATTATAATTCCCCGTAACATTCTTGAGGGTCTATTTTTGAAAATACCTACCTAAGCTGATATCTGCTCAGCTAAAGTAACACATTGTTATATAAAAGTTTTGCGTAATGAACGCTTAAAAAATAGTGTAAATAATTTATATCTGAAAGTATAATACATTAATATTACTTTCTGTTGTATTTATTTTATGTTAAAATTGTAATATTCGCAAGCAACGCCGTTTCTTAAACTACAATGGCTATAAAGGAGATTCAATGAAAAACACAGCGAAACGATAACTACAGAGTCAAGTTAGCAAATGTCTAGATACTTTCATAGCTCGAGCTTTATTAGAGCTTTGTAAGATCCGCCGTGTAGGGGCACAATGCACGTTAATACTTTATCCACCGCATTATGATTTACTGCAGTTTTTTTCATACAATAAATTTCTTTGGATCACTACATTGAAAATTAAGGGATATACATAAACAAAATACTCCGCTTTGGGAAATTTAATCCGTTAGAGATAATAAATTAATTAAAGATATTCCCCTGTAAAATTAATTATATACACCGTTCACTTAAAGCGAATAGTCAAATCGTTTTCTAAGGTCTTCATTAACATACAAAAACATAAGACACTTAGATTTTGACATAAACTATTTTTTCGGGACAAAAATAATAATCTTTGCAATCCGCTGAAAATGCCTTCAGCTGAAAACGCATATCTGCTGCAAAACTGTTCGCCTTCCCCGCTAAAATACTCATTATAGAACCCGTGCTGCCATATATCTTGGAAGAGTGGATTTCAAAGATTATTCCTGCTAATTATTGGTAGAATATTCCTTCTAAGTTGGTGTGGTGTGGTAGTTAGGAGAAAGGGGTGCCAGCTCAGGTGTCGCCCACGTCACTTGACCATGGTTCAAAATTACGTGGTCCGTTGCCAAAAGCTCTCGTGTAGCTGAACAGTGCGACATTAATATTCACTCACTCCAAAAAATACAGTACAGTAGTTATAATTATTTTTATACTTAAAAATGCAATATCCGCCTATTCAATTAAACATATAGCGTTATAATTAACTACTAACCACAAACAAACTATGCAAATATGTCCAAATGATGTAGTGTGAAAGACAAAGTTTATCTACTGTAAGTACCAGAAGAAATAAAAGTATTTATTTCGAACAAAGATCAATTTCTTACTACCAAATATGCATAATAAAATCATTAAAAAAACATTCAAATAAAGAGAGATTTGTAACAACCTCTCCCTTCAAAACTTAGTTTTATTCTGAAATAAAAAAAATTAGTGATTATGCTGATCACAGGAATTAATTAGAAATTAGAAGCGAGCGCCTTGCGTAGACAAAACAAAAAGAGTTCTTTCATAAACAAAAGATAGATATATGCTGACGTGGGCTCTTTTGCAACGCACGCCAGAATTGCTTGCAGATGGCAGAATCTTTTCCTGCTCACTTGACAAATATCGTTATACACTGCTGGACAATTGCTAAGGACGGATAACACTATCATCCATAGCAACCACAAAATGAAAGGAAGCAAAATGTGGAAAATTAGAATAAGTGCGGGATATTAGTAAGAAGTATGAGTATGCAAAATTTTTTCCACGTCTGTTCATCACGTGATAGCGTTCATAAGAGCTTTAAAGGTTTTGACGCGTGTGGACAGTTGTTGTTTCAAGTCAAAGTTTTACAGGAAAGATTTAATAGACGAACTTAAAATTTTTGGCATGTCTTCCCGACATCACATAGATGATTTTATGCGTGGCCGAATTATTGGAAAGATCGAAGAAGGGCGAAAAATAAGATGTTGCCAGGGAGTTAAACATCGCTCACAGCGTTATTTCATGGCTGTGGAAGTCATTTAAAACTACTGGAATGTGTAGTAGACGGCACGGGGGAGGTCGTGTTAGAAGTACGACGCCTGCAGAAGACAGATATATCGTCCTATCAGCAAAAAAGAACAGGCGCACTACAGCTCAGCAGGCGGCAAATCAGTTTCTTGCTGCCTCAGGAAAGCAGATCTCCCGAAAACTGTTGCCAGACGTTTGAGGGGAGGAGGACTATACGCACGCAGACCTGTTGTGTGTGTCCCATTGACCAGACAGCACCGTACTGCCCGTTTGCAATGGTGTCATGAGCATCACAATTGGACTGAACAGGACTAGGCATGCGTACTATTCTCAGATGAGAGTAGGTTCAGTCTGTCATCGGATTGTAGACGCCAACTGATCTGGCGCGAGAGTGGTACTGCTTGTCGTCCAGAAAATATCCAGGAAAAGGACCGATATCCGGCATGCAGTATCATGGTGTGGGCCGGCATTATGATCAATGACCGCGCGCGCCTACATGTGGTTGCGAATGGGACTATGACGGGCCAACGATACATTGATGAAGTTCTACTTCCTCATGTTCGTCTTTTCCGTAGTGCTGTCGGTGATAAATTTGTTTTTATGGACGACAACGCAACATGTCATTGACCACTCGCTGTTCAGGATTGTCTAGACAGTGAGGGTATTCAACGTCTCGTATGGCCAGCGCGTTCTCCAGATCTAAACCCCATTGAAAATGTGTGGGATGCTTTGGGGAGGCAAGTTGCTGGTCGAAACTATCCTCCGACAAACAAGAACACCCTCATCCGTGCACTCACAGAGGAAGGGATAAATTGCCTCAACAGCTGCTGGATAATGTTGTGCAAAGTATGGTACGACGTGTGGAATGTTGCATCACACTCCACGGTGGACATATCCCGTACTGATACCTTTCTTTAAGGTGCCTGCTGACTTTTAGATTCCTTGTTCCATTTCTCCGTACGCAGATCAAATGAACATTTTTTTTCTTTCAGATGTTTCACAGCTTTTGTACTTTCCAGAACAATAAATATTCTTTATTCTAATGTCTGAACAGTGTGGCAACTATATTTTATCCTACTAGGTCTCATGTCTCGCTTAATGTTATGCTACATAGCAATTTGTGATCCGTCCTTAGCAATTGTCCAGCAGTATATAATAGCCTGTGTTTGGCCAATTTTATCTTAAAACTTTTTCGACCACTACTTTTGTCTTTTGAAACTGTTTATGTGAATTTAAAGTCGAAATTTTAAATGGAAAATGGGTACTCGGAGAGAGACCAGTATTGATGTAAGAAAATTCATATTAAGGTTATTTAAGAGAGGAAAATCTTATGGTGAAATAGCTAAAATTGTCGGTAGAAGCCACTCGTGTGTCCAGAAAACCATTGGAAGATTTAAAAGCGATGGATTAATTGAAAATAAAAGTGGAAGAGGAAGGAGAAGTATTCTGAGTGATGTAGCCAAAAGGAAAGTTTTGAAAGATATCAAGATTGATCCTAAACTAAGTGCAGTCAAACTAGCTGCAGAAACTTCTCGAATAATGGGCTGAAGTGTAAGTGCTGAAACTGTGAGAAATGTGATTAGACATGCTGGATATAGCAGTCGAGTAGCTAGAAAGAAACCTTTCATAAGCTTACAAAATCAGAAAGAGCGTTTGGAGTTTGCAAAAACTCATCAAATGAAGACAGATAACTTTTGGAAGAAAGTTATATTTAGTGACGAAAGTAAATTCAACATTTTTGGAAGTGATGGCCGTCGCACCGTTTGGAGAAAGCCGAACACCGTTTTGGATCCAAAAAATTTACATCCTACAGTTAAACATGGTGGTGTCTCCGTCATGGTTAGGGGTCGTATGGCTTCAAATGGGGTAGGAAATTTAGTTTTTATAGATGGCATAATGAATCATAAGCTTTATATAGATATACATAAGAACAATCTTAAAGAAAGTGCAAAAAATTTGGGTTTAAATGAAAATTTTATTTTCCTGCAAGACAACTACCCCAAACATACGGCACGTAAAGTCAAAATGTGGTGTCTTTTTCATTGTAAACAGCAATTTCACACACAACAACAGTCCACTGACATCAATGTCGTAGAAAATTTGTAGGCCACACTCGAAATAGCGGTCCAAAAACACCAAATTAGGAACAAATTCCATTTAAAGCAAGTGCTACAAGAAGAATGGGGTAAAATATTTCCAGATACCACCAAAAAATTGGTCGAATCGGTACCAAGACGTTTGGAGGACATTATAAAAGCCAAAGGACATGCAACCAAATATTGACACTGTCTTTGTATGTGATATGTCACAAAAATTTCATTGGTGTATCCTCAATTTTTTGAGGTAAAGATCTGCCTATGTTTATTTCAAATACTTGTGAAATTTTTAATTTTAGATATTTTTTTGTTGATTTTCGTTATTTTTACTGTAAATTAACCCTTTTGTTACGTGTGAAAATTAAATCACGTTTGCACCTCTAGTTAATGTGTTATTTAGATTGAAAGTTGGATTTATCAAGTAAAAGTAAGGTGTATCATAAATTGTTTGTGCCACTGTATACATTGTGAAAGAAAACTTAGATACTATTCTGCGTCGGGAATGGCTCTATAAAATTCATTTAGATTGGCCGTCTATTAAAGCTTTTAGAGCAAAAACCGAACAAAATTTAAATAACCTCTTAAGAGAGTATAAGGATATATTTTCGACGATAAATTAGGAGAAAAAAACAATTATTAGGCTAAATTAAAACTCAGACCTGGAAAAAAAACCTATATTTTGTAGGGTTCGAACAGTACCCTTTGCTCTAAAAGGTAGAGTTGAAAACGAAATTGACAGACTTGAAAGAGAGAGTATCATAGAAAAAGTCGACAGCTCTGAATGGGCAACCCGAGTAGTTCCTGTTGTTAAAACCGATGGTACACTGCTCAAAACAATTAGGGGAGCAAGCAAAAAAGTGACGAAAACCGTGTGAGACAGCCACGTATTGGCATACAATGCATAGTACACGCGTATCAATGCGCAATACAGAAAAAAGGCGTAAAAAAATTTGGAATTAAGCTTTAATTCTTTGAAAATATGGAAAAAACATGAAAAGATGATTTAGGGCAACAATTTGGTTACATGTAAACGATAAAAAAAAGGTACTGTTTAGACATGATGCATGAGTTTTAATAGGGCGTGTGGACTCCTCGAACAGTTAAGACTGCTGCACACCTGTTTGCCATGGATGCGATGAGGTTATCGATCAGACTTTGGGGAATACTGTTCCACTCCTTAAGAAGTGCAATCTCCAAGTCTCGGACAGTAGCAGGCGGCCTTGGTCGCGCAGCAATGCGTCGTTCGAGCATGTCCTAAACATGCTCGATTGGATTCAGGTCAGGAGAGCACGCTGGCCATTCCATACGCTGCATTGTTTCAGCTTCAAGCATGTTCTCCACCAGACGAGCTCTATGCGGTCGGGCATTATCATCCTGGAAAACAAAGGAATCTCCAATGGCTCCAGCGTAAGGGATGACATGAAGTCGAAGTATCTCGTCCGCATACCTTCGGCTCGTCAAAGTGCCATTCCGAATGATATGCAGTCCGTACGTCCGCCTATGCTGATTCCACCCCATACTATCCAACCAGCTCTTCTGTATTGTGACCTTTCACGAACGAATGCGGGATTATTTCGAGTGCCCCTGTCCCTCCATACAAGAACACGTCGGGTGTCACACTCTAGACTGAATCGGGACTCGTCTGTAAACAGCACTTGGCTCCAATCATGTTGCTCCCAATCTCGATGTTCAGCAGCCCATATGCTTCGGGCCGCACGGTGGCGTGGGTTCAACGGAATGCAGACCATTGGCCTACGTGCATAGAGCCCTCCCTCATGAAGCCGATTACGTACTGTTTGGCTGGACACCCTTCGTTCTGTTGCCAAGAGCAACTGTCTTTGCAGCTGCGTAGCATTCTCTATTCTGTTTCAACGGGCTGTTAACTGTATATACTGGTCATCAGTTGATGTAGTGGCGCGTGGCCGACCTGGCCCTGGTCGACGTCTAACATTTCCTGTTTCTTGGAATCGATTCCACAGCCTTGCAACAACACTTCTGGCGACTCCAACAGCGTCCGCGACACTACGTTGTGTTTGCCCGGATTCCAGTCTGCCTATGACACGCCATGCCATGGATTCCGGTAAATCATGTTGTTGAGACATTCTCAAGTAACCTTGTCTCAAAAAAAAATACTGCGCAATCGAATTTCACAGTTACGGCAGTAAAACAGACGTTTCTGCAACATCACGATTTCTGCCCTTATCTCCCTTTTCTGGTTTTTGACGTCATGAACTTTGATTTGCATAGAAAGTTTTCTTCTTCCGTTTCCTGGTAGGCTTTATATTATGGATGATTCATTTTATGTTACTTATTGGTATACATCTTTGATTACTTTTGTTAAAATCATGTGCTCCCCTAATTGTTTTGAGCAGTGTAGTATAAGACTATGTGCTGATTATTCAATAACCCTGAATCTAAATTTAATTGTCCCCCAGCATCCTTTACCAAGATTTGAAGAAATTTTTGGTAGTTTAAATGAGGGAAAACAATTTACAAAATTAAATTTTAAGCATGCATATTTGCCAATGAAAGTCCATCCCGACAGTCAGAAATTAATGACTTTAAACACAAGGGACCCACAAGGGATTATATGTTTGTAAAAGACTTATGTATGGATTAAATGGGTCACCTGCTATTTGGCAGCGCTATGTTGACGGACTATTTCAGGGTATGGATGGAGTCAAGGTATTTATGGATGATGCTAGACTAACAGGGAGCGATAAAATTTCGCATTTTAAAGCTTTAGAGGAATTTTTTAAGGAATGTAGAGAACACGGGCTAAAGCTTAATTTAAATAAAAGTAAGCTTTTCCAAAATAAAACAAATTTTCTTGGGCATAGAATCGATTCAAAAAGGTTACATAAAACTGACGAAAAAATCTCAGCCGTTGTAAATGCTCCTCCTGTATCCCCGAATGTTCATGAAATAAAAAGTTTCTTAGGATTAGTTAATTTTTACGAGAAATTTTGTGAAAATTTAGCTACTATTTCTAATCCTCTTAATAATTTGACAAAGAAAAATGTTAGATTTTTTTGGTCGAAGGGTTGCCAGGTTGCCTTTGAGCAAATAAAGAAGGAAATTTGTTCACCTAAAGTTTTGGTGCATTATGATCTACCCTAGCTTTAGCTTTAGCTAGTGATGCATCTCCAGTTGGTATTGGTTGTGTTCTGTCACATGTATATCCAGATGGCTCTGAACGTCCGATCGCGTTCGCATCAAGAACTTTATCTGGGTCCGAGAAAAAATACTCCCAAATTGATAAGGAAATTCTTTTAATAGTTTGGGCAGTAAAAAAAGTTTTATCTATATTTGAAAGGTAGAAGATTCACTTTGATAACGGATCACAAATCTTTGATAGCTATTTTTGGTTCAAAAAGAGGTTTACCAGTGTTGGCAGCTACCAGACTTATACATTATGCGCTACTTTTGTAGTCATTTGAGTTTGATATAATATTCCGTAAAACGATTGAACACGGAAATGCAGACTACCTTTCTCGGTTGCCAAAAACATCGGAAGAACTTGAAGTTAAAGATGACATCACAATATTTCAGACGTCACAGATTGAAGCATTACCTGTTACTTCTAGGGAGTTACGACAGGAGACGGGTAAAGTTATAGAGCTGGGTTCACTCTTAAAAGCCTTAAGGGAAGGTAAAGATTTGCAAGGGAGGGAAGCCCAATATACCATTGAGGATAGTTGTATGATGTACGGACAAAGGGTCTATATTCGAAGGAAATTTCGGAAGAATGTTCTGGAAGAATTACATGCTGGACACTTAGGAATGGTAAAAATGAAGGCTATAGCTAGATCGTTTGTCTATTGGAAAAATATAGATAGAGATATTGAAGAAGCCGCAAAAACTGTGTCAATTGTGCTAGATATAAGGCTGATTCTCTCTCTCTCTCTCTCCAAAATCTAAAGTTCATTACTGGAAGTATCCCAATATGCCCTGGGAACATATTCATGTAGATTTTGCTGGACCAATTTTTGAACACACGTTTTGATCGTTGACGCTCATTCCAAATGGTTAGAAGTATATCCTATGAAGGTAACCACAACCAAGAAAACCATCGAATATCTTCGAGATAGTTTTGCAAGATTCGGATTACCGAGGGTACTTGTCAGCGATAATGGATCTCAGTTTACATCCTATGCATTTCAGCGATTTATGCATTAAAAATGGAGTTAAGCACAAAAATAGTGCACCTTTCAAGCCTTCTAGTAATGGGCAAGCAGAACGCTATGTTGCTACTCTAAAGCAGTTATTAAGAGCTATGCATAAATACGAAGGTACTATACAACAGAAATTAAGTACATTTTTAATGCAATACCGAAAAGCTCCTAATGTAACTACAACACTTAGTCCAGCCATGTTATTCCCAAAAAGAGACATTAGAACCTGGATAGATTTACTTTTACCTGAATTCAAAACAAAAATTCAGGATAAATTACGAAGAGATAATTTCGAATTCCGAGATAGGAAATTCGATGTTGGAGATCGAGTGGCTGTGAGAGTTTACAGAGCAGCTAATACTAGATGGAAGTTTAGTACCATTGTAAATCAGGATGGCGTACTCCACTACATCATTGATGTTCAAGGAACCCTGGTGAGACGATATGTTGATCAGATCCGTCCAGTGAGGGATAAAGTGCAAGAAGACCTCCTTCCACTTATTCATCAGAGATTTCCATCAGCAGAGGTTCGAGAAAACAACTCTAATATTCAGTATGCAGAAACGGCGGGAGATATTCCTAAGGATCTGAACAAGGAATTGGGTTCATCTTCCGTACAAGGAGTGCCATCAACTGATGTTGTGGTTCCAGTTCTATCACAGTCTTCAGCTAAAGAGACTGACTCAGAGACGAGGAGTTCTAGACTAGGCGTTCCGGGAGAATCAGGTGACCTCCGGAGAGACTTGTTCTTTAGGGGAGGAGATGTGGTATATTTAACTGCAACCAGTTAAAGACTGTTAACTGTGACTGAGTGGAGGATTGTATATAAATACAACGCAACTATGAGTGAGTGAGTGAAGATTAACGTCGCGCTGTTCAGCTACACGAGGGATTTTGGCGACCACGCAACTATGAAAAAGGATCTGTAATTAGTAATGTGTTGTACTGTGAAGTAAGATAGATATTAAACTAATATAAAGAAGTAAAATGTGCATCTAATTATAGTTTGAACTCATACAACACAATAACTCCTAAATTAACTTTGTTGAAAAAACTTTTACATCAAAGTCTAGGAAATTAAAAAATTAGGGGTGATAAACTAAGAAAATTTAGGTGTGAATGTAGGTGTATAAAGAACTTTATTTCTAATGTGTATGTGTAGGAGGTTGGTGTTGTTATGCTTGAATGACTGTATGCCTGCCGCGAAATGTCCCGGCAAACCGGAGAAAAAAGATGCCGACTTGATTTCAGGTTGAGGGCAAAGAATAGCGAGCGACGCAGAGAACCTGCACCCCGTCGAAATCTCCCCTCCATATAAGGATTAAAAAAACATACTTCGAGGAAAGCGCTTTAAAAAAAGAAAAGAAAAAAACAATGTCTTTTTTTTCAATAGTTCCAAAACTTTAATTATGTGAAAAAGAGAAGTTAATAATAAGTTTCTGAGAGATTTTTTGAGTAAGTTCTCTTACTCTCTCTCAGTTTTTTTCTCACACAAACTGAATATCAATGAAAGAAATTTGAAAGCAAAAATTATGCGAATATCCATAAAAAAATGATAAAAAAAATTCCGCTAAT
Source organism: Trichonephila clavipes (assembly GCA_019973935.1). NCBI lineage: Eukaryota > Metazoa > Arthropoda > Arachnida > Araneae > Nephilidae > Trichonephila > Trichonephila clavipes. The sequence continues at coordinate 315,079 of BMAU01017825.1, forward strand.
GCATTATAAATTAATTTTTAACTTTAAATAACTCAACTTTTTAAAACTATTTTTCGCTATTGTTTTTCTAATTTTTAATTGAAATATATGTGCATGTACTATGTATTTCATAGGGAACTATTCATGCATGAATTTCAATCATTAATTTTAAAATTTTGAAACTTCAAAACTTCCGATAGGCTCCATATAACAACTAACTGCTTTCATAATATCTAAGAAAATAGAAGTACATAAAGTGTAAAAATATTATAACCAAAGAATTTATTAAAAATATTTAATTGATTCAAAACAAGAAAATTATGTAAATCTATTTTTAATTAAATTATTATGATAAAAGAAATTCCAAACTTTTTAAATTTTATACCTTACTTTGAGCTTTAAAATATGACTTCAAGCTTTTCTTAATACAAATTTTGATTTAATCCCTTATAAGCGAAAATATTTCATTATGAACAATTGTGCATTTATCAATTTTACTAGGGGGCGGGGATGGGAGGTTCAGGGCTGATCCTAGGGTGTCGGCTGCTTTTGTGCAAAGACCTAATGTGCCGCCCTTTAAGAGAACTTTTCATATTGTGACTAATACTTAACGTTGACGCTATAAACTCATCTACCTCTATTATGTCTACCCAAATCATGTCTGGATCGGTTGAGTAGTTTCGGGGACCATCGCGGACAAACACTGTGACACGTAATTTTTATATATAAAGAACTAAGTTAAGAATATTAAGTTAACTACTAAGTTAATAATAAGTTTAATAATTACCAGTGACCCCCAAGTCTTGCCATATGCAAAATTATATGCAAAAATTAAAACTTATCATTATAATTTGTACGGTTTATAATTAATCTCTTCAATGCCAATTAAAAATTACATGATTTGCTCCCTAATCCCACCATTTTGTAACACATAGGCGAGTGCATGTGGTGTATTGGGGGGTAGAAAAAGAATAAATAAGCAAATCCTATCTGAAATAATAAATCAGTCGCAAACCTGTCAAGGTCCTTTAATTACACTCCAAAGATTTAGGAATAGTTTTATGGATAGCAGTGCACAGAAAAGATCATACTTCGGAAAGCAGTATATATATGTCCGGGAAAATTAATGCACTGGCTGAGCGCAAGACGTTTATATACGCGCTGACACCTAAGAGGTTTAAGTCGTATTGTAGCTTTAGCGTCAAAGTATATGATGATTGAAATTAAATCTTTGTTATTGTATAGGAGGGAGGCGGGAGGAAAATAATGATTGTGTGTGTGTGAATATTGGGTCACAAACATGGAATGTTTGAGAAACGTTGAGTTAAAGAGAAACTACCAGATAAAATGAGTAGAATTTTGTTGGAAACAGTCAGATCATCTAAGACATGGCAAATAGTCAGTTTTCTTGTAAAATCAGAATTCAGGTTATCACACACACGCGCGCGCGCACACACACGTGTATAATGAATTGCGATTCTGTCTTTTCTTTCAGATTTAATTCTTAAAAACTTTTATTTAGTTTTCATGTTATTTTTGTTATATTTATGAAATATTTTACAATATTTTTTCAACGTTGTTTACTTGTTTTGATTTTGACGGAATTTGAATGAATCTTTACAGGTTGGTGTGTAAATTTGGCATTTCTTAAAAAAAAATTTCCTACATTTGATTTTTCTTTCTTCGGTATGTAGATTAATGTTTCTCCCCATGATGTATTTGGTTTGGGGATCTACATTATAATATTTTAAGTATTGGTTATATTTAGAATTACATTAAATCAAAATTAATTTTTCGAAATTTATTTTTACACTAATTTCTCTTCCTTTAATCTGATCTTGAAAATGTAACCAACTAAGCATGTTAACTGAACAATTGCATTGCGCAAATTTCATTACTCTACAATAATTTTGTCTTTGTGTGTTTTTTTCTGTCAGTGTAAAATCCATAATGCAAAAAAGAGGGTGTTGCCGTGCCATGGAAACGGCCGTATGTTGTACGTAAATACATCGCGTAACGGGTAATATTTTTTACGTAAAATATTATTATTCATGGATGTCATAATCATGTTTGAACACTAAGAAGTCCTCCGGGTTCGTTTTTTATATTTTAAGATGGCAACTATCTCCTTTTAACGACTTCTGGAAAGAAATCAGATAAATAAATAATTACTGTTATAATACAACTTTATTAATTAAAGGTCCATGATATATGAAAAGTACGACAAAAATAGCATACAGGATACATCGAGGTTTCTGGTAAACGTTAAATCAATACAGGTATTACCAAACGTTGTTGGAGAAGTTTCGATGCAAGACAAATTGAACTCGCTGAACATGAAGTCGGGCAACGAACGGTCTTGTGAGACATTAATGCAAAAAAAGAGATCTTACTACACCAGTTATGATAGTCTCCGACTATCATAACTGGTGTAGTAAGATCAGGATCAAAAAAAGGATATAATTTTAGCGACGTTTTTGGCTAATTTTAGTAGTGATCGTAACATAAAGAGTTTAATTTCTGCTGATGCTGTGCCCAAATGGATGTACACCCACCCGAGTGTGAATTTGAAGATGCCCTTGACCTCTAGGATTACTAGACAGACATCACTAGCCTTTGCCTTTCATTCCCAAGTTAACTTCCGAAATGTCAATGTTAACTCGATTACAATCAGTGAAGCTATTGGTATTGCGATATATGGCGACTCCACCAGCTTTGAGACTTTATGATGATGCTACCACCACCGTTTATGTAGTTTCAGTTTGTCTGCGCTTAGCAGTATTATAAGATGATATCAGATCAAAACCAGGCACATTGGCATTCAATCTTCCATCCATGTCTCACTGATTACTAAATTTTACCTTACAAGCAGAACCTCCGACTCCAGTGCACATCCGTTACACTGTAGATGCTTGATCGGAGCATCACTGATGGAGTTGGCAGCCACAACTGTGTGTGGCTGTTGGTTATTGTGTTAGCATGAAATGAATCCCAGTGTAGCGTAATCTTGTAATGATTACACAATGATTCACCAAGTAAGAATTGTAGCCAAGCTTTTACCCCTGACTTTATAACCACGCCGCTCAGATACGTAGATGTATGCATCGTGTTCTTCTTTATGTTAACATTGAGTGCCTGATCATCATCCAATTGATGCGGTAGCTGCTGCACCATTGTGTCCGCATCCACGGATACATTAATGGCGTCGCAACCAACGTATCTGCATGAATGACAGTCGTGGTGATACTAGACGTGCACTAATTAGATCCTGTGTGGGCAACCCGTGATGCTTAGGTGGATACACAAATCCGTTCGAATGTAACAATGTGGGAACTTTGCCCGAGTCTAGTGAGTTTTTACATGTAGCGCACAGTTTATAGTCAGTCACTAGCTCTTCAGGGAAAGCATTATTAAGCAGCAGCAAGTGTGTTTTTTGTTGGTTTGAATGAGAGCGGAATCCATAGACGATCACACACATCTCACTTATGTCCAAATGGATTGTTTGCAAACGTCAGAGGGAAACGTGCACTAGCGGCTGCCCAATGTGTCTTCATAAACGACCATCGTACACAACCGATGCCTACACAGTCCGGTGTCAATATAGAAGCGATTTCATTATCCACTTGCATAATTTCAACTGCCCCAGCTACAGATATACTGGCACTGTGGGGGATCCATTCGGTTGCATTAATTCTTTTACGTTCCTGGCACTGCATGACTCACCTATATGTTGTTATATTGGTACCATTTGATTGCTTTGAGAAGCCTATGTGACGTCTTACGCGTCTTTTTTTTAACAAGTCTTTTGGGTTCTTTGGGCCAGAATTAATGACAACTCTTTTCCAACCAAATCCAAGAAACAAGAGGTGAAGAGATGCAAATAATATAAGATAAATATAGGATCTTAGAGTAAACGAGATGGAAATGTAATGGTAGTGTAAAGGAATGTTAGACAATTGAAGTGCGTTGTGGCAGTGGATGATTATTGAAGTTTGTCGTTCAAAGATTCAAGTTCTACGTGTCGTGGATAAACATATTGGTTATCGATTAGAAGTTAAAAATACAGCTACATACCATTGTAGATAAAGACAAGTTTATTACAGAATAATATAAGGTAGGATTCATTACTTATTATTATATTTGAAGATTAGGCGGTTCGAGTATTGAGAGTGGTCTGAATTATATTGTGTGTTGCGTATTGCGTCTCATCGTAGATTCTCTCATTAAATATTTATATTATATTTGTTCAAAAAAGTTTAAGTTAAATATCTTAATAAAGTCATATTAAGATAATGTTTGATTCTAGTTCTTAGCATAACCCTACACCTCTAGCTCACGCTGATACTTCGAGGGATGTACTTCCAAGGGGAGGTACATCATAATGGCGCCCAACTAGGTTTAATCTATATGTCCCCGAGATGAGAAACGCGAGAGGATTTAATGTTTGGCCAGAAGTATATTTTTCTGTGTCGGAGAACGTCACCGAAGTTTTAGAGGGTATAGATAATCAAATTAAATTACTTGAAATACCCAGTGACTTATCGTGTGCGTATTTAAAAGGTCATCTCATGGGTAGAGCCCTGGATTTGTACTAAATATTCGGATCGACGTTAGTGCAAAATACCGCCACGGACTTCGCACAGCTGAAAGCAGCATTGTCGAAAGCATTCCCTGCCATCCAAAATGAAAAGGAGTTGGAGACCCGTTTTTACGCGTCTCAGCAAAGACAGAACTAGGAGCCGACAGATTTTGTTTACTATTTGCTCAAACTACATAAGAAATTAGAACTGGGGATGTCTGAGAAAACCCCTGTAGATCATATTTTCGTTAGACTTGAGCCACAAGTCCAAGATTATGTGGAAGTGCGTAACCCACAAACAGAGATCCAATTATTAGAAGTATTAGCTAAGTTCGAGGAAAGATATTAGTGCAAGGCAACATTGGGTTCGAGAAATAGTAATAACGTGGAAGGACGAGGTTGGAATGAGCGTAGGATGTCTAATGTTGGTAATAATCGAGGAAACTTGAGAAATTCTAAAGTAGTACATATACCAAATAATGGTAGAAATGATTATAGGGGTAGCCATTTGAACAACCGTCAAGGAAATCAGTGGTTCGAGAGCAGGAATAGGTTTCAAAATGATGATCGCAGATTTAACGATAGGGGATATCAATTTAGAAATCGAGGTCAAAATGACGATTTTAGTAGAGGGGACCAAAGAAACAAGGGTTCGAGTGAAAAGTTTAGTCGAGGCAGTAGAAAACAAATGGGACGTTTAAATGTTTTGAAAGTGAATGATATTAAAGGTGATCAGCCGCAGTCAATAAATCAGTCACCGATTAAACTTTCAGCAATATGTATGTCTCCAGTAGAACTTCCGTATGTTCCTATTTTATTAGACGAAACTTTTACGAAAGCGTTATGGGACACTGGAGCGGAGAAGTCATTTATATCGGAAGAGACATACCAAAAATATTTTTTTTATAAACAAGTAAAGAAATCGAGTACTCAGGTGATCACGGCGCAAGGAGCTAAACGTCGAAATATGGGAGTTGTGGAATTAAATATTCGAATACGGGATTTCGAAAAGCCTTTGTTGTTCCATGTGTTGGCAGATTTAGAATACCCATGTATTCTCGGGATAGACTTTATAGGTGGATCAAAGATCATTTTGGACTTTGATCGAAATTCTTTGGCGATTCCAGATTCGCAGATTAATAAAGTGGTTAAAACGGTTGAAATAGAAAAAGTAGAAATAGATCTTTCTAAGACAAAACTAGAACAAAAACAGAAACGGAAATTACAAGATTTGTTTAATAGTTTTCAAGGATTGTTTTCAGATAAACCAGGGCTTACGCATGTTTTATATCATGAGATTGACACGGGAGATAATCCACCAGTTGTTTCTCGTCCGTACAGATATGATAGGCTTAAACAATAGATTCTCGATTATCACGTTGACAAAATGTTGAAAGATGGAACTATAATTCCCATTCAGTCCCCGTACGCGTCACCAGTGATGTTATGTAGAAAGAATAATGGGTTACCACTAGATAATCTGGAAGCATATAGATTTTCTGTTGATTATCGGAAACTAAATGTGATCACGAAGTACCCTAGGTATCCTTTACCCTTAATAGACGATTTCATAATGAACATACCCCACACAGGCATAATGTCTGCCCTGGACCTTCGGTCGGGATATTTTCAGATGGCTGTGAACCCTAGTGATATAGTTAAAACCGCGTTTGTCACGAAAAATGGTACGCATTTCGCAGAATGCCCTTCGGCTTGTCAGGGGCGGCTCCTAATTTTCAGAAAGCTATAGATATAATTCTCAAACCCGTGATAGGCAAGTTTGTGAGTGTTTACATGGACGATGTCATCATATCATCTCCATCATTCACTCAACATGTTAAGCATTTGAAAGAAGTTTTTCGATTATTATATAAGGCGGGGTTAACGTTAAATAAAGATAAGTGTAAATTTGGTTGTGAAGAGTTAAAATATTTGGGTTTAATTATTAATAAGGAGGGAATTAAAGCTGATGAAACAAAAGTTCAAGCTATAGTTGAAATGAAACCTCCGTATAACTCCAAAGAGGTGTCGAAATTTTTAGGAATGTCCCAATGGTACGCAAAATTTATTAAAAATTATGCCGATATTTGCGAACCACTTTATAATCTTAAGCGAAAATTAAAGAGATTTATATTTGGTCGATTGAGGCTCAGAAAGCATTCGACGCGGTCAAGGTGGCTATAACAAAAGCGCCAGTTTTAAAATTCCCAGATTTCAAAAAACCTTTTGAATTATTTACGGATGCAAGCTCAATAGGGGTAGGAGCGGTTCTAAACCAAGAGCAGAAACCAGTAGTATTTGCTTCTCGTACGCTTAGTGCTGCGGAGAGGAATTACACGGTGACAGAGAGAGAATGTTTAGCAGTGGTTTGGGCTCTGAATAAATTCAGAACATATTTAGGTTCTTTGCCGATTAAAGTTATTACAGATCACGCTGCGTTAACACATTTAGCGACTGGTAAAAATTTGTCAAATAAAGATGGGCATTAAAATTAGCAGAATTTAATATAGAAGGGAAGCATAGGCCTGGAACTCAGAATACAATAGCTGACGTTTTGTCGAGAAACTCAATTGAAAGTGTAATAGGAGAGAAAGTTAATTGTGCAATAATCAGAGATTTGGTACTTTCGTCACGAGATCAGTTAATAGAAGAACAAAAAACAGACCCAGAATTAGGTCATATCTATAGATATCTAGAAAACCCAGAAGATAGCTCGGTTAATGCGGCAATATGTGAGAATTGGTCTCGCGATTTTAGGCTAGTAGAAGGCTTGTTATTTTATGCGAAATATGCAACGTCATTAGGAGAAATGCGAGAATACATTCCCCCCAAAATCTTTAAGGAATAAAATTATGAGAGAATTTCATGACAAGCCATTAGCAGGTAATTTCGGACGTTATAAAACTTATCATAAAATAAGGGATGTTTGTTATTTCCCGTATATGAGAAAATTTATTGATCAAAATATGTCTCTACATGCCATATGTGCCAAATTAATAATTATAAAAACGCGTTACCAGCTGGTCGGTTAATACCAATTGTATCAAATTATCCAAATGAAATAGTTACGTTAGATTTGTTAGGTCCGTATCCCGTGTCGAGAGTAAGACGCAACCGATATGTATTAGTAATTACGGATCATTTCAGCAAGTAGGCTGAAATCATACCCCTTTAAAAAGCCTCTGCTCGAGTTATAGCAGATAATTTTTTTGATAATTATATATCGCGTTTTGGATCTCCAATAAAATTAATTAGTGATAACGGTCCCCAATTTATTTCCGATATTTTTGAGAATTTAAGGGAAATATTAGGCATAAGGCATGTGAAGACTGTTGTTTATGTACCTCAAGCAAATAGAACAGAACGCGTAAATCGCGATCTGGTGCAAATGATTGCAAATTATGTCAATGAGCAACATGACACATTGGACCAATTCTTACGTGAGTTTGATTATGCTATTCATACCGCTGTAAACGAAACAACGGGGAAAGCCCCTGCGGAATTAGTCTTAGGTAGAAAGTTAATTACGCCTTTTTTTTTTTTTTTTTCAGAAATTAGTGATGGTATCAGACGGAACGGAATTTGCAGTAGGAGATATTGAGAGATTGTTTGAGGAGGCTAGACGAAACACAAGAACTAAACAAGAAAAATGGAAGAAATATTATAATAGAAGTTGGCGTGATGTGCAAATTAAGGTGAATAATTGTGTTTTGGTAGCAACACATTCTTTAAGTTCAGCAACAAGAATAGTAGTAGCTAAGTTTAAACCAAAATTTGAAGGTCCGTATAGAGTATTAGATGTTAAGAATAACAACGTAGTGATATGGAAAGCGGGAAAAAGGTTTACGATTAATGTAGATCAGGTTCGAATATATCGTCATAGGAAATGTGACGAGACAGAGATAGGAACTGGTAGTTCTCTCGGATAAAGGTATTTTGCGCTATGAATCAAGTGGTTTTGACAGAGTACAACAGAGATCAAATGACTCGCGAGATGGTAAAAAGAAAAGGTCAGAAGTAAAGTGGGAGTTGGAGGAAAAAGGGTTAAGTTTTAGAAATAATCAGGGAGAGAAACACACAAATATAAGACCAATAAGCGTGGACCACTTATCAGATCAATACCTAGTTCTTGGTCTGAGAAAGATAGAATTATTAAAAAAAGAGTAAAAATGAACGATTAGCCTATAAAAGATCACATGAATCTAGGTCGGGAGGACCAGAAAGGAAGGTTCAGAAGGGATCAGAGCATAGAGTGAATAAAAGGGCTTTGCCGTCTAATTACAGAACTAATCATAGTTTGACAAAATTTAGAAAGAAAAGCCGAAGGGAAGAGACAGTGACGCCCACCACAAGCGGCTACAACCTTAGACCACGAATTGGAAAAAGAGAAGAGTCCAGACCGACCATAGACAGGAAGACACAACAAGGAGGGCCAAGTCGATCCAGAAAAGGCAGAGAAAGGAACGATAGTCCATACATCGAGGAGCGAACAAGATCAAGTAACAAGAATGCCAGACGAGGAGTTGATCAACAACGGCAAGACCAGGAAAGGAGAGGAACGTGTACAAAGAAATCCTTGTCACTGGAGGTCTTGGTAGGAAACGCCAACTACAAGTCATAAGAACCAAGTTGTGTGTGTATCGTTTCTTATTATATTCTTTCGAACAAGTGGTCGGAAGAATTTTTTCAATAAAGCCAAGTCACGGTCGGATAATTAAAATTTTAGAAGCCAAGCAAAAGTGGACACTACAAGGAGTGTTTTTCTAGAAAAGGAAAAAGCTTTTGTCTTGTAAAAGTTTTTGTATAAATCTGGAGAAACAACTGTAAAAATGCATTTGTTTACTTCTGTTATGACTTCGCTGGGATGCGACAATTCCTTTGGTTGTTTGTTTTGTTTATTGAAAAATGTTTGTAATTGTATAGTGTATATATATGTGTTGTTATATTGTTTCATATTAAGAAACATCTGGTTTTGGGAAACGCAGCGTAGATAGCATACTAACATAACGTTTAACCAGCGCTACGCGATTTGAGGGGAAGTTTTTGAAAGAACCAGATGAAAAATATGTATAGAAATTAGTTACAATTTAAAAGTGATATGTACTGTATAAAAATTGTGAAATGTAATCAATGTGTAAAACTTTGTTTTGTTTCAATTGACTTAAGAGATTTTTGTTTCAAGGTGACAGACCCTGAAGTCTATAAGAAATTAACCTTTACAAAGAACGGAGCTAAAGAGAAGATATAAAGAAGAAAAATTGTTAAAATTTAAGTAAACATTTAGGTAGAATTAAGTTAGTTAAGAGAAGTGTGGGCCTCGTTTTTTCTACCATTTAAGTCATATATGGTTTTTTCCCGGCTCTGTTACCCAGATGGGACACGTCTATTTATTCTGTACATGTGAGAATCTACCGTGATTAAAATGCATGACTTTGAATGTTAGTCTATTTATCTGAGTAAAATTTATTGAAGATGTGGAAATTCAAATTAATTTAAAAATTAAACTTAAGATGAATAGTAAAAATTAAAATTTAAGTGAAGCATTAGAAATTAAGGGTTAGAATAAAATTTAGGCACGTAATTTCTTAAGGGCCATTAAGACCCTCGAATAAATCACGTTTTGTTTCTTGGAGGATTGTGACGTCTTACGCGTCTTTTCTTTAACAAGTCCTTTAGGTTCTTTGGGCCAGAATTAAATGCAACTCTTTTCCAACCAAATACAAGAAACGAGAAGTGAAGAGATGCAAATAATATAGGATAAATATAGGATCTTAGAGTAAGCGAGATGGCAATGTAATGGTAGTGTAAAGGAATGTTAAGATAATGTTTGATTCTAGTTCTTACGATAACCCTAAACCTCTAGCTCACGCTGATGCTTCGAGATATGTACTTCCAAGAGGAGGTACATCACACCCTTTCCAACAGTATACGATTTCAGTATTTGAACCTGGCTTTTTGACGCGTATTGGCCGACATTATATATTTTTGGTAATACTCTTTTTATTTTAATGCCTTATGACTTTGTTACCATTTTACACCAATGTTTTATAAACAATCGATAGATTTTGATGCGAGCTGTCGATTGAAACTAAAACGAACGTCGTAGCTTTTCCGAACCAAAAGTTACTCTAAATGAAAATCTCAATACGCAGCAAAATTACCTCAAAATGGCGGTGCCCCCACGTACCCCGCGTGCGATGAGTCACAGTCCTTATATATACTTAACGTAATAAATTCTTTGATCTATTAGCTATCTAGTGATGTAATTGAATTTTGGATAGAGATGATATGTAGCTGCAACACCAAACTGTATCCCCCGATTTCGTTATCTTTCGGTTTTTTTAATTGTCTCCCTATGGAAGCAATTTTAAAGACCTATTCACGTCAAAAATGTTTGAATGTCATTCAAACTGTTATATAACTCTTGGTTTTTGTTGGGAAAATCTTTTTCAGTTGCAGAGGCCTTAAAGAGAAAAAAAAAGTTAGCAAAATATCGAATGAAATTTTACCTATTCTTACGCAAGAAAGTATTGTTCAGTTGTTTCGAACTGATGCAATTAATTGTCATCTGAAGGAGAAATGTTTTATATGCACATTCGAACCAAATAGTTTCAACGTTTCGGTGAAAAATGTCAAAACCAATTCGCTCGAAGTTTAAAATGGTTGCATTAAATTAATTTTGGACCTAGTACCCTCTTTCAAGTTCCTTTTTTCGCTCACTGGACTTAAGAAATTAATTTGTACCCAGATATTTTGCGAATACGAAATACTTTAATACGAGCCATTTGTTTTTGAATGGAATCATATAGCTGAATACAAACACCCATATTAAAAGAAAATGTAAGTAGATTTGTAAGTTTGTAATTGTCTATGCCAGTATATTTTATTTTATGTTAATTGAAAGAGCTCATTATCTTTGAAATAATGATTTATCAATCTAATAAATTGTAAACATTATTTAATTTTTATCTCACTTTTAAAAATTGCTTCAAAAAGTTATTATATTTTGAATTTATTTTATAGAGCACAGAACTGTTTGTTAAAAACATTCGGTGTATGTTTCTAATTCAAAATATATAAGGTTTTAAAAATTATGTCTAACATTAGTAAAGTAAAAGAAAATTTTTGTGGATATATATATGTTTTTTTTTTAAACTGAAACTTTTAAATCGTTCGTTTTTTGATTGTGCTATGTTGAAAATTCCTTTTGCAACCAATTCCAAAGAATTTCTTTTTGATTATTCCTTTAGAAAAACATGTCTTTATAGCAACAGAACTGTTTCAAAGTGTGGTTTAAATTTTAATTTAACAACAACAAAACAAAAAGCATTCTATTTCCTTTTTTTTTCTTTCTATATTACATTAATTCAACTCAAATCTTCGTAAAATATTTGAATTTTTAGACATATTCTTCTTTAAATAAGTACCTGTAATTATTTGTTACTCTATAATTTGTTATGCATACTCGCATTTATTTCGTATAGTTTTTGTAGTTTTTAAAATCTTATGTAATTCATACAATAAGTTATAATATGTATAGTACGCATTTCCTTTAAATGAGTTCCTTCTTAATATATTTGAAAGTTAATCCCTAAATAGAAGTCCTGTGTATCAAAATATCCTGTAAAGTTAAAATAGAAGCCTTGTATATCACATTTTTGTTTGCTTAATCCATAGGTTTCCCAACATTTTTTAAACTGGCACCCCTTTTCTAGAGAATATTTCGATACCGCCCCCTCCCACTCCAGAGAAATAATAGCGTACATAAGAGAATACATAGTGAAAACAAGAATTAAATTTTTAAAAGATATTTTATTTACTTAATGTGTGGAATATAATTTTTTAATGTAGTTTTTTTCTAAAGCCCCCAATTTTTTTTTACTTGCAAATCTAAAATAGCTATTGCCCCGAATATACAATTTCAAATACATGTAATCAACATAAGGTAACCAATATTAAATTCAATTTTCTTAGTGCATAATCACCGTGTTTTTTAGTCTTTTTTTAGGTTATATTTGATTAATCTGCCCATACCCCTCCGTACCATCTCAAAACCCCCTGAAAGCCTCAAACGCCCACAAGGGGGCGTTATCACCCACGTTGAGAACCTATGGCATAATCTATTCAATTTCTTTCCCAATTATGGTGTGACTGCGGTAGTCTAGGGGTCAAGGTAATGAACTTGTGGCTGGCATGTCATGAGTTCGATCCTATTATCACCATACAGCGGGGGTCAATGAATGCTAAATATGTCGAGAGCTCAAATAGCCTCCCGTTGGTGTAATGTGATAGTTAAGAGAGGGGGCTGCCAGCTTAGGTGTCCTTCTTGTTACTTGACCATGGTTCAAAATGATGATGCCCATCTCCAGAAGCCTTCGAGTAGCTGAACAGTGCGAGGTTAATATTGACTCACTCATTCACAGTTATGGCTAGTTATTCCCCCCCCCCCCAATTTCTTATGCTCTTTAATGAAGACGTTTGCTGCATTTTGTAAGCAATTTTGTTCGTTAAGGCTGTCTTCGGTAAAAGTACGAGAGCTTGAACTAAACGCGAAGCACATTTTTAGACAGAAAAAATGCCTCAATTTTTCTATGGAAATTTCTAATATTATAACTTATACCTCTGTTAACAATATAGTATTTTAAAAATGCTAAAATATTCCATGAACACTTTCTTTTTTTGTGATAATACGTGAAGGCATAGCTCATTTAACATTGCGGTATAGAAGAAAAAGCGTGAAACACATTTTATACCAGAAAAAATGAATAAACTCGGTTAAAATCGGGAAGTATAACAAAAATTTCTGCTCTCTAAAGAATATGGAAGCCAGAATATCATATTAATATTTCATTTCTCTTATATCTGAAAAAATGTTCGAAATTCTGGTCTTATTCTTTAACATTAACCGAGAAGAAAGCCTTAACATGGCTTTTAAATTTATTCTTGAATGTTTAGCTCTTCTCAGCCACAAAAACGAGACCGCTGCTTTTGATAGCACTTTACCCAAACATAAGTTTGTTTTTAACTGGACACGGGACTCTCAAAATGCTAATGAATCATTTGCTGGTGCCGACTTGGAGAAGAGACGATCTGGCCTCCGTCTTTTCCCACGATTTTGCTGATTTCACTGATCTTAACCCTTACGGGACATCAAAGAATTACTACATACTTCTCTCTTACAGTTATTCTAATTTATGGCAGAACTGTAATTGCTTTGCATCTGCAGCTCACAAAACTCACTTGAAGTCCATTCTCGACACAACGAATGAATGAATTTAGCGGTATTAAGGGGAAAAATGGTTGAACCTTCAAAACAAGATTTTGTTCTTAATATTCCCCTTCTCCCAATATAAATGTTTGTAATTAAGAAATGTAGGTGCTTTATTAGCAGGGCCGATCCTAGCAGGTGTGCAGCGCTTGCACCGCACGAGGGCGGCTAAAATAAGGGGCGGCCGCAAATAGTTCTTTCAATCAAGCAAAATTTCTTACGAATTTCTCAAAATAAAACGTATAACAAGTCGAATAAGTATGCTGTATTTTAAATAGTTATTGAAAAATCAAAATAAGTCCCGATTTTCCGATAGTACACTCAGGAACATTGAAAATAGCGACCCAAGAAGGAAGCTAAGTACAATCGCAAAACTTTGCAAATAAGTACAGCGTAATGTGATATGCAAATGATCCAAGTTTTGGCTCAATACGCATGCTCATACACGCCAAGGTGGCGCTACAATCAGGAAGAGGGTGCTATATAAGCCAGCGCAAATTCGAAGATTCATAAACATGACGTTTACCCACCAATTGTAGGAAAACTTTGGTAAGCGAACCATGCCAGGTAAACGTGCTAGAAGACATTTCTCACTGCTAAGCCAGTTTGAGAGAGGCCTGGTCATTGGAATGAAAACTACAGGCTGGTCGACGCGCCGTGTTGCTGGCCAGGTGGATCGTTCGGAGTGTGCCGATAGAGATTGTTGGCAGCAGTGAACACGAGAAGGTACCCACGTGCGGAAAACCGGGTCTTGAGCGACCAGGAAGACCACGAGGAGAGAGGATCGAAGGATCGTGCGGCAAGCACTTGTGGACCCCACAGTGACTCATTCAACTATACGAGCAGACGTAGGGGTAGCAATTGTTCCACAAAAAATTTCCAGACACCTTGCAGAAGCAAATCTTAAATCCACACAAGTGCCCTTTCCGTGCACTCCCTTTAAAACCGGAACATCGGAAACTGCGTCTACAGTCGTGCTAAGCCAGATCAGTGTGGAATGTCACAGATTGGCAAAAGGTTGTGTTTAGTGATGAATCCCGGTTTGTTTTGGGGACAGATGATAACCGTGTACGGGTGTGGAGGCGCCCTGGTGAGCGGTACAATTTCCCCACACTGTTCTACGTCACACTGCCCGCATAGCTGGTGTAATGGTCTGGGGGGCCATAGCCTATGATAGCCGGTCCACTTTAATTGTGATGCGTGGAACCTTAACGGGCCAACATTACGTTGATGATATTCTTCGACCCCATGTAGGACCTTTCCTAAATGGTCTTCCATGGGCAATTTTCCAGCAAGATAATGCTCGTCCGCATACAGCAAGAGTTGCTGAAGACTTCCTACGTCATTTTCAGACTCTTCCATGGCCTGCCCGCTCCCCCGATTTGTCACCTGTAGAGCACGTGTGGGATCAGCTAAAACTTCAGATGTCATCATTTCACTCTGTACATGATTTAGAGTTAACTGTTCAAGATTTGTGGGCCCATCTGCCTCAGGACAACATAAGGTGTCTAATCAACTCAATGCCGAACCGTGTGGCGGCAAGTATTGCAGCTGGAGGTGGTACCACGCGCTATTGAAGTTGCCCAGTATTTGTGTCGTTGCACACCATGTATTCGTTTAATTGTCTTGTTTTTGAGATCAAATGAATCTCTCATCTGTGTCATTATGTGTATTAAATTTCATTTCAATCCGATGCTTTCTTCTTGGGTCGCTATTTTCAATGTTCCTGAGTGTATAGAACAGTTTAAGAAAAATAGAATGTTAGTATACAGGTGTTATTGTTGTAAAAAACAGAAGAGGTGTTGTTGTGTGTATTTTTGTGGCTAATGCCTCCTGTCTGACGTAGTCAGATCGAGGACAACGAAATTTATGGTGGCAAGGGACTAGAAGATTGCCTGTCGTTGACCTTGAGCACCATACAGACGAAAGTATGAATTAGCTCGGCGAAACTCCCCGAGGGGACGTAGATGACGACACCACCTATCCCCACCTCCCCAATTTAGGCATGAAATGTTCTTGCTTATCAAAAGTTCTGACGGCACATTGTGGCCCGTGATGCTTAACAAAGGCATCTCAAAAATATGCTTTGCGAAAATATCTAGTACGGTCAATAATGCCTGCATAATAGTGCTTAAATTCAATATGCATTTGGGGAAATTTTAAAGTTTTCAATTGTATATTAGACTTACAATTTAGAAAAACCAGATAGAGGAAAGAAGTGATTTTTGTGTCTATTTGCATTTTTATTAATGTTTCATTTTTTTTCTTGTACAGGTAGATGAGTGTATAACGTCAACATTAAGTATCAGTTAAAATATGAAAAATTCTCTAGAGGGGCGGCACATTAGGTCTTTGCACAATGGCGGCCGACATCCTAGGATCGATCCTGTATATAAGAACAAGTCTCTGTTGCTTTACATAATTCGGGAAACAAAGTATATCTTGGTTGAAAACATCTTTGGTTGTCCCCATATTGAGAAGTACATAATACTAGTAAGTTTATTCGCAAGAAATGATACGAAACAAATATAAAAGTGGAAATGAAAAACCCTCGAATATCTGTATTTCACGCAGTATTTCCCGTTTTCTGTGACGCGCATTTGCTTATAAAAGATCAAAATCTCGAATTAGAATTTTGGTGCAATTGAAGGCCTTCTTAAGTACGATGGCGCTCTTATTTTTGAATTTATTTCTGGCTCCACTTAAAAAGGAAAAATATATTTTTTAATTATTAGATGTGTAATGGTAACTCGGAATCCTATATCGATAACTAAAGATTCTGTCCTAGATAGAGCCTAGAGATGTGGGAGGAAGGGAAGGAAAAGACCAGCCATGTCCAAAATTACTCAATTTATTTGTCACACAATCAACAAAACAAGTGCAAGCAGTCTAAATTAAGAGATGCACCCAATTTAAGTAATACCTAAGTAAATAATGAGGTACGCGAAGTATGTGGGTGAGAAGAATTTAAATATCAAAACACTTATATATACTTCAGGTTTGAATATACTACTTTTCTAGCTATCTAATCTCTAGCGCGATCAATCGTTACTTTAATAATTACAATTATAAAATATCTGCGTTACACCATCAGTTTGATTAATCTCTGTACCGTTAGCAATCTATCCGATCTCTCTCACTTTCTCTCTGGATCTTTAGCTTGAAAGCTTAGACTATATAGTAGACTTAATTTACATAATCACGTTCACTTCTTCCGAGAGTTCATTGCAAATAAAATAAATTTAATCCTTTACCTACCGCATTATGATTTACTGCAGTTTTTTTCATGCAATATATGTTTTGAATTCCTACGTTGAAAATTAAGAGATATACATAAACAAAATACTCAACTTTGGGAAATTTAATTCGATAGAGCTAATTAATTAATTAAAGATATTCCACTGTAAAACTATTTATATACACTGTTCACTTAAAATAAAGAGTCAAATCGTTTCCTTAGGTCTTCATTAACATACAATAAATAAATAAATAAAACACTTAAATTTGACATTAACTACTTTTTCGGAACAAAAATGACAATCTTCGAAATCCGCTGAAAACACAATCTCTGCCGTAAAACTATTCGCCTTCACCGCTAAAATACTCATCATAGAATCCTTGCTGCCCTATATCTGGGAAGAGTGGATTTCAAAGAATATTTCTGCTAAGTATCGTCAGAGTATTCTCAAAAATAATTATTTCTACGTAATTTTAAAGTAAATGGTACTTATAAGTACCGTCGGTAGATAAAGAGTTAAAGGGCCAAAGATTTCCCTAGAGGACTTGATATTCAGAAGGACGTGGATGGACCCGTCGCAATTTTACTCTTATTGCCTTATTTTTCCAGGTTTACAATTCATTCTTATTTATAGTATATTACGAAATTTAGGAATAAAAACTTATGTTTTAAAGCATCTACTGAAGACAGTATTTTTTTTCCAGATCAAATGGATCTCTTTGAAGAAAGGCTGTATCCAACCCCGTTTTCTTTATCGCCTCTATTCCCAATGCTGATGTTGTCTTTGGCAACGCAGAGACATGCGCCTATCACGAGGACATCCTTCCAATCCGAATATGATTATATAATAGGTAGGAATTGATACTTATTTTAACCCCCGTGACTAAAATTATTTACTAATATCATAAATTATTCTCCATTCTGTTGTTGTTGCTACTAATGCCACCTGATCGGCCAAGGCCAGATCAAGGCCCACGAAATTCGTCATGGTAAAGGGCTAAGGGACGCCTGTTTTTAACCGTAGTGTTGAGAACCATACAGGTGACATAACGATTTAGCTCGCTTTCTCCATTCTTTATGTTTTATATTTACTCGTAAGATACAAAGTGTGACACACACATACAAACCAAGACTAGTTCAATAAATCATTGTATTTGCAAAATCAGTTCTTCGTGACAGTATCACCTTTAAAGTAGATCCCTTCAGCATTCACACACTTCTGCATTCGGTGTTGCCATTGCTGGTAACAGTTCTAGAATGAGAATTTTGGAAGTCCCTTTAGGAGATTTTTTGTTGTCATCTGAACCTCTTCAACTGAGGTAAATTGGATTCTCTTTCAGCAAGATTTAACTTTAGGAAAGACAAAAAAAAGTCGCATGGGGCCAAATATGGAGAGTAAGGAGGATGCTTCATTGTAGTAATGTTTTTGCTGCCAGAAACTGCTTTGCAGATGGAGCCATGCGAGTGAATGCATTGTCTTGGTGCAACAGTCATCCATCACTCCCCAATTCTGGCTTTTTTCTCCTAATTTTTTCACGAAGTCTTTTTAGTATTTCAATGTAGTAGTGTTGATTAACAGTCTGACTTCTGATATGAATGGGAACCCACTCATATCACGAATCTTAAGGGTCACAGGGGTGTTGAAAATGTTTCGAGAGCACAAAATACAAACAATTTTCGACTAGAAATAATTCTTTGAGATTAAAATGAAATAATTTGATTCTTTTACACATTTCTTATAAAGGAATAAAGTTTCAAAAAAGTATAAAATATCTAAAATATAATCATAATTTTAAAAATAATAAGCACATAAAAATAAGAAAAATTTTTGTAAGAAACAAATAGTGAGTTTTACGACGCGCATGATATTTTCTGCAATAATAATTCTAATTACTAGCAATAAGTTGATTTATAAAGTCAAATATATCCTTATTACATGCTAGCTTATCTTATAAAAATAAAATAAAAAATAATATTTTTAAAAATAAAAAAATACATTTTGTAAAATTTTTTAAAAATTCAATTTTTTGTTGAAATATTTCAAAAAATTAAAAATTTATAGTATTATAAATAGCTAGGATTTGAAGATTATGATAGAATTTATAATTCTGTAAAGTTTTATACATCAAAGTATGATAGTTTTTGAAACGCAATGCGCGTAATTGAAAAAAAAACACAAACTGAGAAAAAGGGCTTTAAAGTTTTAAAATTGAATTTGAGAAAATAAATCCTAAAACTTACACGCTAAAATTCTACAGGATAAAAATATATACCTTCCTGTTCCTGAAACAGCTCAATTTCTTTACTCTTTTTAATTTTCTTGGCTCTGCGAGCTTCAAAAGATCATTTTAACAGCCTCTGTCTTGACGTAAAGATTCGACGATTGTCACGTTCAGCCAGGGGCACACAAACATTTCTGTTAATTTTCAAGCCAAATTTCTCTAAAATAGTAATAAGTATTTGATTTCCATCATTAAAAACACTGGTTTCTAGATTTGCAGCAACCTCTGCAATCTGAAGCCTAGAACCAATCGTCTTAGGACAAAGCTTCCAAATTAATGAATTTAAACTTTCATTAGGATTCTGTGTCTTACCTCCTAAACATTTCTTCAGGAGTGCCGGATGAGGTAAGTCTGCAAATACAGGCTTAATTACATCTTGAACAGCTTTGGCAACTGAGGGTTTGTGTTTATAATTTTGTAAATTATTATTAATTGCGGCATTATACTTACACCATGTATTTGGATTTGTAGGACAAAACCAGTGTATCGGTTCATCATCAGTGCTGCAAGAATGACCCCAAACAGCCCAAATGGCTTTCCGCATTTCCTTTACACTAGTAGAATTGCATCGAATAGCATTACCATAGTAATGCGCAAGTTTATCAATTAAACTATCTGTTAACCTATCTTTACCGCCAATAGTTTTACCATCAGATAATTCCTTTTTACTATATACTAATTTAAGCTCTTCATAAGTCTTGTATCCATTCTCTTTTGCACATGGCCTACACATTCTATTTTCTGAATAAGATAGTCATCGCCGTATGGCTTGTTTTCAGAAAGGGCATTGAATGTTTTTGTGTCGCCATCTCCTATGTAGTTCGAATATTTCAGGTTGTGAAGCTTTTCTGATCGATTAAAAATCCTTAACATCCCGTCAACCTCCATCTTACCAGCAGAGCCAGAATAATTTTTCTACATGAAATCTTATGCGCTCTTTGCCATTTTTATTGTACTTGATACCAAATTTTACCCCTTTATAACTGTCGCATCCTTTGCAAAATGAGGACAACACTTCCCTATCCAAAACCTTACCTGTTTCAGCCCCTATTACAGTACATACTCAATCAACGATGAATGTCCTCTCGTCTTCCAGGTACCATCACCACTTACCGTTAAAAGGTTATCAGGTGACGTAGAATATTCTTCGACAGCTGCCATTTTCATGCTTTCTTCAGCGACTTTCCTTCATAACACGTGAAAGTTTATTATTAATAACATCATGTGATTTTTGTTCAACAGGATTAGGAAGACTCATTACAGCACAAAAGGTTTTTAATGACTCTAAACCTTGGCCTATGCATCTCATTGCTAAAATAGATCTTCTGTTAATTTCTGGAGCATTATTTTTATTCCCAGTGTTTTCACAGCTTGAAAAAGTACAAACACTCCCAGTTTTTACAACGTATTTCAAAATTCGAACATAAACCACGAGTGGACTTTTCATTAATTTTTAATGGTTTATGACATTTTAAACAACATGATACTGATAAAATAGAGCTAAAAGTTGAAATAAAATCAAAAAATACGATATCCTTTGAAGAGAGTTTTCACTTACCTTAACAAGATTTGACTTTAATGAAGTCTGATATCCTCAGATTTTATTACTGGAAGCACACATTTTTATCTCTCCTTTCTGCAACATATGTATTAGAACATACCTTCATGATTTGGTTCCCTCTAAATCTTCTTTTCTTAGGACGAAGGTCTAAGATGAGTATTTTCCATTTCAATTTTGATAAACGGTTTTAAACAACGCTGTTTTGAATTTCGATAAGTCATTTCAAACAAACGTGCTAGCATTACCAAAACAGAATCAAAACACATTAAAAAGTGTGTGTTGAGTTGCAAGCTTCCTTCTCAATTAAGCAAGTGTTTAAAATATTTCATGAGGCTTTTTAAAAACAGAAAAATAAAACGTATGCGGAAATCAAAAATAAGTGGGTGTGGCATGTAGCCATTTAAACATTGTTATTACTAAATTGCTGTTTGGAATTTTTCGAATAACTTTCGAAGTTTTTATAGTACTATCACGTGGTTGGTATCAAAATGTTCAAAAAAGAAAATGAGGAACAACATATATTTTTCGAAAATTCGAAAAAATAGAAGATTAACACCCCTGTGACCCCTTAAGCTGTGTTTTGGTCTGCAATCACTAACTTTGGGCGTCAAGCAGGTTCATCATCTTCCACCGTCACCCTTCAACCTGAAAACCTTTTATACCATTCAAACACATGTGCACTATAGACAGAGTTTCATCTCCATAAGCCTCCATTAATGCTTGAATTGTTTTCGTGACTGAACACGATCAAGATGTTGATTTGACAGTTTTCAGGCAAAATGCAGTTTCATGTGCTCACTCAATTACGCAGTACTCCCAGCTTGCGAAATCGATTAAGGCGAAACTGGCTACATAGATAGAGGAGGTGCGTGAGATGACGTCACCAAAACAGATGTTGCCAATTCCTTTTCTTTCTTAAACTACACGCTTAGTCTCATTTTTTTAGAACACACCTTGTGTATTCTGGACATCATTTCAAACTGATTCATAAGTTTATTTGTGAGTATAATAAATTCAAAGTCTAATTAATTCGTTCTTCAATTTAGATGAGTCTAAATAGTGTATTATTGATTGTAACTGAGAAATTTCTGTCACTAAGATAAGAATTTATCAGTTGGACTAGGAGTAGGGAAAGTTACTTTTTATGAGTTTCTGTAAGAGACAGATGTGCCACACGTTCTTAAAGGCCTTCTGAATGACTCTCGATAATAGCAGCTTTTTCGCATAAACTTAATTTGATGGTATTCAAAGAAGAAGGGCTTTTTTTTCTTTAATACACAAAAATTCATCACACATTGTACACTTTGAGTGAAGCTTCGATTGAATGTTTTATAATGTACTACATCCTGGGATAGGAAATGCTGTATTTTCTTAACATGAACTAATGCACCTTGAGTCTTCTTCAGTATCTTGATCGTTATTTTAAGAATCTAAAGAAAATTCTAACAGATTATTTGCTGGGACTTCTTCATCTGAAAAATCATCTGTTAGTACATCACTGATTTCAGGTGGTAGGTTCTGTAATAAATCCAAAGCCTCTTGAAGACAGATCTTCTTTTTTCCATTCTAAAAAAAATGAAATAATAATAATAGCACTTTGAAAATCTCCAGTTACTGTTCAATCTCAGTTACACATAAAGAAATTAAAATGTTGCTAATTTTTGAAATTAGACTATATATTTCATTTAATTATGTGACAAAACAAGCTCAGATTCAAAGTTCAAAATGTTTTGAAAACGTTAAAAGAAAACAATAAAAAAAGCAAAATAAATAAGTTAAGCAAAAAGAAATGCTAAAAAAAGGCAAAACTCTACAGCATTATAGTGATGACGATTCAACATAACAAAAAGCAACAATAAGCTACACGGACGAAAAAAAAGCTAAGTTCTTGTTCCAACACCCAGTGTGCAGTCGGTTCTTCAAAACAGCACAAAGTTATTCAACTGTAAAAATAATTATATGCACTGTTCACTTAAAATAAATAGTCAAATTGTTTTCTAAAGTCTTCATTAACTCACAAAAAAATAAGATTCTTACTGTTCGACATTAACTACTTTTTCTGAAGAAAAATGACAATCTTCGCAATTCGATCAAAATGGCAGCTGAAAACTCAACTTCTGCTCTAAAACTCGTTGCCTTCCCCGCTAAAATACTCATCATTCAACCTGTGCTGCCATATACACTCATGGACCAAAAATTAGCGCACTAAGAAATAATTTCGGTATCATAACGAAACTTGCATGAAGGTACATGTCGGGGAGATATGCAAATTATTAGAAATACAGCATGATTGCGCATTACGTATAACCAGTAGAGAACGTTTAATGTCGTTCTCATTGGAGTACAAAACAGGTAACCAAAGCTTGTTTGAGTGCGTTGAATCGTTTACAAAGGAAGAACTGAGGTAGACATACAACTTCGCCGTTTCCGAAGACAATATGAGCAACTGTCGCAGTTTGAGAGGGGGAGAATCATCGGCATGATAGAAGCTGGGGGTCAGCTAGGCGAGTAGCTCGTCAATTAGGCCGCTCTGATTGTGCTGTGATGAGGGATTGAAGGATGGTCCCAGAGATGTCATTTACACGAAGACCAGGATCAGGACGCCCTCGACAGACCAGTCGTCGAGAAAATCACCACATCATAAGAAATGCACGCGTACAGCCAACTGCTTCATCGGGCGCTTTCACTAGGGGCCCTTGTGTCCGGGATTGAGCTGAACTTAGGCAGAAAACAAAATGAATGTGCATAGGCTCTAGATTCATCAATTGATGTATGTTCTCTGCTCGCTGCATTGAATACGTCACTCATGATTGCGCAAGTTTTCAACTAGATAATTTTGCAGTAAAAATAGTAATATGTCATGTTTTAAAAGAGGGGTACAATGTCTAAAACAAATGATAAGAAAAAAAAATAATACAATTTTAATACAGAATATCCACATCTACGATACTGGGTGGACCACTGGGAATATTGGGAATTTGAGAAATGAAACCATTTTTCGCAACTAATTAGTAGAGCAACAGATTTGTGTGCTGTAACGATAGCATATATTTTTTCTTTTTGCTTTTCTTGAGACTTTATTAATGCTTTTTTTTCTTTTACTCAAAGTTGGCGCCGGTGCAGCAGGATCTGTTGTAGCCAGTCGTCTGTCCGAGATGCTCTGCGTGAGTGTGCTGCTTCTCGAGGCTGGTAAAGAGCCCCCCAAAGTGACAGAAATTCCAGCAGCCGCTGGCAGTTTCGTAATGAGTGATCTCGACTGGAAATACCGAACCGTCCCCCAACGCCATACCGGTTCAGCTCTCATTGACAGAGTAGGTTGGATCATCTCATTAATCTAAAGCAACATTTCTCAAACTATGGGGTACGCTCCCGTAGAGGGGCGGGATCACATTGAAGAGTCGGAAACAAAAGATTATTTGAAAAATTATTAATTTACAGAAAGTAAACAAACAAAATACATTTTGACAAAATAAAATACACATTTACACTGATATAATACACTTAAAAAAGTATCATTTCCGCACAATGCATTTTATAATTATTTTTAAAATATTAAGTTAAGAACAACATTAACAATTATTAATAACCCCATGGGCTTGTGATATATAAAATTATATGCAAAAATCAACGCTTATCATGATAATTTGTACATTTTATTATTAATCCGTTAACTGCCGATTAAAAGTTTCGTGATTCGCTCCCCAATGCTTGCGTTTTCCACGTGGGCCCTTGTATGGGATGTACTGGATAGGGGAGGGGGAGAAGGAATAATTGAGCAAATTCTCAGAAATAAGTAATCCTTCTCAAACACACACACACTGTCAAGGTCCCTTATTCTATTCCAAAACCTTTGTAAGAATATTATCAATAGTAGTGCACAGAAAAGATCGTATTTCAGAAAGACGTATATATACGTCTGGGAAGATTAATACTTTAGCTGAGCGAGATATTAATGTACGCAGGTGGCGCTTGACTGGCCATTCGGTGCTATTAAATTGGGGGCTGAACACCCTAAGGACGTAATACTAGTACACAAAGTCTCGTAACCAAATGTATTTCCTTAGTCGTGTCATCCCCTTGTTAGTACAATGATTCATTCTGGGGCTACCGCTGTATCAACCGTATCAATGATGCGGGGCCCTCAGGCTGCAGGGACCAACACGTATAAGCGAAAAATCGTAAGCTATTAAAAGGCCCCCAAGGAATCTTCAATACAAGACCCAATAAGGACTAGCTACGCCACTGGATTCATTTTAAAAGTTTAAACAGTCTCATGGACAAAAAATTTAGCGCACCAAGAAATAATTGCGGGTTCGTAATGAAACTTGGCATGAAGGTGCATGTTGAGAAGATATGCAAATTTTAGAAATGCAGCTTGATTGCGCATTACGTATAGCCAGTAGAGGGTGTTTAACGTCGTTCTCCGTGTAGTATAAAACAGGTAACTAAAGCTTGTTTGAGTGTGCTGAATCGTTTACTAAGAAATAGCTGAGGTAGACATGCCATTACGCCGTTTTCGAAGACAATATGGGCAGCTGTCACAGTTTGAAAGGGGGAAAATCATCGGTATGATGGAAGCTGGGTGGTCTGCTAGGCGAGGAGTAGTTCGTCAATTAGGCCGCTCTGATTGTGTTGTGAGGAGGTGTTGAGAACAGTGGATCCGAGAAATGTGCTTTACACGAAGACCAGAATCAGGACACCCTCAACAGACCAGTTATCGAGAAGTCCACCACATCGTAAGAAATGCACGCGTACAGCCAACTATTTCATGGGCCGCCATCCAGGCACAGGTAACACCTTCACTAGCCCCTGTGTCTTCTCGAACCATACGAAGGTGGCTGGCTGAAGGACATTTGGGACCATGGCGCCCATTACGTGTGCTGCCCTTGACGCACACCCATCGATGCCTCCGTTTGGAGTGGTGCCACGCACGAGGAAACTGGACTGCAGCGGAATGGAACCAGGTCGTCTTTAGCGACGAATCCAGATTTAATCTCAGCAGTGATGACAATCGTGTTCGTGTGTGGAGAAACCATGGTGAACGCCTCAATCCTGCCTTTGCTTTACATCGACACACCTCTCCCACAGCTGGTGTGATGGTATGGGGTGTCATTGCCTACAGTACAAGGTCATCTCTAGTATTGATCCGTGGCACCATGACAGCCCAGCGATATGTCCATGATATCCTGCAACCACATATGTTGCCACGCATGCAACGGCTCCCAGGAACCCTTTTTCAACAAGACAATGCTCGACCTCACATAGCAAGGGTGTCACAAGTGTGGCTCCACACTGTACTACCTTTCCTTGGCCTGCCCGATCCCCAGATTTGTCTCCAACCGAGCATATCTGGGATCCTTTGGAAAGGCGATTTGAACGAACTAGAGGCAAGGTTACAGCAAATATCGAACGAAATGTCGGAAGACATCATACATAACTTGTATGCTTCAATGCCCGATCGTATCTCATCGTGCAATCGCTCTAGAGGCGGGTTCAACAGGGTATTTAATCCTTCGTTCTTTTGCCTGTTTCTCTGAAATATGCTATCCTTTTTCTTTGATTTTTAATCACTTACTTATATGAAAATGGGTCATTACGTATGACGGTTCGTTATATATTTCGTTTCATTTTGACGACTTTTCTTGGTGCGCTAATTTTTTGTCCATGAGTGTACTTTGTTCATTTTTGGTCAGTGACACCTGAGATGCACTTTCTTCTCAATTTTCACAATGTTTAACTGTTTTTCTTATATGTTGCAATATAATGAAACAAACATATAATGCGGTGCAGTGCCTTCGTCTGTGAATAGAACCTGTTTGAAAGATTGTATCATAGATTTTCCCGTTTTAATTTTAGGCTCAGGTCCTAGAACTTATAGAATGACAAAAGTACAGAATGACTTTTTGTAAAGAAACTCTTAGATAATTTTCGACAGAAAAGGAATCACTTACCCTCTTCTTCTTTCCCCTAAAGTTTCTAAGTCACGGGGAGAGCTTTTCTAACATAAATAATTCAAATCTTGAGAATAAGAGTTTTTTGTATGATTCCAGAAAAAAAGGATTTAATACATTAGGAAATAAAAACTGATACATTTCGAATTATAAAATAAGTAGAGCTAATACACAGACTAAGTAACATAACAAATACATAATTAAATTTTACGCAATATGTACATGGGATTATAACTTATCGAAAATAAAATCAAGGTCTATGGGGGTGTCTGGACCTCTAGGACACACCCTTGTGTGTGCCACTGGTCTACACTGATGTAACAATGCAAACCCGGTTTGGCTAGTTTGGCTGAAAAACAGGTTTTCGACGCCACCTTTTGTCTTTGTTGTAACAGTTACATTGTTACAACAAGAGAGACGAATCTAAAATGGCGTCAGAAACTGGTAAAAATGAAACCAACATGGCTGCATCTGTAATTTTTTAAATAATTAGTTTCAGTCAATTAATTTTAATCAGTTATAAATTAACTATAATATTTTCACCCCAAACAGTAGTGTATTGAAACTTTCAGCTCAAATGAGCGCTTTAAAATGTGAGAAAAAAGCTTTTCAAGTTTTGTCACAAGTCGCCAAAAATGATACCAACGTGGCTGTATTTGTTATTCTTTGAATAATTAGTTTTAATCAACTAATTTTTATTAATTATAATTAAATTATTGTAAATAAAAAATATTCATGCCCAAAATATTCATGTATATAAAATTTCAGCTCAATGGACGGCTTTAAAATGTATTTTATTAACGACTGAAAATTCCACCAAGATAAATAAGTCAAAATATATAGAGAGAGAGAGAGATTGTGAGCTAATAGTAAGATTTGAAAAAAAAAAACAAGAAAAATGCACTGCGTCCTTCAAGTTTAACTACAGAAGTAACTAGTTCTTTGGCTCCGTTCGCTACAGGAAGGATATTTTTTAAAATTGTGTAGCAAATATAAATGTATAACAGCCGTGCTTCCTTAAAGAGTTAAACTAAAATGAGTGATAGAAAAATATGAAAATTTCCATCCAAATTATATTAATTCAGCAAATGAAGGAAGTGACAGAAATCAATGCAGATATTTTGATTAACTTTATTGTCTTAAAAAACGAGTTATTAAAAATTTTAGTGAACAAAAAAAGCATTAAGAAACCACATTAAGAATGAAACTGATGTTCTCTAAATATATTGTTTGATTTAATGTATAATATACAGAGATAATGAAACACAGAAATAGTAAGTTCAACTTAAAGTGCAGATAGAGGTCGTTAGAATAAACAAAAATCCCAACACATGACATCAAACAGAAATAGATGCTCGAAGTTTTTTACTATTTAAGGTATCCGACTACCTTCAGAACCGAGATTTTGCAAAAGCGTATAAATGGATAATATTTATGATATTTAGTGTCCCTTAGAATAGAAAATGTATATAAAATTGATTTAAGAATATTATTAAAATAAAAAATTATTTAAGTACAATATTTAGACATAAAATGAACATAGAATGACCAATTTTCAAAATATTCTCCTTTTGTGAAAAATGCTTCTATTATAGTAATATTTTGCCTGTATATAGCTCAGACCTCTGTACAGAGGCTCAACTAGAATTTATGAAATATATAACTAAGAAGTGGGTTTATCCATGTGTTTTACGATAACAGAGGGGAGAAATTTTAAGAAAAAACTCCGATAATATATATTATTTCAAATGGTTGTAACTCTGAAAATAATGTGAATTTTTGTGTGAATTTTTATGTGAAAATAATGTGAAATCCATTCAGTTGTTTTTGCGTGAAAGACTGGCAAACATCCTCACAAACTTTCACGTTTATAATATATATCCTGATTCTAATCTAAGTGACACTACATATCATGAAAATTATCCATTTATGCGCTTTTTCAAAATTATGGTTCCGAACGTAGTCGGATACCTTGAAGTGAAAAATGAAACTGCTAAAATAATTCATATAGCAGAATACGTTAAAGCCCAATTCATACACAGATAACATTAAGGCCCAAAGCTAGACGTCTCATTTCGAAGAGTTCGATTTCTGTCAATAATTTTATAAAGATTAATTTTGTAAGTACTCCATGAAACATTTCTTTTATTAATTAAGTGAAAACTATTATAAAACAGTGCACAAATTATTTAATGATACAGTGTACCATGTACTTTTCTTTTTATATCCTATAGAGGGTGATTTTACCCTGTGGAAGAACGTTAGGCGGTGGCAGTACAGTCAATGCACTTGTAATGAGCAGAGGAAATCGCAAAAATTATGACGAATGGGCGAAACTCGGAGCACAAGGGTGGAGCTACGATGACGTATTTCAATACTTCATTAAGTTGGAGGACAATCGTGATCCTGTGTTCGCAATGAATGGTAATTCCGCATTTAACAAAAACATATTTTTTAATTCTGAATGGATTCTTATGTGAAAGTTCTCTTAAATACAGAATTACATATTAAGGCGCCAGCTATAATGTTACGTGTCGGATAATGTCCCATTGTGGGGATAATCTAGACATTAATTTCCATTTGTAGCAAAAATCAAGTCACTAATTATGTTGATATTTTGATGAATTTCAGTTCTCTTGCCTCTTTTTCAGGCCGAACAGGGAAGGTTATCCGGAAAGACATTTGTATATATAATTGTCTCTATATAGCAGTTACTCCTCCCCCCCTCTTTCTTTCGGAAAGAAGGAATTATTGACAGGAAAAAAAATGTTTTATTTTATTTATGTTACCGTGGTATTATGAAGATTAAAACTTGATGCAAGAGACTATTATAAACATCACGTGTGTATTGACCTTTTGAGTGAATTAGATCCTAATTTTAAGCATTGATGCCTTTTATTTCAATTCCTACTATTAGCTTACTCTATCTATCTATTTATTTATTTATATATTTATCTTGTTCAATTTAATTAAATTAATTATCGGGTTTTGACGTC
Organism: Trichonephila clavipes; assembly: GCA_019973935.1. Lineage (NCBI taxonomy): Eukaryota > Metazoa > Arthropoda > Arachnida > Araneae > Nephilidae > Trichonephila > Trichonephila clavipes. Next base: position 344,933 of record BMAU01017825.1, read on the forward strand.
AACTTAGATCCGTCTCTATTGTTGTAACAATGTAACTGTTAAAACAAAGACAAAAGTTGGCGTCGAAAACCTGCTTTTCAGCCAAACCGGGTGTGCATTGTTACAACAATGCAGACAAATCATGCTCTTTTTTCAATTTCTACTACTATTAGTTCACTCTCTCCCTATATATATATACATCCTATTCCAATTTTCAATCGTTAATAAAATACTTTCTACTAGCTGGTATACCCGTTCTTCGCACGGGTGAACTGAAAAATTAAACAACACAGATTGAAGGAAAAAGAAGATTTTAATGAGTTAATTTTATGTGAATTGAAAATTAAACAAAAAAAGCTTTTTGCATATCTCAGCTAAACAAAAAAAGAAAGAAAGAAAACACCTTTGTTAAATTTTAACTATGTAGATCTAATAGCCGATAAAAGGATTTTTTTTTTAAAATTTATAATTCCTCGTAACACTCTTGAGGGTCGATTTTTCAAAATACCTCCCTAAGCTGATCTCTGCTCAGCAAAAGTAACACATTCTTAAAAGTTTTGCGTAATGAACATTTAAAGTAGTGTAAATAATTTATATCTGAAAGTTTAATACATTAATATTACTTTCTGTTGTATTTATTATATTTTAAAATTGTAATATTTGCAAGCAACGCCGTTTCTTAAATTATAATGGCGATTCAATGAAAAACATAGTGAAATGTTAACGATAGAGTCAAGTTGGCAAATGCCTAGCTACTTTCGTAGCTCGAGCTTTATTAGAGCTTTGTAAGACCCGCCGTGTAGGGGCACAATGCACGTTAATACTTTATCCAACCGCATTATGATTTACTGCAGTTTTTTTCATACAATTTTTTTAGATCACTACATGTACAAAGTAAGGGATATACATAAACAAAATACTCCACTTTGGAAAATTTAATCCGTTAGAGCTAATAAATTAATTAAAGATATTCCACTGTAAAATTAATTATGTACACCGTTTACTTAAAATAAGTAGTCAAATCATTTTCCAAGGTCTTTATTAACAGACAAAACCAAAAGACACTTAAATTTTGACATTAACTATTTTTTTGCTACAAAAATAATAATCTTTGCAATCCGCTGAAAACGCAATATCTGCTACAAAACTTTTCGCCTTCCCCACTAAAATACTCATCATAGAACCCGTGCTGCCATATATCTTGGAAGAGTGGATTTCAAAGAATATTAAAGCTAAGTATTGGTAGAATATTCCTTCTAAATTGGTGTGGTGTGGTAGTTAGGAGAACGGGGTGCCAGCTCAAGTGTCGTTCCCGTCACTTGACCATTGTTCGAAATTACATGGTCCATCTCCAAAAGCTCTCGTGGAGCTGAACAGTGCGACGTTAATATTCACTCACTCACTGCAAAAAATACAGTGCAGTAGTTATAATTAGTTTTATATTTAAAAATGCAATATCTGCATATTCAATTAAAAGTACACAGCGTTATAATTAACTACTAACCACAAAAAAATTATGAAAGTTTGTCCAAAAGATGTAGTGTGAAAGAGAAATTTTATTTACTTTAAGTACCAGAAGCGATAAAAGTAGTTATTTTGAAAATAGATCAACTTCTTACTACCAAATGTGCATAATAAAATCATAAAAAAAACATTACAATAAAGAGAGATTTATAACAACTTCTCCCATCAAAACTTAGTTTTATTCTGAAATAAAAAAAATAGGCATTATTCTGATTACAGGCATTAATTAGAAGCGATTCCCTTGCGTAGCCAAAACAAAAAGAGTTTTTCTCAAACAAAAGATAGATATATGCTGACGTAGGCTTTTTTGCAGCTTTTTTGCTTGCAGATGGCAAAATTTTTTCCTTCTTACTTGACAAATAGCGTTATATTTTAGACAATTTTTACAAATTTTTATAAATTATAGCCTATGGTATAAATTATAGCCTATGTGTTATTCTGATGTATAAGCTATATTATTGTAAAGTTTCATTAAAATCCATTAAGTTGTTTTTGCGTGAAAGACCCACAAAGATTTTCCCAAACTTTCACACACACATTTATAATATAGATTAATCCATTCAAAGTAGGGATTGACTTAAATATTTTTTTATTACTTGTTTTTTTTCAAGCACTAAAAAGCTGTTCTTAATAATATCTTTTTGACGTATAATAAATGCCCCAAATTCCTTTTTAGTCCAGTAGTGCAAATATCCAACTTTCACCTTCATTATTTGTGTATGCTATGCTCTATTTTTTAATATAAAAGATGTGTTTCTTCTGTAAGCAATGATTTTTTGCTCTGATTTAATATATGTATTTTAACATGATTTCTTTATTTATCTTCATTTAATGTTTTAATAAAGAGTTTGTACATCTGTTTCTTGTTCTCCACGTTCTATAAATCCACAAATTATTCATATGCTATTATCCAATGTCCACTGCAGTGGAGGGGTTCTGGTTACAAACTCATGGACAGTGTCCTTACTATCGAGGTTTGATGTGATTGGATGCCAAGTCCAAGAACTGATACATACTCTGTAGAGGCTCAGAGTTGCTGGGATTTGGGAGATTTTGGAGAGTCGAGTGCCAGCTAAGGTACTGTGGTCCCTTGAGGTAGATTTAAAATTAAGAGGTATGTTACCAATAGAACTGCAGCTTCATCACGCGAGAGGTAAATAAATAAACATTCAACTACCTATATGTATAAAGTTCATACTCTCCCTGTAAACATTTATATACCTTGTTAAAATTTCCAATCGTTTATAAGAAACTTTTTATTCATCCACTCAAGTTCAAATACATTTTTGAAAACTTGTAGTGGATGATACTTGGTGTGAATACAGTTTTTTCAAATATTAATTCCTTCATTAAATTTAATTAATTAATTTTTAGTTTTATATGGGAGAAAAAAAATTCTCTTATATAAGATATTTTACAGGATATAAATTTAGGAATAAACATCGACAGTGGCGAAGCGTGTAGATCGCTGGAATTTTTTTTTCTTTTTTTCATTCTGGGTCCTAGTCTGAGTCAAGGAAGGAATAAAATGGAAAATGAAACATGTGAAAGACAAATTGAAGAAATTTTTGCCGCTTAATATTGTGATTCTGTCATACGTATATACACATTTATACACTTAATTTTTTTTAAATATTATTTGTTATAATACAGTTTGTTCAGGCTAAAGGTATTCAAAAAAGCAATGAAGCATTTACAGAACAAACCCACCATAAATCATCCAATTCAGTAGCAACAAAGAAAACAATCCTTTTTGTTTCTTTGCAAAGTAAAGAATGCTGAATGCTAGTGTCATTTGTGCATATGCATACCTGAAAAAATATTGTATCTCGTTCATGTACCGTTAGTTGGTAAATAAGGTGCTATTAAATTCACAGCTACGGAAATCCGCTATTTTAACGGACCCATATTATGAACATTTTTCTAGCGGGCAACCAATTTAATGGAGAGCCATTCAAATATGTACACCAGCGTTAAATCCTGAAATCTGGAAGACCAGGTAGTGGATTATTCCTCTTCCAATCCAATATTTACAAAAGTATTATTTATTAAGTTGTTAACAAACGAAGAGCCACAAATGAGAGAGATGCTACCATTGAGCTTTGTTAATAAGTTAACGATTCACTTATATTTAATCACATGTATGTTTGGCTGAAAACTAACCAAAGATTTGGTATTTGTTTGCCCCAATGAATGATATTATAAGTTATGTGTAATGTGTCATGCATGTATGTAAAACCCAGATATATAATATTTAGATTTCATTTAATATATATATATATATATATATATATATATATATATATATATATTTGTTTAGTTAATATTTATCTCGTTAAATATATATTATTTAGATTCTGTTTATAAATATATTTTCGAATTAGGATGGCATGGTATTGGTGGACCCATCTCAGTGGAAAGACAAAATTACCAACCCAAAGTAAAGACAGCAATCGTCGACTCTGCTTCAGAGTTAGGCTACAAATTCGTAGATGTTAATGGACCCACCCAACATGGTAAATGACTTAGCTACTTTATATCACTAACAACATATTCGAAAAAAGTATTTAAGGTATCCGACTACATTCGGAACCATGATTTTGCAAAAGCGTATAAATGGATAATATTTATGATATTTAGTGTCACTTAGATTAGAAAATGTATACAAAACAGTTTTAAGAATAGTATTATAATAAAAAATTATTTAAGTACAATATTTTGACAAAAAATGAACATAGAATGACCCATTTTCAAAATATTCTTCTTTTGTGAAAATTGCTTCTATTATAATACTATTTTTCCTGTATATACCTCAGACCTCTGAACAGAGGCTCAACTAGAATTTTTGAAATATAGAATTTAGAAGTGGGTTTATCCATGTTTTACGATAACAGAGGGGAGAAATTTTAAGAAAAAAACGCCGATAATTATTTCAAATGGTTGTAACTCTGAAAATAGGGTGAACTTTTCAAAAATCATAGCTGAGCTCTGTACAGAGGTCTGAGCAATATACAGGCAATAATTATTATAATAGAAGCATTTTTCACAAAAGGAGAACATTTTGAAAAAAGGTTATTCTAAGTTAGTTTTTTAACGAAATATTGTATTTAAATAATTTTTTTTTGTCAAAATGTCCTTAGAACAATTTTATACATATATTCTAATCTAAGTGACACTAAATAACATGAAAACTATCCGTTTATGTGCTTTTTTAAAATCACGTTCCTTAAAGTGGTAGAAGAGAGTTATGACTTACTGTAAAAATATACCTTGAAAGATTGATACATTTGATATTTGTCATAATTGTCATTTGTTTTACTGTATAAATAAATTACGACGTATAAAAATTTTTGCAAGATGTCTTTTAATGGATTTCAAAGATTCAAAATTGTTCATAATATTTCTTTTTTAAAATCACGCGTGTAAGTGTGGCCCCGAAATTCTCCGAATTCCGAAAACGTAATAAAATAACTAGGCATAAAAGACACTTCATCATATATACTATGAAATGTAATTTATTTCTAAATTTAAATCTTTATTTTAATAGTAGCACGATAAATCATGAATTGCGTGCTCCTTCACGCATAGCTCCTTGATATGATCCTTCTTGAAGCACGATAGCACGGTCCAGCTCCAAGGTTGGTTACTTAACCACTTCCTGCTGGATTCTCTTTCGACTATTAATTTCAAGAAGTGTGACCACCAGTCGCTGTTTATGTTTACTAACACTTGGATTTCACGTTTAACGAATGCTTAACCATTAGTTCCCATACTCAATAACAGGCAGTTAAATAGTACTTACATTTGCATGAAATCAAATCATCTCTACGGAAGGTGGTTCTTAAACTAAAATCACAGTTAAAGAATATTTTCACGAGAGAGTAGAAGACCCGAATAGAACCCGTTACACAGTAATCAGTCCACTAGATCAACATAATACATACTGAAAAACCAGAAAATCTGGTGCACCTACCTAACATCTTGCACGGCCTCCACAAGTGCCATAACACAACATGGCATCTCCAAATTAATTCAGAGCAGTTCACAAATTTCTAGGAATGCGAAGTAATTTAAGATCTCAACTGAACAGTTTGTTGCGAGGCATCAGAGATGTATTCCATTATGTTCATACCTAAGGATTTAGGAGACAAATGAAAATTTTTAGAGTCAGAAAAGTGTTTCTGTAGTCACCTGAAAGCTGTTGTCGACGTATAGGGTGCCGCATTGTTCTTCTGAAATAGTTCAAATTCTTCGTAATGCGCAACAGACATGAATGGGTTGTGACTAGGGATTGCAATACTGGTATACCGGTATTTCGAACCATTTTTGTACAGTTTTGTAATACTGGTATTCACAAGTTTAAATAAGGTTTTTTCGGTATTTACTGGAGATTTTTAAAATTGTCTCCACTATATGTTCAGGGATCGCCAACATAGCAAAATAGTATGTTTCTGTTTTTAAGTGTACCTAACGGAGGAAATTAATTAGCTTGTGAATATAGAGTTGCATCGTACAACCAAGAGAAGTGATAAAATATGTGAATCATCCAAGGAGGCGGACCAAACCTATCCTATTACAGCTCAGAGCAATACTGCACATGCGCAGGATTCGTAGTCTGATATTAGTATCTATGAAAACAAGGTTGTAGTTGTGAAGAAAGTACGTAATATTTTGATATTTTTTTAAATTGGCGAAATTGTTATTCACATTGTATTTGTACGTCATGCATTACAATTGTGCATTATATTTTTTTTAAGATCACATTTCAAAAATTTGTAGTAGTACCCCAGACTGAATAGTGGTATCTACACATTTTTGTAATTTAAGTAAATAAGATGTTCCTTTACTTTTTTGCGATTCTTTATAAACTGTTATAATTTATAAGTTACAAATTTTTTTTTGTGATACTTAATCTCTACAATAAAACGGACAAATAAAACTAAGAAACTCCTGCGTTTTCTTTCTAAACTTTCCACTATCGGTATTAAAACCTGTGCCCCGGTATTAATATCCAAAAAAATACCAAATACTGGTATTGAAATTTTGGTCCGATATTGCAACCCCTAGTTGTGACGTTTGAGATAAGTAAAGATAGTGTGATATATATTAATTTAAATATTTAGTTTATTTACGTCACAGCTATTAATTACAGTATATACATTGAAGTTATTAAAGTATTGTTTGGGTTCTTAGAATCCAAATTTGGTTGTTTGTGAGGGAGGAGGTCACGTCTAGTCACCACGAAAGATTTAACCGTCTCCTTCTGTCCTCTCTAGGGTCTTTTTCAATGGTAGTGGTCGACACCGTTATCCTCGAGTTTTATCCGGTTCGTGGGCGGAGTAAGAGATTCTCGTAATGTCAAAGGTTGCCATGGCGATGTCCAAGACAAGACCATGCAATAATTAAAGCACGCAGATGTTATTTGAACGTGGTGATCATATCCACAAAAAGAAGCCGATTTACAGCTGTGTGGCAGGAAACGTTACAGGGTGTAGGTGATCAGACGTATTTCTAGACGCATCAGAGGTTTCGCGTCACGCCAACTGCACACGTCTCTTACTATCACAGAGTGCCCATGAGATTAAACAATACCGTATTAACATGTATGATTCATTAATTTACGTAGCTCTCTCCATAGCTCTGTATGTCCAACTCCCGTTATAACAGGAAAAGAGATTCGTTAGACAACACAACGTGTGTTTAATCATCATGGGTCCAAAAATGGTGTAGGATGTCTTCTAGGCGAGAAATGGTGTTAGGCAGGCAATAAGAGTATACGAGTGGGCCTTCGACCTCAAAAAGTCCATATCAAGGATATTTCGTTGAAATGTTCATTCACTGATATTTGTTGATACTTTAGCATTGAAATTTACGGCAATTTAAGGAAGTGTTGCATATCTATCTTGTTTAAGGACTCTTGTCAAACTTTGATGGTTCTGTGCTTTCAAGGTCTTTGTTCGACCCCATTGATGTCGGAGTTTCAATGTTTTCCGGATATTTGATATTCATGGTAAACTTGTGAAAGAGTCGTATGCCAAAATCCAAATAGCATTGCTTCCTCAGGCATGTTATGTCCCATCTCTCGTATGTCTACTATAATGCTACGTTCAAAATATCTTTAATTTTTTGCACCTGCCATTCTAGCAGCCGTAATCGGTTCAACAGCTTTGTCATATACCTGTTGTCTTCTGTACAGCGTGGCCATAATTAAACTGCAAGTGTTCAAGGGGTGCTGGAGAAAACTACAGGGAATATTTCACTGAAATTTGGTATCTGCACGTTTCAGAACATGCACAAATAAAATATGCAAAAAGAAAATCGCAATTTTTACCCAATAGATGGCACTGTACTTGTTTTAATACTCATCGACGGCATGCATGCAAATTTTAAGCCCATCGAACAGTATAAAAGTAAAACCACATTAAACAAGTGTCAATCATGACTTTGAATAAGAAGGAACGTGCATTGTGTTAGAGTGAAGATATTCTATCAGAATGGTAGCAATTATTCAACAATTATGTGTAATGGCTTGCGATTTTTTTGTGGTCCCATATTTCTTTAAGACCTTAACTACAAGTGCTGTAGTATTACGCTGTAGTGTTTCAGGGACTATCCACGGTGCGATGTTGAGGGAACAATTGATTCCCGCATTGCAATAGAGACATTGTTTAGAAACCACGATATTCATGCAAGACGGAGCACCCCCTCACATCGCTAAACATGTTTAAAAATTGCTACATGATACCTTCGTTGCGGACTGAGTCATAAGCAGAGGTTTGAAAAGCGCTTCGCCCCACGTTTACCAGAACATAATCTTTGCGATTTTTATCTGTGGGGACATCTGAAAGATATGGTTTACAGAGAACGACATACTTCTGTTCCTGAATTTAAATCTAGAATAATGAGATACGTGAGGTTTGTTACAACCAAGAATGGGCCATGCTATCTTACGATTTCAGCATGAGGTTACATCTAGTAGTTCGCATATTGAGCACATCATGTGATAGTTTCATTGTATAAATAATGGTTTAATAGTTTTCCAAAGCATCTTTATGGATTGTTTAATTTGTGATCTTAATTTACGTTAATTATTGATTACATGATACTGTAAATATTTAATTATTGAAGAGCGAATTAAATGGAATTTTGATGAACTGTAGGGGATGTTTTATAATGTTTATATACCTCTTAGAATTTCATTATGCTCTATCTTTTGGTTTTGGAAGCTGTATATGCCACTGGTGAGTGATGAAATACGGTATAGTGCCATCTATCGGGTGTAAAATGCGATTTTTTTCTTTGATATTTGACTTACGTATGTTCTGAAACGAGTAGATACCAAATTTCACTGGAATATTCCTGGTAGTTTTCTCTCCATTACCCCTTGAACAATTGCAGTTTAATTATGGCCACCCTGTAGGTGTTACTGATTGCATCGCATAATGTAGATTGGTTGTAAACCTCCTTTATTGGCACACGCATGCCTGTATAAGTTTTTCTGGCTATTCAATGTGTACTTACCTGATTATACAAAATTCTGAAGAAATTTAATTTACATTTAATTGTTACAAATATTTACTTTAAGCATTTGCTTTTGCTCATGTAAAGATAATTTTTCATTCAATTTCAAGATCATGATAAGTTAAGAGCAATGTTCCCTTTCCAGAAGAATTTTTGAATACAAAGCTTTTTTTTTCTTTCATTTAAGATTCTCTAATTTGGAAGAAGCTTTAGTTGCTTCAATGCCTTATAGATTTAGTTACTAACTGTACAGCTAATTAATTGGCGTCGTTAAAAATATTTCACTCTTATTTGAAATCGATATATTTCAGGTTTCTATGATTTTCAGGCAACATTACGAAAAGGTCAAAGATGTAGTACCGCCAAGGGTTACCTAGTGCCAAGTGAAAATCGGACTAATTTGCACATACTTTCAAGAGCTATGGTTACTAAGGTAATTATAATTTTGCATAAAAAATCGAGTTAATATTAGAAAATATAGTATATTATGCTAGTATTTTTACATTTAAGAAAACGCATGGAGTTAGAATCGATAATGTGTTAGAATACCTATTAATAGTAAGTTATGTATTGACTTCGTTCAAGGAATCTGAAAAAAAACCCGAACTTCATTTGTATAAAAAAAGATTTGTTTATTCTGATGCAATAATCTTCTATGAAGTACACCAATTGATTTGCCTCATGGCCACGGTAAGTGAGAGTCTTGATTGTGATCACCTGGTGTGGTTTTTTCCTGTCAAGTTATGGGTTCGAATTCTGCAGTCTTTTAAAATTGCCTTATAAATGGGTTGACGCGCATTAAATTGGTTAAGGTCTCATGATCCTTATGTTGGTGTGATGTTGAAATCACCAATAACGTTCTTATTTTTCAAGGAGTTGGTAATGTTCCACATTTACTTAGTCCCCTGCTCCCTCCAAGGAAGCAAAGGAACTGTCTCTGAACCTCGCCCTGATGTTGTTTGAGGTACAGATCTCACTTATTCCTAGGGTGCCCGGGGTGGGATGATTCGAAGGCAGCAGGGGTGGAGCAGCCGTTGAATCAATTTCAAAATGATTTCAAGCAAGAAGCATCAATAATTTACTTTTGTTTATTCCACACTAGAAAATACTTTCTGATTCGCAGATAAGACAAATTAATGGGAACGAATAACGAGATCTAATAACGAATAACCTGAACGAGAAGCAACCACTTGACCTTGATGATTCAACAACATACGCAATGTTGAGTTCCAAACGTTGAAGCTTTATGGCTTAAGGCTACACTGACACGAATCAATGAGTAACACTGGTGAGTTATCTTATACATTAGTGTAAGTGGGTCAGAAGGAAGATTAGCCATAGTCAATACAAATTCTATTTATTAACAATTCTCAATAACGACACGAATTCAACAACCCAAATTAAGAAATGCACTAGTTACTAAATATGGGAGTATTAGCGAGGTAGACGAAATAATTGGAGATATAATAATAAATTGGATCACTTACACTTAGCACGACCAGGCCTTCTTATATTTGAAGAAAATTTCTTAAATAATCTAATTCAAACACCGACCCGAATCCAATTTAACAACTCATTGACCAAGTTGTCAATCTTATTGTTAATCAAATAATCCACGAAGTACTCTCGACTACCTTTACATTAATCATTACTTGTTAACCTATTAGCTACTAACCTTTCTCTAATCGAGCTTGAAAGTTAATCCTTAAATACAAGCCTTGATTTGAATAATCCCGTTTTCTTCTTCGGAAGAAAGTTTTCAATAGAATAATATTTAAAGACTCATTATTCCCCAAAAGGATCACTAGTAGGAAGAACGCGAATAGACCTGTTACACCACTATCTTCCCCACATCTGAAGTCCTCCACTATCACATCTACCTCGCTGACTATTTACATATAAAATTATTTGGTAGAGACGTTCCCTTGCATTGATTCGTTGTTCTAACTCAGGCATTGGCAGCCTGTGACACACGTGTCAAATGTGTCAAGTGGTGCAATTCTCAGTGGCACTCTTCGCCACTCTAAAAATTAAGAGATAAAGTTAAAAGAGGGTCTGACACATGAATTTTCAAAAAGGTATCGATTTTCACTTTTCATATTTTCTTAAAGTTCAAATATTTCTGTTTAAAATGATATATGATATGAGGAAATACGATAATTAGAAGTAGTTTTATTTATTTTTTAAACGAAGCTACTCCTTAACGTGCATCGAATGAGCTCTGCTAGGAGAAATTGCATTTCCTCTTGCATAAGTTTCTGATGAACAAGAATACATATGATGTTCAAGTGGAAAAATTGGTGTGTATTGGAGTACCCAAAAGTGTATGGTTACGCGTCTTTTGGATCTAAAAAGCAAAAACAGAGAACAAAAATTAAGTAATGGAAAAAGCCTAAATGGTCGTAACCGACTCACTGATATTTTATTTATAGATCATGAAAACTGCTCTTTGGGTTGCTTATTTTCATCTTCTGTCTTCAAAACGAGAGCTCTCAACATGGACTGTGTCCTGAGGGTATAAATTCATGGTGAAAGTTTCAAAAGGCAGTAGCTGAATCTAACGAAATGAATCATGATCATAAGCACAAACACACGTGCTATATACAATAATGAATACAATGAAGCCCATTTTTAGAGATCTAGGTGATCCTATGTTATTCAGACAATATTTACATGGAAGGATTCAAAAACCAAATGAGTCAGTTAAAAACACCATATGGTCAGTGATTCCAAAATCTACATTTGTGGAATTAAAATTCTAAAATTAGGGGTAAATATGGCTACTGCACAGTTAAGTATGAGAGTTATGAAGCAAACTTAATAATCTTAAAACATTGTGATATTGAACCAAGTTATAACGGTGCGTTATGCTTCAAAAAATTAGATACACGTAAGATTCGTGTACCCCAACGAAAGCATCTTGAGATCCCATTTTCCTTTTATGAACATTTTTCTCAAAAACTACTTATTATATAATTCTCAAATTGTCAGTGATTATACTTTCAACATGTTCATGCATTTTAATGGCGGCAATTAGATATACCTAGCAAACTTTTTCAGATAAGGTTTTTAAAACTAAATTTTAGGGGAAAATACTGGATATTTTTAAAAAATTTCAGAATTACTTTAATTTTTAACAGAAAGACAAAACCCTTCGTTAAAGTTTTATTGGTAGTCCACATAACCTACTGTAAAAAGGTTACTCATTAGAAGTAAGTAATTGCTGAGAAAACGGTACATTAATTTACGCAATTTAACATGGGCTCCTATGGACGTGCCAGATCCCCTTAAATCACTTTGACTCTTCTCTCTATACGCCTCATGCACTTTTATTTTAAGACTATTTCTTACTTTTAGTTCTCTGTTATTAGACAATTCTATGTTGGGTCTGCTTGCATATAGGTTGTGGGCTTTATGCAAGAGAACAACAACGTCCTCTGTTCAAATACGATTCATTCTTTTAGCATTAAATATTAAAAGAAAATCGAAATAATTATGTAAAACTTGTGAAATAAAACATCACTCATAGCTGCATTGTGAAAAGAAAAATAAAGCAGTTTATCTTTTAGATTCTTATGACTTATTTATGTTGAAAGAATAGTTATTTTTTTCATAAAATTAGCATAATATATATAATTAAATGACGCATAGGTTAATGTATATTAAAACTCTATATCTGTATTTTTAATTTTTATTCTCCAATTCTGCATGCACTGCCAAGAGAATTGAACTCTTCCAAGTATTGCTTACTGTGTGCCACACTGAATCATATTGGTAGAGTGATTTGGCACACTACAGTGATAAGGTCGTCAACTAAAAGTGACAATGTGGCTGGCTGGAATAAACCCTAGAAAGAGAGCATACATCTCTTGGATATCCCATTGTTACAGAGCAATTGAGACTATCTTAATTATGCACCGAAAGTCCCCTCCCCCCTTTTTTGTACCTCCGAGCGTTTATCTCTTTAGATCCTTGTAGTTGCGATAACAATTTAAAATTAGCTGCGGAAAAACCTTAAATCAGTGGTTCTCAAACTTTCTATAATTACGACCTAATTTCCAATTATAATTTTCATCGCGCCATCCTTCCATACCATTATTATTGAATTCAATAATAACATACTTTGGCGCTAAATCTACAATACGACTTTAATTTTTACCGTACAAATTATCAAGTATTAAATTCTGAATATAGCTTTATGAAATTTTCCTAGGGTCACTGGTAATTATTAAACTTGTTCTTAATTTAATACTGTTAAAAATTAGTTATAAAATACGACGTACATTTTTTTTTGTGCAGTACTCATACATTTATAAGTGTATTATGTTTGTGTATAGATGTGTATTTTATTTTTATTAAGTCAGAATGTATTTTATTTTTTATCCTTTAAGTAAATTAAGAATTTTTTAAAGTAATCTTTTTTTCTCCCTTTTTCATATGCTAGTGCCCCCATGTAAAGTTATCACGCTCCCCTAGGGGACGCGCCCCACAGTTTGAGAAACGCTTCTTTAAATATTGTAAAATTTAATATCTTAATTTTTTGATGAGAGTGTAATTTCTTAAAAATTATTCTAATATTTTAATTGTTTTAAATTTTATTTGGTTGTAACTAAAGTTTCCTGTTTCCACTAATATCGTCTATGAAAGCATTTTACGTTGGCGTCTTTGCTTATGTTTTGTTAGACCATTTTTAGCATTTGAAAAAAAAATAGATTTGTTTTAGAATACTTTGTTGGGAATTTTTTAAAAAAAGGTCATTGTCATTAAGTGCTATCAAGGTACCATATTAGAACCACCATTTATGTCTAGTTTTGTTGCAAAAAGTCAGCTGCAGATTCATGTGTACAGCTTTAGGTAGTTCTGTTGTATCATATGACATTGTGAAGGTTTGGTATCGAAAGTCCAAGAATAAGTACAAGAACATTCAAGAAACAAAGCACTATAGCCAGCCTACTGATCTTGGAGGAAAACTTTCGTTACAGCCGTATATTTCAACTGATATCTTAGCATTTCTTGTGTTAAAACATAAATTGTAGTATACAGGAATGTACCTTTTACACACACATACACTGATTTACAATACTTACAACGTTCATTCCAAACTTGTTGGTTTGCTTTCCACCTCTTTTTCATATTGCAAGATATTAGATATTTTATTTATGTGCTATTTACCTCAACTACTATTATTGTTTTCAGATTCTTTTTGAAAAAAAGCAAGCTGTTGGTGTCGAGTTTGACTTTCGTGGTAAAAGACACCACGTTGCAGCTAGGAAAGAAGTGATTGTTTCTGCCGGGGCCATAAACACTGCGAAGTTGTTGATGATTTCAGGTATAGGTCCAATGAACGAACTCGAGAGACTAAGAGTAAGTTGTAGCTTTTTTTTTTTTTTTGCCCTTAATTATTGAATTGAAATATTTTACTTTCACCTATTTCATAATGAGAAATCGTAATGTTGAAATTGAGAGGAAATGTGCAAAGCATGCCAGGAATGTTTGTAATATCAGCTCTACGTTTTAACAAGTTGTCCATTTTAAGTGGATGTTTCACAATATGTCACAACTCGACTCACGTTTGATTTTAAAGTGTAAGAGTAATTGAATTCCATATTTTACGAAAGTGGGAATAACTCATGAAACATTCAACATCAACACACACACAAACAAGTAATACAAAGAAGAAAAATTTAAAAATCAATTTCTACTTTGGTCAACAAAGAATTTTTTTTATTTTAGTTACTTTTAATTAAATAATTACAATTGATATAAATAAATATATACATATCACAGAATCCCAACATTAAGTGGCAAAATAGAGATTTTCCCCTTAAAATTTTCCATTTTCCTTTCTATATATAATTTTGAACAATTATTTTTGTTTCTTTCTATTTATTCATAAATTTAATTTAATTATTCCAATAAAATAGTATAGTAAAAAAATCACATTCTTGGAAATTAGTCTTTTCCAGGTGTGATTCGAACCCAAGACCTTTCGATTAGTCCCACGCGCTATCCATTGAGCTACAGTTACAATACGAGGGATTTTCCTTTTTATATATTGTGTTGGACTATTATTTTTGTTTTTTTATTTTTATTCATTAATTAATAATAAGTTTATTTGTATTCATTAAATAATAAGTAGTTTATTGTTATTCATTAATTAATAAGTAGTTTATTTTTATTAATTAATTAATATTTGAGCAAATTGTATTAACATCAAGTGTCATCCACAACAAGTTTAAAAAAATATAGTTGAACTTGAGTGGGTGAATAAAAAGTATTTTATTAATGACTGAAAGTTTGAACAAGATATATATATATATATCTTGTTGTTCAAGTTTACAGTCATTAATAAAATACTTTTTATTAATATATATATATATATATATATATATATATATATATATATATATATATAATATATTATATTATTAATATATATATAATAATAATATATTTTATTAATATATATATATATATAATAATAATATATTTTATTAATATATATATATATATATAATTTATATATATATATATATAGAGAGAGAGAGAGCTAATGGTAGGAATTGAATGAAAAGCTTTCTTCATTTGCAGTACACAAGTAGCCGTGTGTGAAAAGCGTAGCTCCCTGAATATTCTTCTAGTTAAGTCAATTACTGAACTCAGGGGTTCAACAGCCCATGAGAGCAGTTGAGTCAATTAGTGGGGAGAAAAACGTGGTTTTCGAGAGCTTGAGGGAGTGGCAAAACAGGGAATACCATTAGATCCTAGTGTGAAGGGATCCTGGCAGTTTCTGTTCAGACCTATCGATCGATTGTCTGCTCCTTCTATTATGTGGGTCACAAGTTGAGAGTCGTGTGAACAGATCCTAAGATCGATGGCGCGGAAAGAATATTTTCAAAATGTGTTCAAATCCTACGCAGAGAATGTTTTTCAAATGATACGTCGGCCAATTTTGTGTCACAATTATTTTAGTCAACATTTCAAATAAATGAGAGAATAATATAAAGCGTTTCCCCCCCTCTTACTTGCTTCTTCCTTTTTTTTTCAATTCCTACTATTAGTTCACACTCTAACTGTATATATTTATTTATATGTATGTATAACAATATATATGTTGTTCAAATTTTCAATCGTTAACAAAATGCTTTTTATTCATCCATTGCAGTTCTAATACATTTTTTTAAGCTTGTAGTCCCCGATTTCGCCAGGGACCCCGTAACTCCGGAACTTACACGAATTTACACGAACAAAGACTACCTGTCGGTAGCACAGTTCGAGTTGCGTCTGCATAATCAATTTTATAGCTCTAGAGTGAAAGAGAGGCCCCAGGTTACCATGTTTTTTTATTAACTCGCTTTCTTGTCTGTCTGTCCGGGTGGAATTTTTGTATAATTGACTTTAAACTAACTTCCCGATGAGCTAGATATTTTTGCAATTTAAACCATAACTCAGAAGTGGATGACAATGCATGAAAATGCAAAAAAAGAAGTTGTAGTTATGAACCCGGGCCTCTGAAGAGTCTTGTATGTTTGTCCGGGTGGAATTTTGTAATTGATTTTAACCTAACCTCCCTATGAGCCAGATACTTGAAATTTGGACCACAACTCAAAAATTGATAACGATGCATGAAAATGTGAAAAAAAGTTTTGATTTCGAACCCGAACCCCCAAAGAGGTGGGCACTGAGTTCGACAGGTGCCACATAACTCCAGAACTTACACGAATTTACTCAAACAAAGACTACTTATCGATAGCACGGGTCAAGTTGCGCCTACGTATGCAATTTCGTGGCTCTAGGGTCATAGAGGGGCCACCAGGCTACCATCTTCCATGATTTTCTATTAACACGCTTTCAAAAAATCGCTTTACTGACAACAGTGCGCACTCTTTCGACCGTGTGAACATTTAACCAGTCAGCCCTTCAGCTTGGTGAAGAAAGCAGATGCAAATAGCCACGCGTAAATACCTCTCGTTATTGTTTATTATTAACTGTTTGAGGTATTGTAACTGTGCTCAATTTGAATGTGAAGGAGTTTGAATTTAGAAATGATGAATTAAAATTGATTTGAGCTAACCACAATAGTAATTCCTTGAGTGTAGTTTTACAAGTTGAGTGAAGCTTTACAACTAATGCGAGGCAGTTCGTTGTTTTTCAGCAAAATATAAAAAAGAAATAAAAACACTATTTTATTTATTCTAAATATTAATCACCAGTTAGTCGTTATTTTAATAAGAAATCATTTCAGTAAATAAAATAATTATTAATTACCATGTTTTTATTAATTCTCTTTTTTGTCTATCCGGGTGAAATTTAGTAATTGATTTTACACTAACTTCCCGATGAGCTAGACTTGAAATTTGGACCATAGCTCATAAGTGGATGACAACGCAGGAAAATGTGAAAGAAGAAGAAAAAAACGAGAAGAAGGAGAGAAAAATGAAGAAAACGAGAAAGACGTAAACAAAAATTATGCTTTTTAGTCCGCTATAAAAGCATGGGATACTATAAAAAAATTTAGATAATATACTTGTTTAGAGAATAAAAGGAAAAAAAAATGTTGTTTTTTGAGAAAATGCTGAGCAAACGGCATGGACAAAAAAGAACCCGTTTATTTTTCCATTTTTCAGTAAAAAGTTATCAAAAGAAATTAATATTTCATTGAAAGCTATCTGTTTATCACTTAAACATGAATTTACATATGTTTTGCATCAGTTTAATTTGGAAATTTTCCTTTCTTTAACTACAAAAGTTTCTCAACTTTTACTTGTGGTTTTAACTGTTTGTAAAAGTTTTGTCCCATGGATGTTTACACATGCGTTTTTGGACTTATTTCCTTTCTAATTTTTGATCAAAGTTATTTTTTGCAATTTCTTTTGATAACATTCAATCTGTTGCTGCATTGATGAAGGTTCATGGAATTTATGGAACAAAACAGTTCTTCAAGAGCGATGCAAGTTTTTGTCAAAAACAATTCTTAAAATACAAGATACAGCATTTAAATCCATACAGTAAATTCTTCACACACTATACAACGTTCAGACACAACTATCAGTGTCTAAAAATACAGGCACGAAATATTAAAGTTTATCCTCAAGCAACCATTAGTTCTTAGGCAAGTGAACTTTTCAAACACAACTGACATAAAACTAACTCAGTTTCAGCAAGCAACCGCTATTTATTGTCTGAGCGGGTTTTTTCCACCGCTTTCTCAAAGAATTCGCTTACGTCATAGATCACGACCTTATAGATTTCCACAGTAACTTCCAGAAGCATCCGTATGGTCGTCAAAAATGGACGCCAACGTGGTCGCCAAATCAACAATTTAATCACTAAAAATGATGCCTTGTGTGGCTGTATCTTCAATATTTTTGCTGAGTTTCAATTGAAATGCTATTATAATACAAGGGACGGCATTGAATGCAAATATTACAGTATTTATCATAAAATAAATGCAATTGAAAGTAATATTAACTTAGTAAACATGCATATTTTAATTATTTACACAAAATTCGTGTAGTTATTTCTTACAAACAGTCTCTATTAATAAAATTCGATCTGTTTTGATTGAGCCTTCACCAATTTATAGGGAATAATGATAGGATTATTTATTCTTCATTATTTGTTCTGCATTCTTATTATTATTTAGAAATATGACTTTCAGAGTTATCGAAAAAGTTTGAGTATTTGATTTCCTATTTTTCTGTATTTGAATAGCATCCCGTACTCAGCGATATTTCTTTATTTTCAATGACATAAATTTATTTTACAGATTCCTGTCGTCGCCGACTTACCAGTTGGACGAAATCTGCAAGAGCATCCAGCAGGTTTTATTGCTTTCGAACTGGACGAATCCGTTCAGCTCTTACATAAAAGACTTTTCGACGAAGAAAATATCTCGAAATATATTAAAGACAGGAGTGGTAAGTAAATTAACGTAATGTTACGAATTTTGAGTAAATAATGTAAATAATTTGTATTTGGATGTGTAAAGTATTTACATTACTCTATGTTATATTTATTTTATGTTAAAATTAGAATATTCACAAGCAAACGCCGTCCCTTACGTGATAGTGGCGATTCAATGAGAACTTGGTGAAATCTTAGCGATAGAGCCAAGTTGGTATTATTTTTGGTGATCGAGTTGGCGGCCAATTTGGCGCCATTGATGACCATGTTGGTGAGTTTGGGATCCTCTGGATTCTTCTAGAAATTTCTCCACTAATTTCACACTCTATGACGCGTGCGGATGTTTCTGGAAGTTTCCGCCGGGTTTATAAATAGAGCGGTGCTAGCCGCAAGAGTCAGCGAGTAGTGAGCAATGTTTTGATTAGCTCGGCTGTGCTTGTGAATAATTTTTTACATACTTGTGTTTTAAGCACTTATAATTGCGTTTGATTGTTGTTGAAGGTATGAAGACCTTCTGAGATTTACTCTGTGAATATTGCTGCGGAATCCTGTGTTTCACGGATTGAATTTTTGATAATAAACTTGTATCGCTTTTAAAAAATCTTATTTTTCTTTGTGACTGTGTTGAATAAAATCCTCGAAACCAGATCTACGTAACAGTAATGTAGTCTAAATGTAATAGATATTATTAATAAAGATTGCGTGGGATTTTGTTGGTAATGTTTGTGACGGATCTATTCGCGTACCTTCCTCTAATCCTGTAGGGAAATATTTGGGCTATCAATTAGCGTTTATTCACAACCAACCCTTTTGAAGAAGAAACGATTATATTTTTTAAAATTAAGTCTACTATAAATAGCCAAGGTTTTCTAGCTAGCAACGAGGAGGAGAGAGAGAAAGCCAGGAGTCAGGTAAGATTGCTACTGATCAGGTATCACTTAAATTTATAGAATATTTCAAATATTAAATAGACGAAAGATTTAAAGGGACGATTGGTCACTAAAGTTAACGTTAAATTAATTGGAATTGTAGAATTGATCCTAAAATAAAGAGGTCAATATTTGTAATTTTCTTTTAATTCATGCAACTCGTTGTTGTTCCACGTATATTGCTTACATTGAGACATTCTCTTTTTATTGAAATTAATAGAATCAGTGTTGCTATTTTTGTGAGATCAATAAATAAGTTGATTTTCAATATGTCTGGCATTCCTTCACTTACTCCCACATATCTAGACGAGCAAGAGAGAGCGATAATTCCCTCACATGTTGAGCAAAACAATTAAAATTTAAAATACATTAATCATGATAATATTGTTAAATTTAAGTACTGAAATTGAGGTATTACAATTGCAATATATAGTTTATGTTTAAGAAATATTTATTTGATACACGTTATAATGGTCGTAATGAAAGTAGTAAGCTGACTACGCAATATTGAAACCATGTATCACACACATAATCGTAATAGCTTGCCATAGAAAACTACGGTAAAAAATAGCTCTTCGGCAAACAAAAAGTAGTTTTGCATTTCATTAATTTTTTTCAGTTTTCTGATTGACCAGAAAAGTAAAATAGTTACATTTAGTTCATCTTAAGTCTACACAGTACCCTTTTTCAAAAAACTTTTTGGGTAATAATAACAATAAAAATAATTTGTATTTTATATTATTATTTAGATTATGTTATTAAGTTGATTTTGAAATTAAAAAGTCAGTTTGACAAGCCATTACTTTTTAAGTTTTTTTCAAACTCTTATAAAATGCTCATATAACTCATATAAAATAAATTTTTGTAATCATTTTAAGTTATTTATGTTTCACAGATTATAAAGAACAAAAGTTAGTAGGGATTTGAAAATATTTACCTTTGTTGATTTTTAATAATTATTTTTCTGGGTAAACTTAGAAAAAAAAAAACACGAAAATTTTTAAAATATTAACTTTAGCATTTTTTAAAAAAATAACTAGAGATCTCAGCGCTATATATATATATATATATATATATATATATATATATATATATATATATACAAATTCTTATTAACTTTTATAGAAAATACGTTTGGGAGTACTATACACTAAAAATTTCAAGACTCTATCTCGAGCAAAAAAAATCCTTTAGGATTAAAAAACACATTTCTTCAAAATTAAAAGTCTGAGATAAATGCATTAAAGTTTGTAAAGGCGTAAAACAAAAACTTATACTGCCCGTAAAGCTCTAATTTTTTAATATATTATTTTCCAATGCATGTTCTACATTAAGAAACTATTTTTTATTAAATATGACTGAAAGTATTTTTTTTAATTCCAAAGATATTGATAGCATTTGTTACGACTATAGTTTATTCAGCTTAATCCTAAGCCAGGGGTGGTGAACCTTTAGGGATCAATATGCCATTTTATTCTAAAGAAGGGTGTAATAAAGGAACAGTCAAATAGTTTTGACTTGTGATTATTAGGAAAATAATAAAACTAAGTACCAAGAGATCAAAACTCTATTTACTACGAAAAAATACCTTTTTCACTATACAGTTGTAAATTTAGTTATGCGTGTAGTTCAAAAAAGTAACATTAAAGCAACATTAGTGTGTGTTCTGTTGTTGCAGATTGAATAACACATAACTTATATTATGTATAGGATTATAAGCTATTGTTTTTAGTAGAAAGCAAGCTCAATTGGAGTCATCTACAATCGATTCCGGTTTGTCGTCTTTACTAATAATGTCGCCTTACTAATATTTCTAGATTCACCAAATTTGAAATTCTCTGTTACACTTACTATCTTACACTTTTTATTCTTTTGCTGAACTAGCCATATTAAATAACACTTAAAAATTGTAAATGTAAAGCAAATGAAATTAAAATACAGTTGTGTCAATGAAATCGACTATGCTATGCGTAGACGAACTTTGCATCCTAAGCAATTGCAGTCCACGATGTAACTAAAGCAAGGAAATAACAAACGAGTGTGCTCCCCGCCGCACCTTTACCGATCCCTCGCGTTTGTTCGTAATACTTCACAGTAAACTTGGTTATTTTGAAATAAAATGCAAACTATTTTGATCACTGCCGTGCGCAAAATATTGTGTTGCATGCCATGAATGGCACGCGTGCCAATGGTTCGCCATCCCTGTCCTAACCTATTATTTTCACAAAAGTTTTGAAACACAAAGCATTTATGAACAAAATAATAAAAATAATAACTTAAGCTAAAAATAGCCAGGTTTGTACATAAAATTTAATTTTGTTCAGCTTTAAATTTTGGCAGATTCTGAAGTTTTAGTTCTTGTTGTGTGCGACTTTAAAATATTGAAATATAATACTGCAATATGTTTACTATAATGTAGTTTAGTACATCAAAAGAATATTCAGTTTTATTTGCAATACTTGAATTCAGAATACTTGTATTCTGAAATCTAATTGCAGTATCAGCTGAGAACTGATTTTTAGGTACATCATTTTCTGTAATATTCCATCTGTTCGAAGTATTTTTTTCACAGCAACCTGAGAACGTTTTGGTCATGGCATTTTCTCAAGGGAAAAAAATTAATGATAAAGCATCTAAGTTCTATTTTTAAAGCAAAAATTGGCCTTGAAATCAATCTTAATTAAGTTACTATGCGAACGAGAAAAAAAATTAAAACATAACCAAGCAGAAATTATTTTAGTAATGAAAATTGAAATTAATAGCCATTTCACACTTAAAGAGTTAATTGCGCTAAAAAATACTTTAAATTAATTCAATGTAAGAGTGAAAAATGCTTTAAAATGAAACTGAAAACCAAAAACAGTGCTCAGAAAGCTTTAATATCTTAAAAATAATTTGTTATACAGGTTTGAAATCTGGTGGCAAGCTTCCCAATAATATAGGCCACAAGAATATGCAAAAACCTTTTTAAGAAATCGGTAATTTTGAAATTAGCAGAGTGCTATGTAGACTTAAGAACTTTTCCTAAAACTTGTCCTGACATTGCTGTGGTTGAATCTTTTTCTTACTCGTCTGGACTTACTAAAATCATTGAATTACTTTTTTATTTCTAATGTTGCTTCTGATTTGTATTTTACTACTGCAGACCTAGTGCATTCCCCGGAAGCTGGCATGGTAGTACGGCACCATATGGGTGGAAAACCTATCCCCGCAAGTAATTCTGAAGCCCTGTTTCCTCCCCAGAGGGTCCACCGACTTGGGCCAAACCTGCAAACTTGGGCGTACAAAGACAGCGACAAACCAACTACGCCACCCAGCTGGCTTGTAGTAAATGTTACCTTCTGAAAGATAAATAAATAATAATAATAATGCACTTTCAACAAGAAAAATCTTACCTTTGACGGGGTGGGGAATGGAGAAAAATAGTTTTACTCTCAAAAACTCTGTGTAACGCCGGGATATAGAGAGGGAAAAGAAACCAGTTAGACAATGAAATAAGTGGAAGAAATGTTTTAAAAAAAGGGAATTTTAACGACATCAATATAGAAATCACACACCAAGAAGTGCTGACAGCGATAGGAGAAAGGGAATTTCCATGGCAATATGTTATGCATTCGAAAATGTTCGTGCAACGCCGGGCTAAATGGAGTGGGGGAAAACTGACTGACAAGGAAAAGTGGAGCAAATTTTGAAAAGGGGAATTTTAATGACATAATTATAGAAATCATTCACATCAAGCGCGTATACACACACATAAACGCTGGCGCCATGAGGGGAAGAGGAAATTCCCATGGGGATTGAGTTATACACTCTGTAAAAGCACGTGTAACACCGGGCTAACCTGAGAGGTCAGATATCCGTACGACGGGGGAAAGTATTCCACGATATTTCGAACAAAAATATTTAATGAAAGAAATCACACCCACCCCTGGAAGTGCTGAGAGAAGGGAAGGGAAAAGTTTAAACGCGGGAAAGCCCGTGCAACGCCGGGTCATGCAGCTAGCATAAACGACATAATTATAGAAATCATTCACATCGCGTGCGTACAAACACACACACAGAAATGATGGTGTCATGATCAACAGAGGAAGCCCTTGCAACGCCGGGCTATGCAGCTAGAGAGTTTCTCAATAATTAGCTCATAATGCAGAAGGAAAAATTAGAAATAAAGTCTGAGGCTCTCTGATTTTTTTCTTTTTCAGGTCCGTTGGCTTACTCTTCGGGAATATCTTTAATAGCGTTCTTGAGCAACAACAGCTCTGGCGAAGCCAAAGATATTACAGATCATGAATTGTACTTCCTTGAACTGCCAGCTTTGGTCGCGAAATTGAGAGTGGGATTTACACCAAAGGTTGGTGAGGATTTTTTTTCTTCAGTTAATATTTTTTTCTAAATGTAAAAAGTTATGTTTTTGTGATACAATTTATTTGATGACTAAATCAATCTAGAAATAATTTGTTTTTTTATAGCTTTTTCATTTGCGTAAGCAAATAATAAATAATCAGATACCATACTGGTTGTATAACTAACTTCTCATTGATATAATTTGCATATGCAAATAATGTATTTGAATTATAATGAATTTTATCCTGGTACAGAGTGATTATAATTATAGTCTCACTTTCAAAAAATGTTGTGAAAAAAGAATCCCTAGTCAGAATGATTTCAAATTTGAACTGAATATGCTTGAAAAAAAGGGGAACGGTATGGCATAACAAAAACTCCGACATGTATCAATAAATGGCGCTGTAAACGGCGTAACGAAAGTAGATTCGGCTACAAGGGAAATTACTGTAAAACAACTGTACTATTTAATATAGGGGATTGTTTCGGGTTTTTTTAACTTATAAAATGTATTTACAAGTCATTGAACAGTTATGGCACTCTTTGTGATAAAGTCCATTGACACAGCACGGTGAAGTCGCACCTCATTGAATGGGAGAATCGGTTTTTTAATTTTATCCTTTAGCCTAAAACCACTTCTATTGATATACTTTGGAACTCTTTTATGCTATTCTATTTCTCCCTTCTTTAGGCATATTCAATTCAAATTTAGCTATCCGGGCTATAGATTCTAACTTAAATTGAAATAGTGATTGTACGTTTTTTAAATCGAAATAAAAAAATTATTCTAATAAATTTAAGAGAACAGGAACGAATAGGTAGATCATTAAGAAAAGGAAATTTGATGTAAGTATTTTAACATTTAGAATGTAACAAGGACAAAATTTTACGTACTTAGTTTTATTCCATAGTTCAATTCATGCATATATCGAATTAGAACATAAAGTGAATAATCGAAACAAAATCTGCTGCCAGATATTTTACATGAATAAAAACACCTGGAAAATAAAAGTATAGTTAAATAAGCTGGAGTAGTTTCATGAACTAACAGTTATTCTGACCGGTGGTTCTTTTTTACAGCATTTTGAAAGGGGAACTTTAACTATAATCCTCCTGTATATGTATGAGAAAAATTTGCTTTATAAGTAGAGGAAAAGAGATTTGAGAATATTTTTGTGATTCTGTGTTACGGCTTTTAAATATTTTTCTGTCCCACCTTAGACCGGATGGGAATGCCGCCAAAGGGAAACGTTTGATTTGTTACTCTGAAAAGGTTAAATCGAAAGATTACATTCGACTGACCAATGCTCCATTTCAGTTAATATCTTGGTTTCTCTAAAGATATATTAATTTCTTATTTATGTAAGTGAAAGTATTTATCTTTTAAAATTGGCTATTTTATTTCATTTCTTTAGGCTTACCAACAAGTGTTTGGACCGTACGAGAAGAAGCCTATTCTAGTTTGCTTGTCACAAATTCTCCACCCAAAGAGCAGAGGCTTCGTTCGTCTGCGCACCAACAGCCCCTACGACTTTCCAGATATTAATCCCAATTATTTGGATGATCCTCAAGATTTGAAGGACATTGTTGAAGGTATCTCGTCTCTCCTCATTATTTTAAGGATAAGAAAATTTAAAGGAAGTTTAATTTCAATAACGTTGAATAAAAAAAAATCTTTAAAGACACCAACAATAACATTATTTTTCAATTCCTACTATTAATTCACACTCTCTATATATTTATGTGTTTGTTTATTTATTTCTTTATCTTGGTGGAATTTTCAATCGTTAATAAAATACATTTTAAAGCCCTCAATTGAGCTGAATTTAATATACATTATTTTTTGGATGGCATTACAATAATTTAATTATAATTAATAAAAATTAAGTAATTAAAACTAATTATTTAAAGAATTACAAAAAAAGTCACGTTGGCGATTTAGTGACCCTTCTGCCGACTTCTGTCAAAACTTGAAAGGGTTTTCTTTCTCACGTTTTAAAGCTTTCGGTTGAACTGAAATTTCATATGCACGATTGTTTTGGATGACAATACGATACTTTAATGATAATGAACAAAAATTAATTATCACTTAATGTTGTGATTCTGTCCTATGTATACATATATTTATATTAATTGTATTTATTTAATAAAAAGTAGCTAAAGTAAAATTTCTCTTTGTTGATCTAAGTAGGACTAGACTTGAAATTTTTTATAGTACTTGTTTTCAAAAAACAACAACATAAACTAATATTAATAGTTTTATAACAAATTATCAAAACTCTCCAGCATTTTAATATAAATTAAGTACTTCCACGCTTATTTTAGAATGTTGGGGAGCCCCATGTAGGAAACTGATTTGCTGTCTTGATTCTGATGCTCTTTATTCAATAAATGTATTTCCAAATCTTAAAAGTTGTCTAAAACAATTTTAAAAAATATATTTTTCGAAAAGATGACTTACAATAATAAATTAAAAATTTTGAAAATATCTAGAAAAGCACATAGAAAAAAATGACAAGAATTAAGAACATGCATTTCTTTAATGTGGAAAGCATCCTAAGAGTACATTTAAAATACCAACGCCAAGTTTTGTTAAAAATATGACATTGAATTCTGCCATATTCTATTGTGCATCAACAAATAATGCTGAGAAAACAGTAAGAAACTTTCTTTACACCCTCGAACCCACAAACATCTCAAATTTATTTCTTGTATTTTTTTACGAGATGATTGTAGGATATAATTGTTTTTTGAAGACTTTTGATTTGATGTTATTTTGTCACTTAATAATGTATTTAAAGACAACTTGTGTTGAGATTTGAGAGAGAATATGGATTACCATTTTAAATCCAATTTTTGCGATTGTGTTGCAACTGTGATTGGATAAATAAGTCTTCAAAATCTTCAATTCAAAACCTGGATTATTGAAAAAACCATTATGTTTAAGACTACCAAATTATTAGAATAACCGTAAGATTTTAGAATTGATTAAAATCTTTAATTTAATCAGGTGCACAAAAACTTATCAAATACACTTACTTAGCTTGCTGTGGGCTACTTTATGATGTTTTATTTTAACTAGAGGCTAGTTTTATTAAAAGATTAACTACAACCTTCTTACAGTGGAAACAAAATATGCAGATTAATTTTGATATATAAAATTGAATGAGAAAGAAGAAAATTTACTGCTAGAGAGAGAGAGAGAGAGAGGTATATATATATAATTGAAGTTGCTTTATAAACAGAGATTTCCACTAACAGTTGAGTGGTTCTAAATTTATTCAGCTGGTTAACAATTATTTGCCGAGATTCAGGCATTTACTTACTTTCAGAGTGATTATCTTGAACAAATCTCACTGAGAGATGGACCCGATTAACTTATCAAGAGTGGAAATTCCTATGTTTCAATGAAGTTCAGAATCAGAGTGTTTTTTAATCTTTTGAGGCTTTCAAATAACTGCGTTTTGATTACTGAACTAATTAGTTGATCTAATTCGTGCACCCTGTGTTAGTTTAATAGATAAATTCCCAACCTTTTGAACAGGCACCCCCTTTTTTTAGTGAATGTTTTCATACCACCCCCTCCCACTCAAGAGAAATAAGAGCGTGCACAATGCATGGTGAAAACAAGAATTAATTTTAAAATAATATTCTTTTATTAATAGAACATATATAAAAAAGTTTCTTAAGCCTCCAATTTTTTTTACTTGCGAATCTTAAATAACTATTGTCACAAATATATTTACAGCTCTGGTGTCGTCCACGTCACTTGATCATGGTTCAAAATTACGTTGTCCGTCGCCAAAAGCCCTCGTGTAGTTGAACAGTGCGACGTTAATATTCACTCACTCACTCACAAATATATTTAAGGGGACTTGGCACCCTTTGAGCAAACTTCTTTATTTACGTATTTAAAAATTATATTTTAACATTTTATACAATGTTTCTATTCAAGAAAATGTTACCAGATGAAAATTTTCATATATTATTCACACAATTTTAAAAATTTAAATTTTTAAAGAAAATTGGGAAAATTTTAAAATCCTACTCCTTTTGTAAAAAATTAATTTTTTGACCTGAATTTTTTTTTATAATATTCTTATGGATGTTCTTAACTACTTTAGGGATCGATTTTAGAATAACTTCATTCGTTTTCGAAAAAAAAAAATAAAATGTTGATATACAGGCAAAAGGTCAACATGTCTTATATTTTATTTTTTTAAAAAAAAAGTATTCAGTTTATAGCAAAACGGATCCCTAATTTTATTACATGCTTTATTTTTAACACGCAGGAAAAAATTGAAGTGATTGGTAAATAATTGTCGAAGGAGTAGCATTTTGAATGCACTAAGGTTTCGAAAAACACAAACTGAGAAAACCACTTTAAAGTTTATAATTCTGAAAAATAATTATTATAAGCTTAATTAAACTTAAAATACCACTTTAAGATATTTCTTCTACGGTTTTCTTTAAAATAATTGCATTTTCATATGTTTTCAACCACACATTTTTATAAATAATCAACTTTTAGAGAGTACTAATTGCACAAGAAAACTCAAGAAAAACTTTAAAAAATTTTTTTTCTGTCACGACAGAAATTTTAGCTGTTTTTCTTCTTATAATATTAAAGTATTACATTTGTATGAAAAATATATCAAGAATAAGAACTGAAATTTATAAAATTATTAATATAAAATGCCTTAATTTAAAAATTTTACATGCACACATTTCACAAGGAAGAAAAATTACATTATTGTATTGCCTCGGAAATATTCTGCTTTTAATACTACACATTCTTTTTTATAGTTATTATTTCTATTTATAAAATAGATTTTTTTATCATAACGCATTTTTTAGCTTTTTTTTTCTAAAAAGGGTGTGTGGCTGAATTGCCTAATTTGTTTTCAAATGAAGTTTTATTCAACTTCTAACTTTCCGACATGCACAAGTGATATATCAATCGAAAGATAATAATGCAAAGAATAAGATTAAATTAAAATTAAAAAAACGATAGGTTTGTGATTTTTAGGGTACCAAGTCTTCTTAAATGTGTAATACTATTTATTTTAGTTTTAGTTAGGATATTGTTGGAGTTGAAACGCTGTTGAATTTCATTTTTATTTAAAAGTGTGGAATAAAAGTTTTAGCTTATATACCTGTTATAAAGACGCTTTTGAAAGAAGGTTTTAATGATATGAAGTAATTCACAATAAAATATTGCTTTCAAAATAAAAATAAAAACAACATAATAATAAAACATATTTAAATATATTTCTTGGATAATATACGTAATGAAATGCAGTGGACGAGACATTTTTCCTACTGCTCACAGACAAAGACAACAAGTACACTACAGAAATTAAAATTTACTATATCATTCAATTTAATGTAGGTCTAAAAATGTAATGTAATCCTTAAGTTTTTCATCCACTTCCCGATCTACCGAAATATGTTAATTTTTGTACACGAGATAGAAATGATTTAAATGCATACAATCAGCATAAGGTAACAAGTATTTAAGTTTACATAAGTTTGTAAGCATATAATCAGCGTGTGTTTTAGTCTTTTTAGACTATATTTGGTTAATCTGCTGAAGCCCCTCAGTGCCATCTCAATGCCCCCTTATTTTCTCTGGATCTTTTATTGCCCCGTAAAAGCCTCAAACTCCCACAAGGGGCATTATCGCCTTCATGGTCTAATACTAAACAAATATAAGGACTGTTCAAAATGAAAAGTGGATACATGAGACTGCGTCAAAATGAGTGAACCTATAGCAGAGCCAACAAACAGGGACACAAAGGACGGTAGGAATTGCATAACGCATCCAACGGTGACACCTGATCGTGGTAGAGGGAATAGATCGCAATTAATGACGTACCTGGATGCGTCCAGAACGGAACAACACGTGATAGCTGGTTTTTGATTGCAGGAGGTGAGTTTAATGCGGACACTTGTCGACTAATAGTGGCAGTCTATGACGAGCATTGCTTAGGTCAAACGTTTTGGAACATTTGGTGTAAAAGTTTTCGAGAAGGGTGGCAACCGATGTCGGATCATGATGGCAATGTCCGTCCACTGGTCTCCCGTGAAACCAAAGTAACTTTAAAAAATTTCGTTGGAAATGTTAGAACACCCACCGTACATTCCAGATTTTTCACCCTGTGACTTCTAGGCTTTTAGGTAGTGAGAGTCTTCACCTCTTTCTTGGGCTCTTAGATATGTAGGAGGTAGGGAAGAAACACTCGCCATATGATCCAATCATGCTATTTATTCTATTCTATTCATTCTATTAATGACACAAATTCGATTAATAACAGTAAGAGAATGTCTCGATGCTCACCACGAAAGTGGAACAACGACGAAATACACGAATGATTAGGAGAACATTAAACTTGATGTTTACTTTATATATGATTTAATCTATTATCCGATTTAATCTAATATTAGTTTAATTGCAGTGATCAATCGTCACTTTAAATATTTCTCCTAGTAAGTATTTATTTACAATAATTCAATAATGATACCTGTCAGTAACAATCTCACCTGATTTCTGATTTGCATCTACTCCTACTCTCTATTCTAGCTAGAAAACTTCGATTATATATAGTAAACTTCATTTGCATATCATGATTTCTTCTTCCGAAGGGTTGGTTGTGAATAACGTGAATTGATAGCCCAAAGATTTCCAAAGAGGATTAGTGGAAGGATTGCGAATAGTTCCGACACAAGGTCACATAAGAGAGTATTACGTTTCTATTTGGAGGTTGAAGCTTGGCAGGACTTTCTAATGAATCAACCACGTTCTTTCTAGAGTGAAGATATAGATCTACAGCCGAAACGATGGTACCTGTGTCAGAACACCAATGCAATTTATCTT
This sequence comes from Trichonephila clavipes, assembly GCA_019973935.1. Lineage (NCBI taxonomy): Eukaryota > Metazoa > Arthropoda > Arachnida > Araneae > Nephilidae > Trichonephila > Trichonephila clavipes. The sequence goes on from BMAU01017825.1 coordinate 376,013, forward strand.
GATTTCTAATAAAAGGCATTCTTTTTATTTAACTTATTCTCTTTTCATTTGGACAATCGTTATAGTTAGTTAAATTATTTGTGTTTGCGATTGTTATTCAGTGTTCTGTCTTAAGGCCGTATCACATGTACATTTTCCATGCAACATTCTCGTCCAATTTTCGGCCTAATGTGAGGGGGAAGGGTTGCCGTAAGCAAAACGACATGCTCTTACGTCAGCCGCACTCTATCTCCACATTAAAAAATTACTCGCCGATTTTTCTGCTTCGGAAAACGAACATCCAAAATTATTTCTTTTATTTCGCTTGCGCTTTTGTTCATGGGTGTAAACAGAAATGAAACACTATCCTATTCAAAATATTATACGCAGTTAAAATATTATACACCATTAAAATATTATACGGCATCTCTGATATGTTAGACGAAACCGAAGCCGCCATCTTGTTTATAACGTAGGGCGCCGAAGAATCCCATTGGCTGGAATTTCAAGTAACTTTTATTTAGAACAACTTTTTGAGCTCACTAGCAAAAAGATATTCTAATGTCGTTGCTATGACAACTAAGTAAAAATTGCACGAATTGGACAAAAAATTGCTTGAAACGTGTACGTGTGATACGGCCTTTAGAGTACTGGTGGTCTGTGAATGGAATAATTGAAGTTTAAGAAACATGATAGAGATGAAACTTTTTTTCTATATGGATGCCTAATTCACATTGTACCAGATCATAAGAATATGATATTAAAATAACCATTTTTTCAGTTTCCGATAATACATTCAAATACAAATAAATTTTCTTTCAAAAAGATACTTATATGCTGCCATTAATTCATTCAAATTTTTTTCTACTTGCCCTTCTCTTTTACATGACTTAGAAATAGAAGAAAAATACATCTTTGCAACCTAACGGCTAAAACGTATGCAACTAGTAACGTTTCGGATTGCACCAACTCGCTTGACTTGAATAATAAATTTGAAATTAAAATATTATTTTCATGCTTAGATATAATGGTAAGTTCTTTGATAACCTCTCTATTACAATGATAAATTCAAAAAAGTCTTTAAGCATTTATTGTCATGGAGACTCGAAAAAGCTATTTTAATTCTCTAGAACATTAGGAAGACTACTTTAATCTTTAGGCACTTGAACTAATACAATGGACGACAAAACACAATTTTTTTTTCAGAAACAAATGATTTGAGGATTAATGTGTGTTATTTGTTACTTACTGTGTAAAACACCTACATAGCTTGTCGAGTGGTCAAAACAACTACTTTCCACAAGAAAAGACCTGGGTTCTATTCTCTGAGTTTCTCATGTTTCAAATTGCGTTCATTTTCATTAGAATCGAAAAATATACCCTTGATCTTAATTTTCACAGACCCAGACCTATCCTTATTGCTCCTGCTTTTCTTTAAAATCCTAAATATTCTCTCTTCTATCTGTATAATTTTATTCTTAAATTATCTCCATTTACTACCCAATGATTGGTCGAGCTTTTCACCTAAACTTAAATGCAAAAATAACTGTCCCTAATCAGCCATTCACAGAAGCTCCACTCGATACCAAATCGTTTTAAATTTTTGCATCTAAATATTTTCCCTCCTTAACTCAAACTCCTTTGCTGCAATCGGATTCGCTAGGCATCGCTCCGCCCATCCCCACCACGAAAAAAGGGGGGGGAGAAGGATCTTTTTTCTCTTTATGTTAAGATTTCTCTTCGTCATTTTTTGTCTTTATTTTACTTATATTTGTTAACTTATTCATATCAAAGTAATTTTTCTTTTTTTAATTTTCAGTAGTTATATTTTAAATTTTAAATATTATTTATTAAAAAAAGCAATTTTTAAAAGCGCTTTAATGTCAAACAAAATGACCTGAAAGGAGATGGTTCGGAAGAATTAAGTGCTACCACCTCACCAAACTACATCTACAACTACTGTGTAATACCTTTATGAAAACGTAAAATATAAGATGTTTTATCAAGAACTAAATCTCATTTTTGCGTAACATATTTTTACTCTCTCTCTCTCTCCTTTGTTTAATTCAGCTAATTTTAATTTCAAACTTTAGCCTACTTTCTAACAATTTTCACCAGGATTGAAGACGTGTATAAAAATATTGCAAGCTCCTCCCATGTCTAAAGTTGGAGCTCGAATGTTCAACACAAGCTTTCCAGGGTGTGAAGGATCTTTGGATGATTTGGAAGTATTTCTCAAATGCATCACCAGGGCGGCGGTGATGTCTCTCAGTCATCCTGTGGGAACTGCCAAAATGGGAGACCCCCATGACCCATCGTCAGTTGTCGATCCTGAACTCAGGTAAAAGAGATTTTTTTTTGTTCCATTTTGCAAATAAAAAATCTCTTACAGTTTACAGTGAGGAGAGTACGAGCTTCACCCATATAAGGTAGCATCCAACTTGTACAATATCTTATTTTCGGTAAGTATGGAAAAATATACAGGTTAGAAGTTTGTTTTCTAAGTATGTCCCTTATTATAGGTACAGGGTCTGTCCCATATAAGTTCTCGGGATGAATTTTTGCGGTTGGAAATGCTGGATGGATGGGTGGAGCTTCAGTCGGAAAAGTTGGTGTGGGATCTATGCTTCGAAAAGAGACCGGTGTCAATTGCCTTCGGATAATTGTTGAGGTAGGATCACTTTCCACGCAGAGATATCTACAGCACTTCCGTCTAGCAAAAAAGGATTAGTTTTGGAAGCAGATCTATGCAATTAAGACATGGGTAAAGATGGAGAAAAGACACCCAAAATATTTCGGAAAGCCTACGGTGACGAGGTGATGAGACAAAGCCAAACTTTAATGTGGCACAACAGGTTCCGGCAAGGTCGGGATGCCCGTCAACATCACAAATTTACGACTCGGTACAAATCATCAAATTTTCGACAAAATGGTTGATTAAGTGTTTGAATAATTGCAGAGGAGTGTGAATACTCAAAACTATCATTCATTACATTTTAACGGAAGATATTCAAATAAGGAAAGCATGACAATTGAATCGTGTATTATAAGAATACGTCAAACCATACCACGCTCATTGTCTCCGAGTTTCTGGTCAAAATGGAAACGCTGGTTAACGCTTCTCCATTCACCGTACAGCCCCAATCTGGCCCTAGCGGACTTCTTTTAGTTCCCAAGGATCAAAAGAATCCTGAAAATAACTCTGTGGGGTACGCTGGAGTTAGTACAGGTTGTCCATTTTTTTGCTCCACGAGGTTGCAATGATACCTCTACGAGGAGAGAAACCTTGCCTCAACAACTACCAGCAGGCGACTGACACTGATCTCGTTTTGAAACTTAGATGCTCCACCATCTTTTCCCCGGAAGCTCCTCCCCTCCAGCCAGCGTTGCCAAAACTTTTGGAACACAGCCTGTATAAACGCAAATAATCGTTCTCATTATGTTCAGAAGGAAAAACTTATTTACTTTGAGCATTAAGGAATTCCCAATTATAATTTTGTATTTACTAATTACTTCAACTAGTTTTTCCCTATAATGAATTGAATTCGATTCACGATTAGATGGAGCCAGTGTACTACTTGTCATAGTCAATTTTTACTACAATCAACCAGATGACACCATGACCTTGCTGAAACTTTACTAAGTATGATTATGTGGCATATATTCTAATTTAAATACTATGACACATGGAGATTTTGAAATCTAGTCACTAACTTAATAAAAATTGTTTTGAAACACTTGCACATGTATGACCACGGTAAGTGGGTAGCTATTAACATGAGCTCATTGCGTGTTATGTACCAGTTGAGCCTCATGTTCGAGTCTTGAGTTCTTCAAAGTCTCATAGTGGAGATGGTCTGATGCCTCTTAATTAGTTGATGTTCAAAGTCCTAAAGTTTATGTGACATGGATGTAAATAGGGGCATTGTAGCCAGGTAGTTATAGTCGTGAAGTCATTGTGTGATATGTTTTAATTTGAGTCATGTGTTTGAATTCTGATTCCATTAAAGATCCGTTATGTAGGTGAATTTATTTACGTTTAATCAGTTGGGCATGGTCCTCAAATTAGCACAGCATGGATGCAAAGGGGGGGGGGGCAGGAGAGTTCTTCCCTTGTGTTCAATCCTTGTAATCTTCTGATAGTGTTTCTAAATTACGTGCCTCCCTCTGGAGAGGAAACTGGGCGTCAAAATTACTTCCGGTAATTGGTATCACCTATATGCTGCCGCACTAAAAAGTGATACCAGCTCCTGGGGAGTGCACTAGGTCTGCAAAAGTTAAATACCAGTTCGCAGCCCAATTAGAGAAGAAGAAGAATGAGTGAGTAAATATTAACGTACCACTATTCAGCTACATAAGGACTTTGACCATGGTCAAGTGATGACGGCAACACCTGAGCTGGCATCTTCCTTTGCTAACTTCCACGCCACACCAACGGGAGAAGATTTAAGCCTCGAAGTCTTTTACTGCATCGGCCTCCTCTGCAAAACGGGTCTTCAGCGGTACTAGGCTCGAACTCACGACACGACGACTACGAGTCTGTTACTTTGACCTCTAGGTTACCACGGCCAGTACGATATGAAATGATCTTAGTAACAGACAATCAGGAATTGTTAAAAAAATGATCCAATGTAGTGGTACAAACGAGGCTCTTGGTATTTTTTTTATTCGTGGCATATTGGAATGTGCTCTTAAAAATACACCACCCATAGTCAATGTGCCTCGTGGTTCAAATCGCATAAATTTACGAAGCGGGCATCAGAGCTAGCATCTGGTACCCTGCATTTTGTCCATTCCTTGATTTGAGCAACAGCCCACTTTCAATTTCATTAACTCTTGCTATATGTGCTTTAATTACCAATGCTTCAATTAGTTACCTATCAGATAAAAAATCTACAACTTTTCCAAATAAGTGACAGCTATCCTAATAAATTTTTTGTTTTGTATTTGATTGTTATATTGTGTAGAAAAAATTCTAACATTTTTAATTATTAAATAATATATTTATTCCCTCTTTAGAGTGAAAACGGTCGATAGGTTGAGGGTCATTGATTCCTCTGTCATGCCTACCATCGTATGGGGAAATACTAATGTACCAACCATTATGATAGCGGAGAAGGCCTCGGATATGATCAAGAGAACCATCCATTGCCGTCCCTTAGGAAGAGGATGAATGTAAGAGCGGAGATGCAAGTGCATGTCTGTTTGTTAATAGCAATCATACTACGTACATTATTCAATGGCTTGCTTAGCCGTGTTGTAAATAAATTTGCTTGTGATAGTGATTTTAAAAAAATTTGAATTTTTTTGTCGCTTTATATTTTTATTTATTCTCAAGATTAAAGATGACGGATTCAGAACTTTTTTCTCCCTCATTTTTCTTTTTGCAATATATTACTATAACTTGCTATCTAAATCCCGAACCAAAGTTTTTAAACTATGCCAAATCGGACTTTTAACGTAATTACAGTTTCAGAATATATGATAACACAAAAGATTTCTTTAAATATATATATATATATATATATTCAGTTTTTTTTCTTGCAATATCACACAGTTTTTCTTATGACCTCTTAGGAATATAATACATTTTAACAAAATAATTTGTATAAATAAACGATTAAATCGATCTATACTGAGTTAAGAAAGAATATAAACGGTAAGAAATGAAATAGTGTTGTATTTTTACCGAACCGAAGTATTATTATGTACTGTAACCTGCATTAATTGCAAAAGCGTTTGACGAATTTGATGGACTTAATGTCTTCACGCTGTATTCTGGAGAATAGTGAATATTAAAATAATGCTAAAATGAAGGAAAATGAGACAGCGTTTCATTTCAATTATCTTTCATGTACTGTGTGAGATTTTATTTTCAGCTGCGAAAGCAAAATTCTTTTGAGATTCCGTAACATTCTGGTGAATGACCATGAACTCGGGTGCTTCATTTCTAAATTGTTCGTTAATCTCATGTATCAGTGACGCATTTGTTGACATGCAAGTAAAAGAAATATCGTTCATAATGCAAAACAACTATGTCAGCACGAACTCTTAATTCATATCTGTAAGAATAGATATTATTAAATTATAAAAGTAACAGTGTTAAGGTAAAAGCTTACATTTTCTTCGCAGCTAGCTTCGACATTTGATCGTGTCAGAACACACGTTTTTCTTGAATTCTCGAAAACAAGAAAGCATAATCTCGCTACAGTTTCTGTTATAAAAGTATAAAATTTAATAGACATTTGTAGTTACATTTTATGATTAAATAATAGAGAGAGCATAGACAATAATTAAAGTTACTACATGAAATGTTCGATGGAAGCAGTTGCTCCTTGCGTTCGATTGTATACTGGATAGAAAACAAAAACACACAGTTCCTAATAGTTCACTGTTTCACCCACCAAAAAGAGAAAGGAAAGTAGAAAAATGTAACTAGCTTTCTGATTCAAATGTAAGGTCTTAAAATTGTGTCATAATTGTTTGGATTGATAGATATGGGTTATTCTTTCCCAACATAAGATGCAGATACCAGCAAATCAGCATGTAATACAGAGTGATTAAAGGTTAATGAATAGTACTAAGAATAAATTCACAGAAAAAAACAGAAAAACAGAAAAACTAATAGTGATGAGATTATATTCAGATATCAAAACAGGAATGTATTTATATCATTTATCACATATATAGCAATGGCAATGAAATAGTACTCATTAAAATAGTAATAAAAGGCTACAAACAAGATTCATATAACGCAACCTCCTCTTCAGATGAGGGATGAATGATTGAAACGAATCACATTAATCTGTATGAAAATATTTTATATTGGTTTAAATACAAGCATAAAATCCACTGCTGAATGGGAGTTGAAGTTATCACGACCAGATTCATATTGGCTACTGTTTCGCTGTTCGCCATGAAGAAATTTTTCTTACAGCATAGGCATGCATTGCCGATAAAAGAATGTTGAAGAATACGAAACAAGTTTTACACTGAAATATAGTCTTGGATGTTAGTCATACCCTACTTAGTGAAATAATGAGAACAGGAAACCAGGAGATACATCACATCTTCGTTTTTTTTCCATGATTCAAATTTTAGGTATTTTTCACGTATTTTTAAGAAACTATGTTTTGGGGCCTATTTTTGTGATATTCAATTAAATGAAACTTTATTTATATCACATAAGAGAATTTTTAGTAATTTTCTTTTAAAACAAAAAAGTAACATAAAAAAAAGAATTAAGTCAATTCCTACTTAGATCAACAAAGAAAAATTTGATTTTAGCTACTTTTTATAAAATAGTTACGATTAATAAAAAACAATATGCACATAGGACAGAATCACAACATTAAATGGTAATTCATTTTTATTCATTATAATTAAAGTATCGTATTGTCATCCAAAACAATCGTGTAAATAGAATTTCAGTTCAACTGAATGCTTTAAAACGTGAGATAAAAACTTTTTCAAGTTTTGACACAAGTCGCCAAAATAGTCGCTAAGTCAACAACATGGCTGTATTTGTAATTCTTTAAATAATTAGTTTTAATAAATTACTTTTTATTATTTATAATTAAATTATTGTATTGTCATCCAAAATAATCATGTATATAAAGTTTCAGCTAAATGGAGCGCTTTAAAATGTATTTTATTAAAGATTGAAAATTCCACCAAGATAAATAAATAAATATACAGAGAGCGTGATCTAATAGTAGGAATTTAAAAAGGCATTTTAACGATTATAAGCACTATACTTCTTTACAGCAAGTGCTTATTCAGTTCAATGGACTTAAGTCAAGATGGTCACATAATAAAGGCAATCACGTGTTTCCCATTCATTAAAAATCGACACACTAGTTGTCCAACTTGTAAATTTTAAATAACATTTAAAATTTGATTATTGGGTAATGAGTTCACGTGTTAAAATTCTTCAAACAGTTTTAAAAATTAAAAAAAAAACTTACATTATACGAATACTTTTAAATTAAGCGCATTTTGTTTACCTATACGCATTATTGTATCGTTGACAAATATGTACTTTCTAAAAGAAAGTTTCTGCAAAAAGCAAAAGTTGGCAACAGTGAAGCATATGAACTAATTGGTTGGAAACGCGTGACTATATTTATGACATATTTATGACGTCGCATTAGTTTATGAACTGATTGGCTGAAAACACGTGACTCAGTTATTATGACGTCACATGAATTTAGTCCATTGTCCTTTTACACCGGAATGTACTTTTAAAATGCCGCAGCGTTAACACATTGAAATAATTATTTTATCAGTCATTTTAACTGCCAAAGAGTGATATCTTTCTATTGTTATTATGTACGAACATGTGATAAAAGACTTAAGATTAAATTATCTTCTCTTGTTGTGGTCATTAAATAAAATTATTGTTATTTTTCAGAAGCATCAATGCCACCTAAAATAATTTTTTTAATGTAGAGCGAAGTCAATTAAAGTAATTTAAAGAAAATGAATAAAAATATTGTAAATTTTATTGTTTTTTTTAAATGCATGTAATGAATTCAAAGTGAATCATTTGGGACATATGATTTTTTTTGTTCAAGATAGTAATGCAATTTTAATAATTATTTTTAGTGGAAAAGTTAAAAAGGTTGTATTAGATAAGTAGAAACTATAAAAGAAAATAATGAACAAGCTTTCATGGATATACATTCATCGTATTCTGTTCGAAATACGAGTAGCAGTTGCCATTCATATTTTTGAGGTTGGTTTCTAAATTATTTTTACCTGTTAAAAATTTCTAAGCCAAATAATTTATAGGCTAATAAACATTTATTTTTATACATAATCGTGCATGAATACAAATACACAGCTGTTATTCTTTATAATGATGGAATAAAAATTAATTCAGATTTCTAATTAAAATTAATTTCTCTAACAGGATTTTAGTGTAATTTAACTAACGTTTCATTTAACAATAGACAAGGAACGTACAACATTGCGGTTACACACTGTCTTGCAAGCCATCAAGCGTAGGTTTTTTTTCATATAAAAATTCGCGCACACAAATTCTTTTATGAAACTAGTAACATTCTTAAAGGTTGATCAAAGTAGGTTAAACTCTTAAAACGGATATATAGTTATATATTTTGAAATGCCTTTTATTCAGATTTCTTATATTAAAACTTTGATGGTGCGTTATTATAGTATACTTGACTTAATAATATCATCCATAAAAGTCAGAAGATTTCTTTCCCTTCTACTAACTTACGAAATGGAATTTTTTATGAAAAATCTCTCTTAATTTTTAACCGAAACAAAGAAAAACATCTAAATCATCACAATTGTTTCTGCATACGGTATGAAGATTTTCAAAACTCATTTAAATTGAAGACTGACAGAAGTGTTATCTGCATGTATTGAAATTTGTTTTAGAAGCAAGTCGATATACCTTTTACATCATGTCGAATACATTAAAATGCAACTGTTTTTCGTATTTGTTGTTAACGCTTCCGCATCATTGTAAAATAAATGGATCAGAATATAGAACAGTTCATATGAGATGTTCTAAGGTTACAAACTTCCTTGTACAGTTGAACCTGTTTTTGTGCGGTAGATAGGAACCACATAAAAATAAACGCACAAATAAATATTCACAAATTTCATAAACTTTTACATAAAGCAAACTAATTCGTGGAAATACTGCAGAAAATTTTTTTATGCGGTGGATAGGGACAGCACAAAAAACCGCATTTATAAAATATGTCAATTAATTATGAAATGTATGTAAGAGTACTTCCATGTCAAAATAAATAATTAAATATTACACACGGAAACATTTTAAAATCCTATAGTTTCTCATTGTATACACGGATAAGTTTTCAAAACGCACATACATAATTCATTGCTACTCATCGTAATCCAACGCAATGTAATAAATAATTTCAAAATCACCTTCGCCACTTCAAACTACAATTTCAATTGATTTATTTTTTGGCAATATAAAGTAAGAGAAGTTTTTGTGACGAAGGACGGGTGGTCAGTTGGTTGTAAATGTCCCGATAACCAGGTATACCTGATTGAAGCCCTTTTTGGAATTTTATACTCTTTTCTTAATTGGTATCTATTTAAAGAAAATGCTTTTTAAATGTGTTGGAAAGCTGGATCCCTTCATATTTTCATCCACTCTCAAAGAATCCATTTCCTCTTGTCTGTCTTCATAATCTATCCTATTATTGATAATGTCACTGTCATTGAAAGTTTCGTCTTAAATCAAACGCGGGCTGCTGGAGCGTTCAGAGAAAGCAACGGAATGCGCATTGTCTCGAGACTTTTTATAACAAATGAACAGAGCGTCTTGAAGTGTAAAATTTCAGTGGCGTAACGCACCCTCCCCCACGCTAAATACGTATTTACCCAATTTATAAATTGTTATAGACAAAACCTGACTTTAAGTGGGGAAGGGGTGTCCTAACATTCTCCGTTACAACACTAGTAAATAGATAGAAAACATTATAGTGGATTCCAAAGCCATTGCGTCCTGCCACGGGGGCGGGGGCAGGACTCTAAGGGCCCAAGGCTTGAATAACTCTAAATACGTATATACACAATTTAAAAAATATTAAAGGCGAAACTTGAGAATCAGGTGGAAGGGGTCTTAATATTCTCCGTTACGACATTGGTAAATATATGTAAAACATTACAATGGCACCAAAGATATGAAATTCATACACCGGATAAAAAAAGATCGCACATAAAAAATCGTAGAAAAATAAAAACGCACAAAACAGATCGCATAAAAAAAGACCGCACAAAAACAGGTTCTACTGTTCAATTTTGTCAAGAGAGCGTTTCAGGCAACCAACATCAAACTACCTTCACAACAATTGGCATGTATAGTCAAATGAGTTTCAACAGGATTAAAGCAGACATAAGATGTACGAGATCTAAGATCTCGCTGGATTGTCGTGCTGTTTTGAATACGGACAAGAAATACCTGGTTATCGTTGATGATGGAAACCCATGATGCCACGCAATCCATTAAAATTTAGTTGTATTATTTATCAAATACACTGCTGGACAATTGCTAAGGACGGATCACAAATTGTTATGTAGCATAACATTAAGCGAGACATGAGGCCTAGTAGGATAAAATATAGTTGCCACACTGTTCAGACATTAGATTAAACAATATTTATTGTTCTGGAAAGTACAAAAGCTGTGAAACATCGGAAAGAAAAAAAAATTACATTTGATCTGCGTACGGAAAAATGGAACAATGCATCTAAAAGTCAGCAGGCACCTTAAAGAAAGGTATCAGTACGGGATACGTCCACCGTGGAGTGTGATGCAACATTCCTCACGTCGTACCATACTTTGCACAACATTATCCAGCAGCTGTTGAGGCAATTTATCCCATTCCTCTGTGAGTGCACGGATGAGGGTGTTCTTGTTTGTCGGACGATAGTTTCGACCAGCAACTTGCCTCCCCAAAGCATCCCACACATTTTTAATGGGGTTTAGATCTGGAGAACGCGCTGGCCATACGAGACGTTGAATACCCTCGCTGTCTAGACAATCCTGAACAGCGAGTGTTCGATGACATGTTGCGTTGTCGTCCATAAAAACGAATTTATCACCGACAGCACCACGGAAAAGACGAACATGAGGAAGTAGAACTTCATCAATGTATCGTTGGCCCGTCATAGTCCCATTCGCAACCACATGTAGGCGCGTGTGGCCATTGATCATGATGCCGGTCTACACCATGATACTGCATGTCGGATATCGGTCCTTTTCCTGGATATTTTCTGGACGATAAGCAGCACCACTCTCGCGCCAGATCAGTTGGCGTCTACAATCCGATGACAGACTGAACATACTCTCATCTGGGAATAGTACGCATGCCCAGTCCTGTTCAGTCCAATTGTGATGCTCACGACACCATTTCAAACGGGCAGTACGGTGCTGTCTGGTCAATGAGACACACACAACAGGTCTGCGTGCGTATAGTCCTCCTCCCCTCAAACGTCTGGCAACAGTTTTTCGGGAGATCTGCTTTCCTGAGGCAGCAAGAAACTGATTTGCCCCCTGCTGAGCTGTGGTGCGCCTGTTCTTTTGCTGATAGGACGATATATCTGTCTTCTGCAGGCGTTGTACTTCTAACACGACCTCCCCCGTGCCGTGTACTACACATTCCAGTAGTTTTAAATGACTTCCACAGCCGTGAAACAACGCTGTGAGCGATGTCGAACTCCCTGGCAACATCTGTTATTTTTCGCCCTTCTTCGATCTTTCCAATAATTCAGCCACGCATAAAATCATCTATGTGATGTCGGGAAGACATGCCAAAAATTTTAAGTTCGTCTATTAAATCTTTCCTGTAAAATTTTGACTTGAAACAACAACTGTCCACACGCGTCAAAACCTTTAAAGCTCTTATGAACGCTAAAAACGTGATGAACAGACGTGGAAAAAAATTTGCATACTCATACTTCTTCTTACTAATATCGCGCACTTATTCTAATTTTCCTCATTTTGCTTCCTTTCATTTTGTGGTTGCTATGGATGATAGTGTTATCCGTCCTTAGCAATTGTCCAGCAGTGTGTAACATGATTAGTTTAGAATCGTGATGCATTACATAATCCATTTTATAGGAAGGAAATGATCAATATTTCAATGAATGCCAATACCTTGACGATTTCATTAATTCTGAAAATATGTTTCAAGAACACAACTAGGGTTATTTCTCATGTATGAGAATCAACTAAGACATTAATAGGATTAACAAAAATGCATTAGAAAAATAATTAAGTTTTAACACAGTAGTCGAGAAATTAGGGCATCGGGTTCAATGGCTAGCGATTTGCAGTGGAATTTTCACTAAAGCACTTTCACGTGGTGGTGCTGATGCTCTTAAAATCTGTTCCGACTTACTTTAATGTTAGTTAGATAAGTGAAATGTTAGTATATTGATGTCGCTTTTGTCATCTGACCGTGGTTCAGAAATGCGAGACAAACTGGGTGTTGCCAGTGTATCTTTGTATCTACCAGAAAAGCAATCCAAAAATATTCAATAAGCAAATAAAATAATCGAGTTTATTAATGTAGTATGTACAGTTCAGATTCTGTCAATGAAAATGTGCCTGGGATCAAAATGATCTTTAAAAAGACAGATTACAAAAATATTACAATAAGATGTACATAGATTATAATAACTCCTAAATGAAGAAAATACCTGCTGTGAAAGATATTAGTAATCTTCGCCTCCTAATTTCCTTTGACATCAGTTCTTTTCTCAAACTTCAGGGGCAACTCGGTAACAGTGAGGAGAAAAACCGATTTTCTGGTATCAAAGGGGACCTAGTGAAAACAAAAAACAATAAAATAAAAAATAAACAATGTGTATTCATTTATTTTTATTCTGCATTTGAACAACATAGAGTTTCGCCATTGGAAAATGCAATTGAACTCAAAAATTATTTTACAACCCAGGGAAATGAGACCTTATGGTTAGACATAAGTGTTGTCTTAGGACCTACAAGTGAGCTCTTTGGTAATGAACGTGATACTTAATCAAATAACTAAGAAGATTCTGACTTGGTACCTCTAACCTCTCTATTTCTTAGGTTCTCTTCTTAGTTAACTTGGAACTATGCCAAAGAGCAATAAATATCCTTCCTTATCCTGCACGATTGCCTTTAATGAAAACACCTCCGTAATTCGACTTGAAAGTTGCTTATTATTGAGCTATTGTTCGTGAAAACTGAGCAATCGTGCTGTTCGAGAAACGCAATTGTATTTATCTGAAGACAATTACAATTCTCCATGGAGTCTTAGAAACATCTATAAATTCAGAAATATTTATATTATTTAAGCAAGTCGGCTGGGTGGCGTGGTTGGTTGCTCACTGGCCTTCTGTACCTAAGTTTGCAGATTCGACCCGGGCCCAAGTTGATGGATTTTCATGATGCAGAAAATCGACAGCGGCCATGTCGTATGATTTTACGGCATATAAAAGATCCCTAGGAGGGTTCTCTAGGCAAAATTAAAATCCCAGTACAGGTTCGCATCGTCAGAGTTCAGCTGCTTCCGTCTAGGGAGGAAACTGAGCGTCAAAATTACCTGTGGCGATTGGTATCCACCAAGATAGTGCCGCACTAAAAAGAGATATCAGCTTTCGGTGATGTACTAGGTAGATGGATGAACTCTGTATTAACTGTTCATAATATGCCATTAGAAATTTTTAAAAAATATTATGTAAACATACAGAGTAAGAACTTAAGGCGTGAGTGAGCGCGTGGATAACAACGTCGCAATATTCAGCCACACGGGGGTTTTCGTTGTTGGCGACGGCATCCGTAATTCTGAACCGTGGCCAAGTGATGAGGACGACACCTGGGCTGGCACACTCATCTCCTACCATAAACACCACACCAAGGAAAGGATATTGATTCTCACCATATTTAACGTGCATCGGTCTCCTCTGCACGGCTGGTCTTCAGTTCGAACTCGTAACATGCCAGCCATGAATTGCTGACCTTGACCAACAGGTTATCACGGCTGCAAAACAACTTAAATCAATAAAGCAAATCTTAAGCAACTGAATCACATAAAATATGAAAGGCATTTAGGTTGGCCGCGATAGGCAAGAGATTATGATCATGGACTACTAACTGGAAACGTTATAGTCAAAAGCCATGAATTCAAATGCGTTTTTTTCTAGAAAGGATTATCGTGTGGAACAGCAATACTCTTTTTAAGTGACCCTGTCATAGTTCCGAGAAATTTACTTATTTAAGAAGATTGTATTAAAAATTTGGTGAGAAATTTTTCATCAAGGAATCAAAATATCAATTTGGTTTTTTCTGTCGGTTTCGTACGGTTAGGAATTCATATCCAACACCTCGGAGATGTAGCGTTGGCTGTTTAATGTACCGACAATGCGTACTAGAGGAGTGCGAGAGTGGTATCCAATACCGCCCCATACCATAATACCCGCTGCAGGACCAGTTTGGCGGTGCATAACGGAGCTAATCAGCATTCTCTCCCCATGGTGTCTCCAGACTTGAATCCGACCATAGGGGTGTTGCAGACAGATGCGTGACTCGTCACTTAAGAGAACTTCATTCCATTTTGCAGCCCACATCCGTCTTTCATCGCAACATTCGCGGCGGAGACTTCCATGGTTCAGCGTCAAGGGTAGACCAAGTAATGGACGTTTTGCGGACAGACCACTCTGCTGTAAACGACGTTGAATGATACGAGAAGACACTGAATGATGCGTTACAGACTCAATGTGCTGTGCCATGGTTCGTGATGTGACTGAACGATCCGTCACTGCCATGCGCACAATTTGCCTGTCCTCACGTGAAGTGGTGCATTGATGTGGATGCGATCGGCCACGTCTTACCCTCCTGCATCCAACGGTCACATATCCGCATTACAGTTGTTTGGTTTCCACCAACACGACTACCGATTTCCCTGAAAGATAATCCACAATCTCGGTAGACCACTATTCTTCCTCTGTCGAACTCGGATACTTGATCAAAAGCTGTTTTTTATGAGACATAACTGATCGTTTTTTGAAAAAAAAAACCACAAGAAAAACACAATTGCCGAACTTAAAATCGTCAAAATCTCCAAGCCTTAAATAGCGCTTTGAGGTGGCGCCACAAGCGCGCATGATGTATGTCTGCGCTAAAATTCTAATCATTTGCACATCTCATCTCCGCTAATGCAAGCTGTAAATTTCGTGTTATTTACATGCTTCCTTCAGGGTGTTGCATTTACGGTGGCCAAAAGTATATATATAATACTTTAATCAATTTACATATGTATGCGGCCCTAACAGAAAAAAGTTTGAGTACCCCCGGTGTAGAAGGATTGCAGGACGTTTAATTAGTCAGGGCTCAAGGCCCTCATTGTGGCACAGTGTCGATGTAAATAGTGGGTTGTCAACTCAGGCATCGACTCCATCCACTTGCTATGATTCGTAATTAGATAGATGTCCTGGATATGGACCTTATGTGGTCCTATAAAAAGAAAATTTTCTGTGCTCTCAGGGGAGGGAGTAATAAATTTTATTATAATATAATCCATTTCAAGATTCAAAAGAGTAATTAGAATGAAGTCTGGGGCTCCACACAGAGATAAGGATTTCATCACTTTTGCATAACTGAAAATTATTTTAAATAATTAGTTTTCAAAATTTTCAAGAATGCTTACATACATGAAAACCCGAGATCTAACAAAAAAACTGATCTTGGTTTTATAATGATTACCGTTTTAATGTTAAACATAGATACCATATATTAATCCTACGTACATATATGCATCGATTGAGCTCCTGAAAATCTAAACCAGAGGTGAAACAGAAAGGCTCGTGGATATATTTATAAATCTGCACCAGTAAAAATTCTTGTTGAATACATAATCAAAGATAGAAAAGACCAGATAATTAAAATTGAGTACACGCGTGATGAAGGTGTGTACCTTCAAATGAGTTTATCGGAACTCGATACCGAATTTTTAACATTAAATGCAGTGGCGTAACGTAGACTTTCAGGGCCCCCTGCAATGTCAGGTTTGGGGCCCCCATGTTGAATTTTACAAACAACGTTGTTGAATTTTAAACGATGAGGGGGTTGCGGGGGTGCACGTTACGCCACTGATTAAATGTTGAAGCGATTGATGTTATATTTTGTGAATTAAATATTAGGTAAAAATTACAGGATTACGATTCTTGCACCATTTGAGTAATTTAAGACTTTAAAGAAGACTTGTTTTGGTGTAAACCAAATTAGACGATCGGCGAATTAGGTTTAATTTACATTACAATGGTTAAAGTCGATGATGTATTACATTATATGCTAATCCCATACAATATATATATATATATATATATATATATATATATATATATATATATATGTGTGTGTGTGTAAGGATAATTAAATTAGACTAAAAATTAAATTCCCTATCTATCACTCATCTTTCTCAGTCCCCATCTTCAAGTATCAAACTAATCACCCATTTATTTCTTCCGAACGTATGGCCTAGCCAATAAACATGTCTAATTCCAGATCGTTAGATTTAATAGTCAACATATGTCAGCATTAACTTGCAAGCACTCTCTTCAAAGCAGCGATACTTACCATATGTTTTTCAAGTGTTATCCACTTGAAACCACCACCATGGTGTGCTTTTTCCTCCCTGCTCGGTGTCAGAACAGATGTACAAATGAAAGAATAAAGGTCGTCTTTTCACTTTTCTAACTTTAATCTGATTCTGTCTTAAAAATCATGACAGAATTAAAGCCGTCAGGATCTTTGTCTGCGATCTTAATGTAAAAAACTAATCTTTTTTATAAAATGTTTTAATATAAAAACGAAAGCCAACTGCAGTAATAACCGATATGAAGAATTTTATGGAAGACTGACGGCACTCTACATTTGTTAGCAGAGGACGTTGGGTTACCAGAATTAATCTATGGTACTGAAAAAGAAACGCGCTAGTAATCCCCGAAAGAACATCGCTCTTAGCACCGACAAGAATGCAGTGTTTACCGCCGAACGTTATTTCTACCGTTGCTGAAGACACCAGCAAGTTTGCCATGAATGAACCAACTTTCGAATGGCGGAAAAAGAAAAAAAAAGGGGAAGCGTGAATTCCCTAACTCCATGATGAAAGATATCAATCCCTTCCGCCAGAATAATAATAATAAAAAA
Source organism: Trichonephila clavipes (assembly GCA_019973935.1). NCBI lineage: Eukaryota > Metazoa > Arthropoda > Arachnida > Araneae > Nephilidae > Trichonephila > Trichonephila clavipes. Next base: position 393,695 of record BMAU01017825.1, read on the forward strand.
AAATGTTCTTCTCCTAATGGTATTGGGATTTAGCTCCAGTGATACAATGATGGAAGGACCAACACTACCAGAAAAAAAATCTTCGCCGGAAAGTCTGCAAGTTAATACTGTGAAATAGTGAAGTATCAACATGGGAAAAATTAATGAATAAATAAAATTTTACTAGTGAAATAAAGTGACAACAGCATCTGGATGACCGTTCACTAAGTTTTTCTGACGCTGCAAAGTGGAGGTCAGTTAAATTGTATATTTCCAATTTTAGTAACATTGAAAAACCGAGTTTTGCTGAACAGAATTTTACGAAAAAGAATAATATATGATATGATATGGTATTTAATTTTTATAATATAGTTGTGTTATAAATGAGATATTTTCTTTATATTTTAATTGAGAAAACAAAGTATATAGATTTAGTCATACAAAATTTTGAGAATATTTATTATACTTCTCATAATTTTATCTTAAGATGTCGAATGAGTTAAGAGTTATGATAGAAATTTGTGTTTTAAAGTTGAAAAATATAAATTAAGATTTTAGAAAAATGATTAATGTACTAATACTAATGATATTTTGATAAGAAGCACAAGTAAAGTCACGTTGCATTCTCTTTTCTCCATTGAAATTGATTGTTTTGTTAATTATTTTATTCAGCAGTAATCTTATTGCATGTCATTTAATTTGTATTTTGAAATTGTGTGTTTTGATATACCGGCCATATATCAGGATCCACTATTTCTTAAAATTTTCCTTATCTAAAATTAAAATTAACTTAATAACTTGAAGTCTAATTTTGGATATTATACAGTGGAAAAGGGAGAATACAATCATTATAATTTTGTATATGTCTCGAAACATTAAGAGGACAAACTTGTTTAGTTTGATATGTACACCTCTCATTGTTTCTTATCAGCATCCCTGAACATCTGTGAGTTGATCACGCAGATTTCTCAGAGAGATGTGTTCAAAATTAAGTAAGGTGATACAGTTTTATTAGTGAATGTGTGATGCAAGAGAAACTCAAGAATTTTTGTCTATGAAACGTATTTTTAGAAGGTTACGGAAAGATTCAAAATATTGCATGCGATCTTAAGTTACAATGAATATTGTGAAAAATTTTCAGAAATACTAAAAGTTATTATTGAAGTGAGTCCACTTTTCCGACTCAAAATAATAAAAAAGAGCTCTTATATTCTTATAATTTTTATAATTTATAACGCATATGAAAAAAACATTGTTTATTGTGTTGGATAGTGCATAGAAGTTGTGTGTTATACACCGTTTTCATATTATTAATAATTTCATTTTATTAGTGTCTATATTTTTTTTTATCTTTTTAAAAAATGTATTTCATATATGCAAAATGTGTGTAACAATATAAGGTATTACTACGATGGCGCCAGAGTAGATTTTTATACGAAATTATTATTTTAACATTTGTATGATATCATATATAATTTTATATTTACTATCTTATTGTTTGATATATTATTTTCCAATATAATTTTTTTTAAACAATATCTACTAGCTATAATACGAATCTATTATTATGAAGGAATAGGAGGAAACGCGAGCTCTTATTCTAGATGTCGAATAGATTTAAACAAGCTAATCTTCAATTATATGTATGGAAATTCATTTTTATCAATTAATTGTCATTACTGTGTTTGTTGTTATAGTTTCGTTTATTGTATTGCTTTTTGATTTTAGTATTACTATTGCTTAAATATTTCTACTGTGTTTATTATGTCTTTCTAAATAATGTTATGTATTGTTTTGTGTTTATTAAAATTTGATTAAGTTTGTAAAGAGAGAAAAAAACCACGCCATGACTCCCTTTTAAAATTGGGGGGCAAATGTAAGGATAATTAAATTAGATTAAAAATTAAATTCCCTATCTAGTACTTGACTCATCTTTCTCAGTCCCCATCTTCAAGTATCAAACTAATCACCCATTTATTTCTTCCGAACATATGGCCTAGTCAATAAACATGTCTAATTCCAGATCGTTAGATTTAATAGTCAACATATGACAGCATTAACTTGGAAGCACTCTCTTCAAAGCAGCGATACTTACCATATGTTTTTTAAGTGTTATCCACTTGAAACCACCACCATGGCGTGCTTTTTCCTCCCTGCTCGGTGTCAGAACAGATGTACAAATGAAAGAATAAAGGTCGTCTTTTCACTTTTCTAACTTTAATATGATTCCGTCTTAAAAATCATGACATATATATATACTTTATGCACTTTTCCACTGTGTTTCAAAGTTGTAATATCTTTAAACCATCGTATTATTTAACTAAAAAAGGTTAAATTTGACAATGGTGTAATTTAAACAAACTGTTTATAAGTCTATAATACGAATTAACGTCACCTCCAAATGTTGCTGAAAAGCAATTCCTTCAAATTCAAAGTATGTTACGCATATCTAACGATTGTCTTACTTCGGTGGTGGGTAGAGGCCTGATCCTGAAGTGGCGAAGGATGTTGGTGATGCACATTTTGATCTCAAGAAGAGCGAAGCGCATGCCCAGACAGTTCCTGGGCCCCGCACCGAATGGCAGGTAGGCATATTGGGGATGCTTCGGTTCGTACCCATCCATGAATCTATGGATTAAAAAAATTACTTTAAGTTTCTTTTTTAATGCTAAAATAAATCAAAAGAATATATTTCTTTAAAATACACCTTAAATGTAATTAAAATTTTGTTACGAATTTTGTGTAAATAGTGTAAATAATTTGTATTTGGATGTGTAATGCATTTATATTACTCAATTTTATATTTATTTTATGTAAAAATTGTAATATTCACAAGCAACAAGCCGTCCCTTACGTTATAACGGTGATTCAATGGGAACTTGGCGTGATCTTGGCACGACATATGTTACCAAGTTGGTAACATATATAACGGCCAAGTGTGTCGCCAATTTGGCGACTTTGTCGACCATTTTGGCATTATTGTGGACAATGTTGGCGAGTTCGGGAACCTCTGGATTTTTCTAGAAATAAATGGATCTCTCCACTAATTTCCCGCTCTATGATGCGGGCTGGTTTTTCTGGAAGTTTCCGCCAGGTCTATAAATAGAGCGGTGCTTGCCGCAACGAGTGAGTCTTGATTCAACCAGCAATTAGTAAACTTGTTTTGACCGTGATTACCGATTAGCTCAGCTGTGCTTGTGAATAGTCTCTTATACACGCGTATTTTAAACACTGATAATTGTGTTTGGAGTGCTGTTCAAGGTGTGAAGAGCTACTGAGATTTATTCTGTGAATATTGCTGCTGCTTCCTGTTATTCGATGATTGGATTTTCGTCAATAAATTCTCATTGCTCTTAAATAACTGCCATTTTCCGTTGACACTGATTTGTATAAAATCCTCGAACCCGATCAATGTAACAATATAAAAGAAGAAAACATCAATAAATCGATGTATCGAATTTAATGCCATACAAGAACAAAACGAATTTTTTTGTAATAATTATACCAAGAGTTTGTAATTTACAATATTACTTATTTTACTTATTCTTAAATTTGATGATACATGACAGAACTGAAAGCACCTATCAATAAATGTAATTCTTAATTCAAACAATACATTCATATTAAAAAAATTTTTAAATATTATTTCTAAACATTTAAACTAATATTATTTGATAATTTACTTGTATTTATTTTGTGTTAAAATTGTAATTTTTACAAGCAACGCCGTTTCTTATATTATAATGGTGATTCAATTGAAACTTGGCGAAATCCTGGCCATAGAGCTAAGGTGGCAACCATGTAGGTGACTATGGTGACCATTTTGGTGGCTTGGCGACCATTTTGACGAGTTCGTGACCCTATGGATTCTTCTGGAAATTAGTGGAGAAATCCACTATCCACGATCTATGTTGTAAACGGATTTTTCTCGAAAGATTCGTGAGGCCGATAAAAAGAGACTCGCTCACCGAAATTTGTTTTGACCGTTAAAAATTAGTATTGACTTGACCGTGAAGAAAGAGTCGACATGCAGCATGTTATTAATGCGGCTGTTGTGTACCATGAGCGAGTGCTTGTTGATAATCTCTTACATACTTGTATTTTAGACATTAATAGTTGTGTCTGAGCGCCGTAGAAGGTGTGAAAGCCTTTAGAGATTTACTCAGTGAATTTTTGTACAGTATCCTGTATTTCAAGGATGATTTTTCGACAATAAATTTCCATCGCTCCTCAAGAACCGTCTTGCTCTATGTGACTGATTTGCATTAAATCCTCGAGGCCCGATTTGCGTAACAATATGTATCTGAAAGCGTCGGTCTTAGGATCACAAAAAGGCTCCTTTCTTACCAAGAAAGACATCATGCTCATTTCCAGTGACGTCACAATGAGCCGGTAAAACTAGCTTCGATTGAAACAGGTGTTGAATATTAGGTTTTAAAATTTTTCTCGAAGCATCGTAGTTTGAAATTCGAGATAGCCACTTAAGTACAATCTTTTACTCAAAACATCTAAACGTGATTTTCATTTCTATCATCCGGCTTCTAAAATTATTGCTTTTATGTAGTGAAAATGAAATATATTTATACAAAAAAATGTGCAATCAGTAAATTTGAACGAAGCATAAAATACTCGTTATCTGAAAGAATAACGTTCTCGTATATTAGAGTTTCAAGGTATGACAAGAAAATATAAACAATTACCTCTCTGGATTAAAGGTCTCTGGGTCTTGGAAGAAGTCTGGGTCGTAATGCATGGCATAAATTGGAATGTTGGCTCTCATACCTTTCTCAACCGTGATCCCGGTGTCAGCGAGTACGTAGTCTTCCACAGCTGTTCTCTCAGCGCTGAAACATTCAGTTATATGATTTAAGGTATCTGACTACGTTCGAAACCGTGATATTGCAAAAGCATATAAATGGAAAATGTTTATGATATTTAAGATGGCATCACACGTTTATTTTTGGTGCAATTTTTTCAAGCAATTTTTGGTCTTACTGAGGGGGAAAGGTTGACGTAAACAAAATGACATGTTCTGACATCTACCGCGCTCTATCTCCGCATTGAAAAATTACCAGCCGATTTTTCTGCTTCGGAAAACGAACATCCAAAATTATTTCTTTTATTCCGCTTGCGCTTTTGTTGATGGGCGTAAACAGAAATCGAGCACCATCCTGTTTAAAATATTATACACCATTAAAATATTATACGGCATATCTGATGTGTTAGACGGACCCGAAGCCGCCATCTTGTTTATGACGTGGGGCTCCGATGAACCGCACTTGCTAGAATTTCAAGCAATCCTTATTTGAAACAATTTTTTGAGCTCACTAGCAAAACGTTATTGAAGAACCGTTGCTGTAGAAACTGAATAAAAATTGCACGAATTGGACGAAAAATTGCTTGAAACATGTACATGCGATACGGCCTTTAGTGCCACTTAGATTAAAAAAATTATATAAAATTGTTTTAAGAATAATAGGACAATGAAAAAATTTTAAGTACACTATTTTGACAAAAAATGAACATAGAATGACCCATTTTCAAAAAAAATCTCCTTTTGTTAAAAATGCTTCTATTATATTAATATTTGGCCTGCATATAGATCAGACCTCTGTATAGAGACTCAACTAGAATTTTTGAAATATATAACTCAGAAGTGGGTTTATCCATGTTTTACAAGAACAGAGTTTAAAAACTTTAAGAAAAAGCCGATAACTATTTCAATGGGTTGCAACACTGAAGATAATGGGAATTTTTCAAAAGTTATAGTTGAGCCTGTGTACAGAGGTCTGAGCTATATACAGGCAAAATGTTATTACTATAATGGAAGCATTTTTCACAAAAGGAGAATATTTTGAAAATGGGTCATTCTATGTTCATTTTTTGTCAAAATAGTGTACTTAAATAATTTTTTATTTTAATAATATTCTTAAAACAATTTTATATACATTTTCTAATCTAAGTGACACTAAATATCATAAATATTATTCATTTATACACTTTTGCAAAATCACGATTCCCAACGTACTTAAAAAGAAAGATGCAAAAAGGAATTCTCGCACTTGCTCCCATTTCATTTTTCATACAGGTATTCTAAATCAATCACACAATGAAGAACAATACAAGTATGTATTTCTCTCTTGAACTAAGCAAATTATTTAAGTAATTGCTTACTTTAGAAGAGGCGGATGTTTGCGAAGAGTTTCTGAAACCACTGCATCCAAGATTTTCATGTCTCTGACAGCGTCGTAACTCATCTCGGTCTACAATGGTTAAACAATTCCATATTAAAGAATGAAATCCCAAAACTTATAGAATTTTTCTAATATAAAAAAGACATAAATTCAGTTTTAAATATTTGTTGCGTACGATATAATATCCAAATGAATGAAGAGGAATGCTGAAAAAAGGTTACAGTGTACAGAACAAATACATTTCTAAGCAGAGGACACAAAAAAAGGCATTTTCAATAATATCGCTATTTTCATAGACAGCTTGATAAAACTGCCATCATCTTTCGTGGTTCGAAGAGAAGTAAATTATGATTTTAGTGGAATTTTTTAGCTTAAATAACACAATTTAATTCTTTATAAAGCATGCTTTCCACTGAGGAATAAAATTTGTGCTTACAAGAATTTGATAGGAAATGGCCTTAATAGACAATGCTCCTAATTTCATTCGAATCCAATAATTATTCTTATAGATAGTATAAAAGTTATTAGGGAGTCATATAATATGCTACTTTGCACTAACGTTTTAAAATATTTATTCCAATTGTCAGAATCGCATAAGCGAATTGATACCAAAATTTATATATGGCATTTTTTACCCTTGAATTCTAATAAATTTTCGATCTTATTATTTGCTAGTTTGTGTGAGTTTTCCTTAATCATTCGGAGAGATTTCAGGATATTTTGAACTTAAGTATTTATGATATGTGATATTCGGATATATACATTTATATATATATATATATAACATTGCAAGTGTTACCATTGACTTTTCTTTCGTAACTGCATTTAGCAATTTATATTTTTCATAATAATATAATTTTTTATTAAAAGTATCCGTTCATAGAAATGGGTAAAAATTAATAATAATTTAGTAGAAAAAAATGTTGAAAATGTAAAAGAGAATCTTACTGTCAAACATTTGAGACACGCACCTTTAGAATTAGTTCAATATTTTTTAAACAGTATGAACTTTCAAACAAATATTTAAGCTTAAAATAAAAAATTTGATCCTTGCAGAATAAAAATGAAACAGGACGAACAATGTGCAAACCATTTTTAGAACTATTCTCTTAATCACGTAATATATCTATTAATATTATACTTTATTTTCCTTAGATATATTAACACTTACTACCAATTTTGTTCAAAATGCATTACCTGCAATTAATAATGACAATTCCTTTTCTGGTAAACCATACTCACCATACGAAATTAATTAATCCTTTTTAGGAATTCACATAGCTCAAAATCCGTTTTATCTTTTTAAAAAATTGTTTCTGCACCCAAATCTTGAGGAGGAAGAAATTGAATATATAATTCGTGTGCAATCGCTATGAAATGTTACTTATAAAAAATTTCAATTTGTTGTATATATAACTTTAACAATTTCGTTCAGTAACTAGATTTCTTAATAAAACATAAGAGAACAGTTATATTCATATACAATCCTTTTTATTTAATTATTCGTTACGTCTGAAAACCTTTTGATCCATTCCAGGAATAAAATCAGCTTTAGTTTCAATGTGGAATACCAAGAATGATATTTGTTATTTTTTTTTTTTTTTTTTTGCTTTATATAAAATAAGTTTTAAACAAAGCACCACGTTCTGCATTTACTTTTGAATTTTTTCAAATCACCATCAATTTTTGTTTGTACTTTTTTCCAAAGCAAATTCTCCTTCTTTCTCAATTTAGTTTACTTTTAACTTTTTCTTAATTTTCTTTTTATTTGAAAAGATCAAAACGTAAATTTTGATTCAAACGAAAGCGATAATAGTAATAAACATATCGACATGAAACTAAGTAGTAATTCTTTAAGAAAATATTATATGAAAAAAATTGACAATAATGAAAAAGTATAATAAAAGATAAATATGCTATTTTTTCCTCAAAACAAGAATAAAATGCCAGATAAACACTTTTTTATTTCTTAAATAATCGAAATAAATATAAATACAGTCGAGCCTCTATATAACGAACCTCTTTATTACGAATTTTTCAATATAGCGAACTTATTCCTGGAACCTTGAACATTTCACGATTTTCTTCGTAAAATAACCTATCTATAGCGAAGTGCATTTTCTATGTAACGAACTTTTTCTTTTGTGATTCAATTTTTGTTCTCCCTTTATTTAAAGTATTTCTGAAAAAAAATTCAATTTATTCTCTCTTTAACACATTTCATGGTGGTCATACATTCTAAAATGATTGTATTAGATCTTAACTCGCCGAAAACAATAGAGTTCTGGACGTTTCATCCAAGAATTGCAACCATTAATCCCCGTTTTCTAGTTCACTAGGAACATCTTAGAAATCTTCTTTCATCCTCAGTGGAGTTGTCCCGCGTCCCTGCGTTCTAATTATAATATAATGTATGTTTAATATTACTTGTATGCTTTAAATTTTTAAATGTCCTTAAAATTCATTAATTTTAGTAAAAAATTATTTTCTTAATATTGAAAATACAGTGAATTCTTCAACGTCCTTTTTCTTGTTTTCTTTGTAATTTTTCTTTCTTTCTTTCTTTTTTTTTGACTTCGAAGGCAGTAGCACACACAAAAAATTTTCAAGGGAGGGGTCCAGGGTCGAATTCCACCATTTTCGTATAGTGCTCAAATACGTCGCCTAACATATTCTTTTGATTTTGTCGATTTTCGGGAACAAAAACAACACAAAATTAATTATTGAAAAAATAATTAGCATTAATTGATCAAATTAATTATTAATAACAGATATATAATTAAAATTTACGTAATACATACATAGGATTATAACCAATCGAAAAAAAAATCGAGGGCTATGGAGGGTGTCCGGACCACTAGGACATCCCCCCCCTCCTTGTGTGCGCCACTGTTAGTGTTGTGAAAGCACCAAAGAGCGAAGGGGCGATCGATCTGAAAGCACCCCAGGAGCGAAGGGGTGTTTGACCCGAGGAGCGCCGAGTGCCGCTTATTTCCTCTTTACTGCAGTGGCAACAGAGGGAGGTAAAGCGCTCCGAAAGGAGAGAGGGAATTCCTATAGATGCGTTTGGAGGAAGCAGACGGCTATGAGTGTGCGCGATAATATTTAACCTTTATTATGCATCCATGTAAGTAGCTTAATAAATGTTTTATTTAAATTCAGAAACACTCGTTACCACATCATTTATTTCGCACTTGGTTTATAGATTTGTAAATAAGTTGTTAGAATTGAACATTTTCAAGGTATTTTGGGGAAATGTATTGTTCTTCAAATAGAAAGAAGTCATCGAATTGGTGACATATTAAGCTGATACATTGAATTTTATTTAACAAATCACAAAATGTTTTCTTACGTGTTTCTCAAACGCTTCATCTACTTCTTGGATCAATTTCTCCTGCCACTCTGGATTCGTTGCCAAACAATATGCTACAAAAGTGAGTACTGTCGCCGTAGTTTCGTACCCGACCAGAAAAAACAGGACACATTGCGCTAGTATTTCAATCTCTGAAAGCTCTGGATAGAAAAAAAAGTGACATGTTAATTAATTTCGCTCTTAAAATGCTCTTAATTTAGATAGAAATTAAGAACCAACATTTTATGGATACATACGTATTCAATTGGGGATATTGTTATTGTAAAAAAAATCATGAAAAAAGCTCATACCCACAGAGATGCAATGATTAATTTTAACAGGTTTAAAGTACATAAGTTTTCTTTTGAATCAACCAAATAAGAAGTGTCAAGAGATAACGAAAAGTAATTATTGCAACATCTTATAAGAAAGTAAAGCTCGATTTATAATAGTAGAGCATAGAGTTTGTTTGAATTGTGTAGCGCATAGGTGGGGAATGCGCACCATCCATGTGGAGCCTTAATACAGCTAGATCTTGTATTAATAGATATTCATTTGTTTAGATTGCAACAATTTGAAAGTTTATAGATTTAAATAAAGAACTCTATTAATACAAGTATTAGTGGTTAGTGATATTCTTAACTAATTGTACAGTTCAAATAACAGAGCTGTTCCGTATTGGGTTTTTATCTTCTTTGCGGCGGAACTCTCCGCAAATTAGCAAACCTTGTAATCTCTCGTAGACAGAGTAAAAAAGGCAGTTCGCACTTCCGAAATAAAGCTATGAGAGATACAGTCCGCATTCTTCTTTGATCCAGCCTAATACGCTCTCCAACATTTTGGTCCTTTTCGGGCCGGAAGTATTTCTGATGAGCAACTAGTTCACCCGCAGTTTCTTTGGTTTGTAGATTTTACCGTTAATCATTCTGGCTGGATCATGACATCTAGCAAAACAGAAATTACTACGTTAAACCGCAAACGCGGTAATATCAAATGCCAGCTTACGAAAATGGCGAACGCTTTACAGAAACAAATTGACCTATCGATACCTGAACTTCAAGCCAAACTGTACATTGTGTTAAAATTAGAGGAAAAATTCGAACAATTAAAGAGCGACTATTACAAGATCACCAATGAAACGGAATACGCTTACGCCGAGTCAGTTCTGAATTCAATGGAGGATGATCTGCAAGATTTTGAAGTATGTCTGAAGACGTCTATTAATAAATTTAAATATGGTGCAGAATCTCTTTGTCAATACTCAACAATAGTCAGCCTACAGGCTCCCAAATAGAACTACCAAAAATTCCTCTTCCAACTTTTAATGGGAAATTTGAGGAATGGGGTTTATTCAATTATAATCTCATAAATGAAAATTCTCAGCTTTCTGATAATGAAAAACTACATTATTAGCGTGGCGCTCTGAGGGGAGATGCTAAGATAATTGAAACTTTTAATGATTTTTTTTCACTTTTTAAAGCTATTGAACAAAGAATCGAAAATAACAAAGTTGTTGACTGTCATATCAAAAATATTCTCAATTTGCAGGCAATGAAACACGAGTCCTCTAGAGATTTGCGCATCCTATTAGATAATATTAAGAAAAATCTTAAAACTTCGAAAGAGATAAATTATCAAACGCGTTATTATTAAATGTGGTTCTGGATAAATTAGATCGGGAAACAAGAAAACAATACGAACTAACATTAAAAGACGATGAGGTTCCTGATTTTGATGCGTGTTTGGAATTTCTGGAGAGAAGATACCAAATTTTAGGCAGCATTAATAACAACATTCCGAAAAAATTAAATTATGAACGATCAAAATCCTTTGCTATTAAATCTAATATACCAAAGTTTTGTAATGTCTGTAAAACGCAAACGCACGCATTGTATCAATGCCATAAATTTAAAGCAATGAGTTTGATTCACAGAACTGATTTGGTTAAACAACTTCGAGTTTGCACTAATTGTTTAAGTGAATTTCATGCTGTGTCAAAGTGTAATTCTAAAAATCTTTATTTTGTCTGTAAGCAGAAGCATCAAACTTTGCTTCATAAATATTCAACGCCATCAACTAACTGCAAAGCTGACCTTGAAATATTGGAGCCTGACACGTATTTTTCACAAGTCGTAAACCATTCGGAACCACTATCTCCTTCGGAGAACGGTCGCGTTTCATTCCATACTAATAGAAATAACAGTATTTTGATTAACACTGCAATAGTTTATGTGAGAGATTCTGAAGGAATCAGACAACCTTTGCGTGCTATTTTAGACTACGATTCAGAAGCTTTCGAGTGGCCGCGGTAGCCGAGTGGTATAGGTATCGGATCGTGGCTTGCCTGGTCACGAGTTCGATCCCAGTACCACTAAAGACCCGCCGTGTAGGGCAGCGATGCACGTTAAATCTGTCGAGAGCTGAAACGTCCTCCCGTTGGTGTGGTGTGGTAGTTAGGAGAGAGGGGTGCCAGCTCAGGTGTCGTCCACGTCACTTGACCATGGTTCAAAATTACGTGGTCCGTCGCCAAAAGCCCTCGTGTAGCTGAACAGTGCGACGTTAATATTAAATCAATCAATCAGAAGCTTTCGAATTACAAAAAGAAAAGATAAACATTGCGATCAGTGGTTTGATGACGCATCTATTTACATAAGAAAAAAGAATTCCACTCAAATCTCAAACGCTAGGAATGACTCGCAGAGGGAAATTCACTTATTGCTTGTGCTATATATAAAGATAAGTAACTTCTCTCCTTCTAAGAGAATTAATATTGCGCATTTGAATATTCCTAGTAATATACATCTGACCGATACAACTTTTTATATTCCTCAGAGAGTAGATTTGTAGTTAGGTTGTTTGCGTTTTTAGAAGGGGATAAAATTAGGATTGGGAATGATTTAATTCTGCAATAAGGCTGTTTTGGTACCTAGTTTCGGGTAAAATTTCAGACTCTAATTTAAATATTTCGACAAAGCGTTGCTTTTTGGCTAAAAACTTGGAAGCTTTAAACAAAACTCTTGCTAACTTCTGGGAAATAGAAGATGTCGAACCTCAGGAAATTTGCAATAGGGATGAATTGATTTACTGCACCGAGCATTTCGCAAAAACGCATACAAGAAAGGCAGATGACAAATACGTTGTTTCTATGCCATTGAAACCAGAATTGCCTGAAACTATTTTGGGAAATTCTAAAATGATTGCATCTAAAAGGTTAGATCAGCTATGGACACGCTTAGAACGCGACCTTACTATGAGAGCACTTTACTCAGAATTCCTAAACGAATATGTATCTTTGCATCACATGAGGGAAGTGAAGGAGGATTCCAAGTCAGAGGCAGGGTATTATCTTCCTCATCAGGGCATTTTACGACCGGACAACATGACAACTAAACTGCGTGTCGTTTTTTACGCTAGCGCTAAAACAACTAGCGGTTATTCCTTAAATGATTTATTGTACAAAGGAGGTGTGCTTCAAGAAGACATGTTCTCAATTCTTATTAGATTCCGCAAACACATTTCCGCCTTCACCGCAGACATAAAGCAGATGGTAAGAATGTTTGAGCTAAATGAATCTCAGACCAGGCTTCAAAAATCTTGTGGGAAACTAGCAAGACATTTTCTACTAAAATATATGAATTGCGAACTGTCACATACGACACAGCAAATGCTCCGTACTTGGCAACCAAGGTTCTGCAGCAACTCGCTTTAGATGAGGAAAAGAACTTTCAAAGAGGAGGAATAACGCTGCAAAAGTGGTGCTCGCACCTTTCTCCAACAACTGCGCAGGAAGAATTTCCTTTGACAGAAATTCCGAAGAAATCCAGGTTAAGACTCTGGGCATAATTTGGATCAGTGTAAGTGATACCTTTACTTACAAAGCCAACGTCAGTCTTAATCGCAGCTATACCAAACGAGATGTCTTGTCCCAGATCGCCCGCATTTACGATTTATTTGGACTTCTTGGTCCTGTCATTTCCAAAGCTAAAATTTTTATGCAACAGCACTGGCTGCTTAAATTAGACTGGTATGAAATACTTCCTTCAGATATTTCGCAACAATGGGAGAACTTCGTTAAGGCACTACCTGACTTGGAAAAAATCAAAATACCCAGATGTTTTCTAAAGATCAGTGCCATCAGTGTAGTGGTTCATGGCTTTGCAGATGCTTCCTCTAAAGCTTATGGTGCAGTTATTTATATGCAAACAGTATCTATCGCTGAGGAATCAAAGTGCCAACTCTTGTGCAGTAAATCACGTGTAGATCCGACCAAGCTCTTCTGTCAAAGCTTACTCGCAAGGTCATATCAGCTCTAAAGATGCAGATAGAGTCCGATCAGTTGTGGTCAGATTCTACAATCGCTCTCGCATGGATTAATACCCCTCCAAACCAGCTCAAGACCGTCGTCAGTAATCGAGTGTCGCAGATCCAGCAGCTATTCAAGGATTTCCAGTGGAAGCATATCTCATCAGAGGTCAACCCAGCCGATGTCCTTTCTCGTGGATTGGATGTAAAGGAACTTGCAGCTAACGATGATTTGTGGTGGAAGGGTCCTGATTGGCAGAACATGGCTGTAGCTGCTCCTAACAGCTTACGAGTTTCCAGTACCGTGACTGACCAGTGTTTTACCAACGAACTTAAACCTATGTCTAAAGGGACTTTGAAGTTAAATATAGACTCTAATTTTATTGATAATTTTCTTGATCGTACAAATAATTTTCATAAACTAATTAGAATTTTAGCCTTTATTTTCAGGTTTATTAAAAATTGTAAAACTGGTGTAAAACACAAACCCTTCCACTTATTCTTGAAGAATATGGTTTGGTAGAGATATTCCTTATTAAACGTTTTCAAGTAGGATATTTTTTCTGCAGAAATGGCTTCCTTAAAAAAGGGATCTTCAGTTCCGTAGTCAAGTAAGCTAAAATTTCTTAATCCCTTTATTGATAGAGAAGGTTTAAGGGTGTGTAGGAGGTAGAATTTCCTACTGTAATGTCAGTTGGAACCAAAAACACCCTATAATTCTACCTCTGGGCAATAAATTAGTCAAACTTATATTTCAGTATTATCACAAACATGATTTTCAACTGGGCCAACAAGCTCTATTAAATATTGTACGTTTAAAATATTGGGCTCTTGGTGGTAGAGACGTAGCACGAAGAGTAGTTCATGAATGTGTAGAATACTTCAAGAATAATCCAGTTATCACCAATCAAATCATGGGCGATCTTCTTCCCGAAAGAGTAACGCCAAGTTCGGCTTTTCAAAACGCAGGACTAGACTTATGCAACCCATTTCAAATCAAATATAAGGGACAGAGAAAGGATACATTTCAGAAAGTCAATGCGGTTATATTTGTCTGTATGGCAACTAAAGCAGTTCACCTAGATTTTGTTTCAGATTTGACTGTCAACGCTTTGATTGTCACTTTAATTTTTTGCACGTCGTGGCAAAAGTTGAATTCTTTTAGCAATAATGCTACGAATTTCATTGGAGCTTCAGCAGAACTGAAGCATCTATATAAACTTGTCATAAAAGATGAAACCATTGCAAGCCTGTTTGCCTCAAAGGGCATCAAAAGGAAATTATTGCCACCTAGGGCACCCAATTTTGGTGGCCTCTGAGAGGCGGGTGTAAAAACCTTTAAGTATTATTTCAGAAGAGTGGTAGGCCCCGCACAAAACTAACGCTGGAAGAATTTATAATTGTAATAGTTCAAATTGAGAGAATCCTCAATTTCCGACCTCTCACTCCCTTGTCATCTGATACAGACGATTTCCAAGTACTAACTCCAGACCATTTCCAGATAGGAAAACCTATAAATGCTATCCCTGAACCAAACAAAACTGATAAAGTGGACAACCTTCTTAATAAGTGGCAGAAAACTCAAACATTTGTTCAAACAATATGGAAAATCTGGCAAAACGGCTATTTGAGCCATTTACTACAGCGAACCAAATGGATGCTTAAGCAACCCAATATTCTCCCTGGTATGATGGTTTTAAGGTATCCGACTACCCTAAAACCATGATTTTTTTCAAAAATCGGCAAAATTTTTTATGATTTTATTTTATAGACCATTTTATTATCTTAATAACAATATCAAGTACTTTATTTTTCCTCCACTAGAACAAAAACTACAAGCGTTTTAGTAAAAGCAAATGCCATAACTTTACACAAGATGTCAAACTTTTAAATGCGTTTTTACGCGAAACGTGTTTTTTTCGAAAAACTCAAACGGGGACCGCGATTGCTCAAAAAGTTTTGAAAATAATTAGCTGAAATTTTTTGCTTATGTTCTGCATAACAGTAGAAGTGTTTTGATCTTCAGATTTATCAATAACTGTTTTATTTCAAAATTTGCAGCTCTTTATGTGAATATAGTCAATGTATTTTTAAGCAATTTCGTATACTGACTTAGATAAAGTGCTCTAGTTTTTGTAAAAATTAAAATATTTCTTATCGTGAAGATCACTTCAAACAGGAATAACAAAGTAACACATCAAAATTGAAAAATTGAGAATTTGTTCATAAAATCTTTGTAGAGAGCGGGCCCCGTTTATGTAATTTTTCGTACATTTTTACTACTTTTTTCCCATTTTAATAATAATAATTTTTTTTTTTCTTTTACCAATTTTAGGATTTTTTCCTTAAAATATACTATATAAATATAAAAATCACAAAAAGATCTCCATATTTCCTTTTTTTCAAAAAAAAAAGTTGTCGCAAGTAGTCGGATACCTTAATTAAAGACCCTCAACTCACACACACGACCTGTAATTGGTCATTGGGTAGGATTATTAAGTCTATTCCAGGCCCTGATGGAAACGTCAGAGTAGTTGATGTACGTACGCCTAGAGGTAACTACAGGAGACCTCTTTCAAAAATTTGTATTTTGCCAATTAAAGACAATCTTAGCAAAACAACTAACTGCATTTCAGTGCTAATTTTTTTTTTCGCGTATTTTTACGTAACTTTTAATTTTATAATTAATTTTAACTTGTATTTGCTCTTATTTAACTCTTTGTATTTATATTGTATAATGTTACTTTTTATATGTAATATATATATAGTTGAAATGTCATATTTCAACTCCACGCGGGATATTCCGCATTGTGTTTTTATCGCCTTTGGCGACGGAACTCTCCTCAAATTGGCAACCCTTGTTATCTCTCGTAGCGAGAATAAACAAGGCATTACGCACTTTCGCAATAGAGCTATGAGAGAAACAGCCCGCATTCTTCTTTGATCCAGCCTAATACGTCCTCCAATAAGAACATCATCCAATGTATAACTGCAACACTCTACCGAACGTATTAAATAATATCTACACACAAAACTATGTTCTTATTGTTAATGTTGTAAGAAAACACCTGTCGATTTGTCTCTTGCCATACTTGTTGTACCTGCTAGTTATTGTTATTCTGCGACTTTATTAAAACTTGGTGTTATAGCTTTTTTTTATCAAGTAAAAACTTTCTTAAGATATTATTTAATTTTTTTTGTTGTTCTTTACCCATCATGTCAAACTACAAGAAAAAAATTAATCGAAGGAAATCGAACATTTAATATAGAGTTGAGCGTTCAATTTATTCTTCATTTCTGTAAAACACAAAATAATATGTTTTGCTTTGCGATGTGGATTAAACTACTTTTAATAGAACGAATGCAAGTAAATAATATTTGATACATTAAGAACATACATTCTTCAATCTAGAAGGTGAATCTTGATAAACTACACTTTAAGAGTTGGAAAAAACCGTCAAAAAAGGTGTGTGTCTTTGCGACTTCCTTCATCACTGATTAATTTAAGTGTGTCCTTTTATAGTAAGATGTTTGGGGACACTCTTTAGTGCAAATACAAATGGCCATACGAATGAAATTTGTTATGCTGATATTAGAGAATGATGGGGAGCACCTCGAGGTGAATTTTTGAAATTCGTTTAAAATATTTTTAAATTCAATGTTGAAGATGTTCTTAATATATATACATAATATTGGAGGCTTAGTTGTCGAACAAAACGTCGCAACATTTACATTCTCGCTTCATCTGAAGGGTGTTTATCAAGATAAGTGATTTTGTTTCAAAGGCCTGAAGTAATTAGACTTGGAAGAAAGTTTAGCGCTAAAAACCATTTAATTTCGATTTTTTTCTTGAAATTATTCTTATTCATCAATTCAAGCGTCACATCATTTACATTGTACAGTAACGGAACACGCGGCAAGATATACCAATGTTTTAAAAAAGAACGTGAAAATTTCAAACAAGTAATTTTGTATACGAAGGAAGATTATCGCTTTGCTGTGCATAATTCTAGTGCATATTACCTAGCATGAAGTCGGGGTTCATTTTTGCTTATGGTACCACGGAGTTAGTTTGAAATAAGTCATATTTATCGATAATATTAACATTTAGTATTTGTGCAAGCCGGATAGTTACATTTTATTTCAAAAATTTCCCTAAGGGTATGAATGAGACAATTGCAAATAAGAGTATCAGTCATACTTGAAACTCGTAATAGTTATTGAAATAAATATAAAAAGTTGGCAGTGAGTTAATCTGCGGGATGAAAGGGAAATTTAAATTACGTTAAAAGTATAACGGAATCAATTATGCGTTAATTCGTTTTTTACAGAACACAAATATTGTTACGACTTTTGTGTAAATAGTGTAAATAATTTGTATTTGAGTGTTTGATGAATTTATATTGCTCTGTTATATTTATTTCATGTTAAAATTGTACTATTCATATGCAATGCCACCCTTTACGTTATAGTGGCGATTCAATGAGAACTTGGCGAGATCTTGGCGGCCAATTTAGCAACCATTTTCTTGATTAAACTAGCCATGATTGACCATGAGTCTTGATTAAACTAGCGAGTAGTGAGGATTGTTTTGACTACAGATTAGCTCGGCTGTGCTTGTGAAAAATCTTTACTTATGTGTATTTTTAAATACTGATTATTGTGTTTGATTGCCGTTGAAGGTGTGAAGATCTTCAGATATTTACCCTGTGAATATTGCCCCTGAATCCTGTATTGAAAGAATTGGATTTTTGATAATAAATTCGCATCATTCTTAAAGAACTGTTTATTTTATTTGTGATTATTTTACATAAAATTCACGAACCCAGATCTACGTAATAGCTTGGTGTCAGAAGTGGGGTTTTATGCCAATAACAAGAGCGATGGATGAGCAACTGAAGGCTCTGTTGGAAGGCATGAATGCCTTGAAAAGCGGCCGAGAAGAAACTAAGGAGAGAATGGAGAATATATGCAGAGAAGCCAAGAAGAGATTAAGAATGAGTTGAAGGAGAGAATGGAGAAAGGCCAGCAAAAAAATGCAGAAAGGTCAAGAAGAGCTGAGAAATACTTTAGAAAAGAAAATCGATAGCGTGGAAGAAAAAATAGCATTGAAAGTTGAAGAATAGATTGCAGTAGTTGAAGAGAAGATAGAGAAGAAAGTAGGGGAAGAAATAGGAAGAATTAAAGAGCAAGTTGAAGAAATAGGAAGAATTAAAGAACAAGTTGAAGAAATAGGATGAATAAAAAAGCAAGTTGATGAAAGAATTGAAGAAGTCGCTGGAAATTTTACCCAGCGATTTGAAGATCTGGAAAAGAAGCTTTTAGCTTGCGGGAATACAAAGAATGAAAGCAAGTTTACACCTGTTTCTTCGGTATCTAAGACTGCCTCCTCTGACTGCCTCACCAGTGTCTGTGAAACTCTCCACCTATGACGGAAAAACCAACTGGGAGAAATATAAGACTCAATTCTCCATAATTTCTGAAGCCAATGGATGGACTGAAGGGGTGAAAGCATGTCAGCTAGCAGCATCCCTTAGAAGAGAAGCTCTTGAAATATTGCAGACTCTTCCCAACACAGAGCGACTGAATTTGAACTCCTGTATAATGCTCTGGATCTTTGGGTCGGCCAGAAATACTCCAAGGACTACGCACGTCTGCAGATGAAAACAAGACTCCAGAAAACCGGAGAAAGCTTGCAGGAGTATGCTCCGAAGTAGAAAGGCGCACCAACTTGGCTTTCTCTGACCACCCAGCAACTGTGCGAGAAGTAATCTCTTCGCAGTACTACGTGGACAGCCTGAAGGATGGGGAAATCCAGAGGGCTGTAAGAATGGCATATGCCCTAGATCTTAAATCTGCCCTGTTATATGCCCTGAAATTGGAGGCTGCCAATGAAGCCAGTTGCAGAGACCGCCATTCCATCCGAGGAGCTAGAGTGACTGCAGATGCGCCCTGTGATTCTCCATGGATAAAGGAGATTGAAAAACTAAGAGAGGAAGTTCAAGAATTAATTGCTCAACGTCAGAATTTGAGGAGACGTAGAATCTCGTGATGGGGATGCGGTGGAGCAGGGCATCTGAGAAGTAGCTGCCCTCAAATAAATAAAAAAGATTGCAACATCAAGTGCTGGGGGTGCGGTTGAACCGGGCATGTAAGAAGTAACTGCCCTTGAGTAAATCAAGAAGATCCTTGCCGTACAAGAGTAACAGAATTAAAGAAAGTGTGCAGCAACCGAAAAAGATCAGCAGATGAAAATGGAGACTTCCGTTCGAAAAGACCCTGTTCGGAGAGCAGCAAGAATCTCTCATACAGCTTGAGAGTTGAAAAGAAATGTGGCGTGATACATCCAGTAGTCCGCCAAGTCACAACGCCATCGACATCGGAATTAGATCCTTGGAGTGATGACAGGGTCTGAAAAAAAACAACTGGCAGATCCGGAAATAAAACCAATCATAAAATTCAAAGAGTCGTCTGACGAAAAGCCCAGACAAGACATCGGCAAGACATCGCCTTTTTCCATCCTACAACGAAGAGTTACTGGGCGCTTTGGGACTATCTCCATCTGAGAAATGGTGTTTTATATCGAAAATGGGAGTCTGACGACGGGAAGACATTCAGGTGACAATTAATACTCCCAAAGACAAGAGTTTCAACGGTCCTTAAGAGAACAGGGACATCATATACTTTCAAATAATCGATTTTTCAATTTTAGTTCTAAAAAATAGTGCTTATTTTTCTGAATCTAAAAATGTATAATACTTATATGTTTGTTGATAAAATAGCCCTAAAATATGAAAAATAAAAATGTAAATAAATGACCACGCCCCTTTGAACTTTAAATATGTAGTTTCCCCTGTGTTTTATCTATATTAACTTTTGATTGTTTTTCGTTTGAATGTTAACCCCGCTACTTTTTAGCCACGCTTGTGCGTGAGCTATTGTTCCAAGCTGTGTGACAAAATTTCTTACTTTAAATTTTGGTTTATGGCAATGTTTTGAACCGAGTTCGTCTATTCCGAAGTTTCTTGTGGCATACAACTACTTAATTTTACATTAATTTTCGTAAGAAATATTTATTTTTACTTATAATTATTAATATTCATAAGATTTTAAAAGTATCTTAACTTTTTTAAACGAGTAATTATGCCAAGAATAAAAAAATTTGGCAGAAGGAAGTATAGTAGCAATCAACATAAAAAGTCTAAATCGAGTGAAGAATTGCTTTTGAATCCCGTGGAAAGTGCTTCTAGGAGAAAAATTAAAATACCGGATTTACTACAAGAACAAGATTCTCAAAATGTAAACATAATCGTTGAACTGGATTTATTATCTTCCCTTATGAAAAATCTCTTATGTTGTAAATATTGCTGTTCTTCAGAGAAAATTGAGCTGAGAGAAGATTTAAAAAGTCGTAGAGGTTTAGCTGTGAGTTTGGAAATAATTTGTCACAACTGTGGAGAATCGACGAGCACAATGTCATCAAAAATATCAAATAAATGTTATGATGTTAACCTAAGATTGACATATGGAATGAGAGCTATTGGAAAAGGTGGAGCTGCTGCTCGAATATTCTGTGGGCTCATGAATTTGCCTCCACCACCTGCAAAGTTTGAACGCCATAATTCTTTGTTTTTAAATGTTTTAAAAACAATTAGTGAAGACTCCATGAATGCAGCTGTTCACGAAGCAGTCATAGCGAATGATAATAATTCAAATATAGCTGTGGCTGTGGATGGCACATGGCATAAAAGAGGCTATTCTTCATTAAATGGAGTTGTATGTGCTACGTCTGTTGAGAACGGAAAGGTTATCGACTTTGAAGCTCTCACAAAATATTGTTCTTCATGTAAGGGCAAAAAAAAAAAAAAAAAACCATGTGAAAATTGTGCTAAAAATTACGAAGGATTCAGTGGGGAATGGAATGTCGGGGTGTTAAGTATATTTCAGCGATCTGAATCATCACGAAAAGCATGTTATACGCAGTATCTTGGTGATGGGGACTCAAAAGGATTTCTTACTATAAAAGAAGCAAAAGTATATGGCGACACAGAAGTTGAAAAATTAGAATGTGTTGGCCATGTGCAAAAGCGTATGGGCACAAGGCTGAGAAACATTCTAAAAATGAGCAAAGGCATTAAGCTATCAGATGGGAAAAATATTTCGGGACGTGGACGGCTAACGCTTAAAGAAGTAGACTCAATCCAACATTATTATGGGCTAGCAATCCGTAAAAATTTGTCATCTGTGGAGGACATGAAAAGAGCCATATGCGCTATTTATTTTCATAAACTAAGTACTGAGGATAATCCTCAACACGCTTTGTGTCCTCTTGGTGAGGATAGCTGGTGCGGTTATAACCGTAGCATTGTTACGGGGAATTTTATATTCACAAGCATTCTTTACCTGAGTCAATTTTATTGAAAGTGAAAAAAGTGTTTCGGGATCTCACAGAGAAGGACTTATTGAAAAAGTGCCTTCATGGAAGAACACAAAATCCCAATGAAAGTTTTAACAAATGTATTTGGGAGCGAATTCCTAAAACAGTTTTTGTTGGCATTGAAACTTTGAAATTTGGAGTTATGGATGCTGTAATTTGTTTTAACGATGGATATGTAAGTAGGATAAAAGTCTTTGAAGCTCTGGGCATTAAACCAGGATACAACACGGAACGTGCCTTACTTATAATTGATAACAAACGAATTTTTTGAGGCTGAACGTATAGTAAATAAAGTGTCATTGGAAGCCAGAAATAAAAGGTCTTTAAAAGGAAAATGGATAAACAGAATTTAGATGAAGAAAATGAATACCAAGCAGGGAAATATTAATCAAATCTATAATGTAAGGAGAAATTTTTTTGTTAAGTTTTATTATATTTTTTTTCTCGAATGTTTAATATTTTTAAATTTAGGTACACTTTAAAAAACTATTGTAGCATATTGTTTGAAACCTTTTATATATCTAAACAGGATACATGTGCATACAGTGAACAAAATATCTTTTAGTATGTGTCTAATTTTTTGAAAATTGATTTTATATGTAAAAAAAAGAAAATTAAGATTTTCATAATTTTAAGGTTTTTATGATTATTTTTAAGAAATTATGCAATTATATATATAATTAGTTAAAAAACAGATTCACTATGTTTAATATGTTACTTTATATATATTTGTAAATTTTTTTGTATATTCAAAGAATATTTTTGTAAGAAATGGTACCTATACATGAAAATATGCATTACAAGATCTCGAAAATTATGTTCATGTTAACTAAAACAAAGGGAAAAAAACATATGAATTTAAAATTACTTTTGTAACTCTAGAAAATGGTTAAGGATTATTATTAGTCATATAAAAATAGGCAAAAAAATACTAATTAAGTGTATAATATGTGAAAATATTGTTTTTTTTAGTTTTTTCACTTTTTCTCAAAAGCATATTTTTTTGCATTTAGGTACATTTTTTAAAAAAAACTATTGCACTGTATGATTCCTGATTTTTTATACTTCTATACAAGATGCCTAAGCATATAGTGAACCTAATTTTTTTTCTATTAAAATAGTGCCTAATTTTTTAAAAATTGTTTTATGCATAAAAAAATCAGAAAAATAAAAAAATTTCAAATTTCAAAGTTTCATAATTTTTTTAAAGAAACTATACTAAAATTTTACTAAAAAAACAGTTTCACTGTATTTTATGTATTGTTTTATATATGTGTAAAAAATATTTTGCATAAAAAAAGGATACTTTTTTAAAAATGGTACCTAAACATAAGTATATATTACGAGTTCTCAAAAATTATGTATTACTTAAATTAAGTAGTAAAAAAAACTTTTGGAGTAAAAAGTTATTTTTGTAGTTCTACAGAATAATTAAATTATCTTTATTATAGACATAAAAAAATCTAAGCTCTATTGGAAATTTTAAATGATATATGTCTCATAAACAAAGGGTCTTAATTTTGGCATTTTACTCTTTCGAGCATGTCCTGGTTCCCTTAAAGAACTCTATGGCAGTCCAACTGGAGGTCATTTTGGTCTTATAAAGACCTTACAAAAAGTTCGTGAACGCTTTAACTAGAACAATGTGCGTAGTGACGTGGAAAAGTGTTGTCGCATTTGTGATCCCTGTGCTGCCCGCAAAGGTCCCAGGAAACGCACTAGAGGAAGACTGCAGCTGTATAATGTGGGAGCGCCTTTCAGACGAATAGCTTTTAACATCCTAGGTCCACTTCCGAGATCTTCAGAGGGCAACAACATCCTGGTTGTCATGGACTACTTCACTAAGTGGCCTGAAGCCTATCCTATTCCCGACCAGGAGGCCTCGACTGTTGCAGAGGATTTAGCTCAACACTGGATCTCACGATTCGGGGTCTCTCTACAATTGCACTCCGATCAAAGAAGAAACTTCAATTCTGCAGTTTGCAAGAGACTGTGTGAATACTCGCCATCGAAAAACCCAGGACAACAGCTTTGCATCCTCAGTCTGACGGCATGGTAGAGAGGTTCAATCGGACCATCCTCAACAGCCTCTCTCTCCTGGTATCCAGTAATCAACAGGACTGGGACAAGAAATTTCCATTTTTCCTGCTTGCCTACAAGAGTGCCGTTTACGAGACCACCGGCTATTCCCCATCCCAGATGCTCTTCGAACGATATCTTCGCCTGCCTGCAGATCTTCTGTTCAGCCGGCCACCAGATGCAGCCTTGGCGCCTGAGGAGTATATTGAAAAACTCCATGCGCGGATGGAGGAAATTTATCATCTGGCTAGGGAAAGAATCGGCACATGGCTTCTGAGATAAAGACCCGATACGACGCAAGAGGAACCGGACACGACTTTCACGAAGGCGACAAAGTGTGATTATGGAATCCAAAACGTCGCAAAGGGCTCTCTTCAAAGCTGCAGACCAACTGGGAAGGTCCTTACACAGTCCTAAAAAGACTGAATGACGTTATGGGGCGAATACAGAAATCACCACACTCAAAATCGAAGGTAATACATTACAATAGGCTAGCGCCTTATCTTGGCCAGGATGAATAAGATCATTAAATTCAGACCATGGTCATTAAATATTTTGTAAATGTAAATTATTTCTCTTTTATAATTCCTTAGTTTTATTTTAGTTTTGTAATTCATGTATTGTGAATTTATTTGTTTTGTATATGCTGTTGTATTAATCTATTACTTTATATGTGATTATTATGTGAGTAGTTTGTCTGTAAATAGGTACCTCTTACTCAGGGATTGTATTGCCGGGGACGTGCAATCTTTGAGGAGGAGACAGTGTTACGAATATTGTGTAAGAAGTGTAAATAATTTGTATTTGAGTGTTTAATACATTTATGTTACTCTATGTTATATTTATTTCATGTTAAAATTGTACTGTTCACATGCAATGCCGTCCTTTACGTTATAATGGCAAATCAATGAGAACTTGGCGAAATCTTGGCGGTAGAGCCAAGTTGGTGGCCAGTTTGGCGACCATTTTGGCGTCATTGGCGACCATATTTGCGAGTTCAAAATCCCCTAGAATCTTCTAGAAGGCAGTGGATCTCTCCACTAATGTCACGAGCAGTTAATATTTCTGGAAGTTTCTGTCGCGCCTGTAAAAAGATGGTCACCGGTACGGCGGTAAATCTTGATTAAACCAGCGAGTAGTGAAGATTGGTTGACTAGAGATTAGCTCGACTGTGCTTGTGAATAATCTTTACTTACGTATATTTTTAAACACTGATTATTGTGTTTGATTGTTTTTGAAGGTCTGAAGAACTTCGGATATTTACCCTCTTAATATTGCCACTGAATCCTGTATTGAAAGGATTAGATTTTTGATAATAAATTCGCATCGCTCTTGAAGAACTGTTTATTTTCTTTGTGATTGTTTTGCATAAAATCCACGATCCCGGATATACGTAACAATATCATTCTTTAACAAAGTGGTATTTCTTCAATACATTTTAATGGGATAGCTACTTAAATTTAAGTTTTGTATACTTTGTTTTCCAAGAATCAGAGGATAATATAAGATATGTTATACGGATGAATTAAATTCAGAGTATTTTTTCTATCGGAAGTAATGCCTTATATTTTCCTGAAAAAAGAAAATGTTTTTTTTTGTTCTTATCTAAGCAAACTCTCCATCTCTAGAAAATTGGCACTTATTAAAGGGAAAAAATCTTTTATGCTGAAGGTTGTTAAGAATAAAAAAAAGGCTTGAAAAGTGATTGTTAAATATATATAGCTCACAAAAAACATAAGTAATATAAAAAAAGTTTTTGGTAAGTCAATTCCTACTTAGATCAACAAAGAAAAACCTTGTTTTAGCTACTTTTTATTAAATAGTTAACATTAATATAAATATGTTTATGCATATGAAAGAATCACAACATTAAGTGGTAATTAATTTTTATTCATTATCATTAAAATATCGTATTGTCATCCAAAAAAATCGTGTATATAAAATTTCAGTTCAACTGAGCGCTTTAAAACGTGAGAAAAAAAATATTTTAAAGTATTGACCCAAGTCGCTAAAAATGAAACCAACATGGCTGCATCTGTAATTTAAAGAATTGCATAAGCAGCCACGTAAATAATTAAATTTAATTTACTAAAACTAATTATTTAAATTCGTTTCAGTCAATTAATTTTAATTAATTATAATTAAATTATCGTAATCTTACGCCAAACAATAGTTTATAGAAAACTGCAGCTCAAATGAGCGCCTTAAAATTGGAGAAAAAAACCTTTTTTTGTTTAACACAAGTCGCCAAAATGGTCACTAAGTCTCCAAAAATGATGCCAACGTTGCAAGTTTCTTTTACTCATACAGTTATGACCTCCAGAATGCTTAGTGATGTATCAGGATAGCACAGTCTTAGATAAAATTCTATTCTGTTGTGTAAGAAATGCTCTTGCTCTTCTAAGTAGCATAAAAAAATGTTTCCGCGTTTAAAATTTATTTCGCCTCTTTTAATGAAGTTTTGGCTTCTTCGGTGTAACCCCTTGTAACGTCACTTCTCGAAAACAACAACATCTGGTGTCGGTTTCTTTGTAGATCCGACGCCCACACGTGCAGCTTCAGTTGCAGCGCAACCCCTGTTTGACCCCCCGAGGAATCTAGCGACCCGACCGGAAGATGAGGGGAGAGATGCTTTGAACTTGCACGCGAGCGGTGACCAACGAATCCTCCTCTCACAAAATAGTGGACTCTAACAATCTATAATTAATTTTAATAACTTTAATATGTATCATTTTGTAAATAAGTTTCAATAGTTGTGACGTAAATAAATTCCATATTTTAATTAACCAAGAATATCACCGTTATTTTTTCAAACGTTACAACTTAGAGTTTTGGTGGCAGCGGTGGGATAAAAAGTTAGCATTCAGGACCCGTGAGAGGAGGAAAATTTTGGATTTTTACGGACGGACCGCAACGCAGGGAGAAACAGAGATCTTCGGAAGAGCCGTGCTGCGATTCAATTCAGCTTCGGAGAAAGAGAGCGTCCTGCTCATAGAAGATCAAACTGATCTATAGTGTTAACGGCTAGTGTCCGAAGGGAAAGCGATTTTCGGAAGCCGTGCTGCGATTCAATTCAGCTTCGGAGAAAAAGAGCGTCCTGCTCAAAGATCAAACTGATCTATAGTGTTAACGGCGAGAGTGTCCGAAGGAAAGCGATTTTCGGAAGCCGTGCTGCAATTAAATTCAGCTTCGGAGAAACAGAGCGTCCTGCTCATAGAAGATCAAACTGATCTACAGTGTTAACGGCGAGAGTGTCCGAAGGAAAAGCGATTTTCGGAAGCCGTACCACGAGTGAATTCAAGGCTGGTCAAATTGATCACACTTATTGTTAAGAGTTCAAAACCACTAGTGCACATAATTTGCTTCTGACAGCAAGCTGAGTACTTCAAATGGGTGAGTACTGTTATATTTTTGAGTTGCAAACTGCATATTGTATTAGGAATTTTGGTTAAAGTGTTCTTTAGAAATTTTGAAATACTTAGTGTTTTTCTTGCATGGGAACAGTGTTATTTTGTTTCTAGAGAATTGTAATTGTATTTCAAGCATTGTGTGCAATTTTAGCTTAAGATTTATTGTGTTTTAAGTCTCTTGAATGATTTTGATTATTTTTAGTGTTAAGTTTTTCTTTGTGTATTTCTGTGTATGCATGGGACCAGTGTTATTGTATTAATAGAGAATAGTAACAATAGTGCAAAATTTAGCGTGACAATTATTTGATATTGTTTAAAAAATGGCTTTCCTTGGTAAAGGGAAAAAGCAAGACATGTTGCAACTTGCTGAGGAATTAGGAATAAATGCCACTTTACATATGACTGTCCCTAGCATAAAAATTGCAATCACTAACAGTGAAGGTTATGAAGAGGAATTTGTTAAAAATCTGTATGAGACTATCATTGCAAACGGAAAAAGATTGGAAGAGTTAGAAAGAGCTGAAAAAATGAGATTGGAAGAGTTAGAAAGGGCTGAAAAAATAAGATTAGAGGAGTTAGAAAGGGCTGAAAAAATGAGATTAGAGGAGTTAGTAAAGGAGCAGGCATTAAAAGAGAAAGAATTACAGCTGAAATTTGATTTAGAAAGGTTTAAAATAGAATCCGGATTTAGGGTAAACGATGAATCAAACGATTCTACAAATACATGTTCTGTAACCTCTAAATTAAACTTTAAAAAATTGATCCCAGATTTCGATCCTAAGCAGTCAGATATTAGTTTATATCTAGTGATCTTTGAACGCCAGGCTAAAAGGGCGTCAATAGAAAAGAAAGAGTGGGTGGGGCAATTATTGGGTTTGTTACCCCTAGAGATCGTGCAATTTATTGCTCGCGAACCGGAGGAACAAGCCGAAAATTACGATTATGTAAAGAAATTATTACTTAAAAGATTCAAGTTAAGTCCGGAGGTCTTTCGGCAAAAATTTGTCCAACACCAGAAAAATCCGATAGCACCTAGAAGGATTTCACTTTTGAAATTACGAATTATCTAGATGAGTGGCTGATTGGCTTAGAAATAAATACCTTTCAAGATCTTAAAGATCTAATGGTGGTAGATCAATTAAAAAAACGCGCCAATGCTAGTATGAAAGATCATTTTTTAGATAATTGGGCAAACCTTAAATCAGCTACTCAAATAGCAGAACTCTTTGATAATTATGAGGACGTCCGAAAGGTAAATTCGAAACCCATGGATAGGTGGGGCAGAAATCATAAAATTTTGACATACTCAGGGGTCAAGGAAAAAGAAAATAGATTTGGAAAAACTTCCGCCAGATTAGGAGCTTCTGTTCCGGAGAGTACTAGAGAGAGAACTTTTGAAAAACGCGTGATACAAAGATGTTATCATTGCAATATGCCCGGACATATAAAAGCCGTTTGCCCTAAATTAATAAAAAACAAAACGACGGAAACTCTCAATAATATTGAAGGAAATGAAAACCCAGATTTTCTTAATTCATATACAACAAAGGGCTCTGTGAATGGTCACGAGATAGACATTCTTAGAGATACGGGAGCGACAATAGATTTAGTATGTGCAAAATACATAAATCCTTCTTCTTTCTCTGGTGAAAATGTTTGGGTAAAACAACCCTTAAGCCCAGAATTAGTTTGTTTACCTTTGGCGGTCGTGGAAATTTCCGGAAATTTTGGAACGGTGCAGACTAAGGCAGCGGTTTGTGGAAATCACTTAAATCAACACGGTCGATATTTGCTTGGAAATAAAACGGCCGAGCTAATAAAAGGAAATTTAGGCTATAATTTCCTGCCAGTCGAAATATTGAATGCTGTCCAAACAAGGTCTCAAGTCAAAGCGGCTAGAGAAGAAAGGGGAATAGATAGTGGTGATGCTAAAAAAGGGGAAGATGAGGTTATAATTGGTTCTTCGGATGCAGAGGACGAAATTTTAATACCTGCACTCCAGGAATATGTTCCGGAATTAGCGCTGCTAAGGGTTACGCGAGAAAATTTAATCAATGCTCAAAAAAATAGCGAGGAGATTAAACCCTTATACGAACAGGCAGCCAGTCAAGTGCAGGTTAACAATCAGGTTTATTCGCTAGAGAAGGAATTATTGGTCAAAAATCGTGAAGATAAGTTAGGTAACGTGGTGAAGTTAATAGTAGTGCCGGAAGGGTTGCGCGACCCTATTAAATCATTGTGTCATGAGGGAACATCTGCACACCTGGGAATTACGAAATCCAAAGACAAATTAAACCGATATTTTTACTGGCCGAATTGCTATAGAGATATGGAACAGTTTGTAAAAACTTGCGATCAGTGTCAGAAGGCTGGGAAGCCCAATGATAAAAAAGAAAGCTCCACTAAAATTGGTCCCTGTTATTCAGGAGGTTTTTACTAAGCTAAATATTGATGCATGTGGGCCTCTCCCGATCACATCTAAAGGGAATCGATATCT
Organism: Trichonephila clavipes; assembly: GCA_019973935.1. Taxonomy (NCBI): domain Eukaryota; kingdom Metazoa; phylum Arthropoda; class Arachnida; order Araneae; family Nephilidae; genus Trichonephila; species Trichonephila clavipes. The sequence goes on from BMAU01017825.1 coordinate 423,945, forward strand.
TATCACGGCCATTTGCATGTCATCAAAATTCCCTGAAGCTATTCCGGTGTCTGATATTAGTTCCGTTAGTGTCACAGATGCGCTGTTAAACATCTTTAGTCGGATGGGGTTTCCCCGTGAAATACAATGTGACCAGGGTACTTCTTTTACTAGTGCTCTGACTACTGAGTTTTTGAAAGATTCGGAATACTTGTCAGGCATAGTTCTGTGTATCATCCACAGAGTAACCCTGTTGAGCGATTTCATCGAACGTTGAAACGACTCTTACGAGTCTTATGTTTAGATGCAGGCTCCGAATGGGACAAACATCTTCCGTCAATTCTTTTAGCGTTACGAACTGTATCGCACGAAAGTACAGGGTATACACCGTCAGAGTTGGTGTATGGGAAAAATTTGCGTACCCCAGAGACGTTAGTAATGGAACATTGGATGGAACCGGAAGAAGAGGGTGATCTCGTCACTGAATATATGTTTAAGTTAATAAATAGATTAAAAAGATGTCAAGAAGTAGCTATAAATAAAATGGAGGAAATGCAAGTTAAGCGGAAAACTTGGTATGACAAAAACGCAGTAAAACGTGAATTTAAGGATGGAGATTTAGTCCTAGTGTTAGCTACATCCAGAGCAAATAAATTAGCAGTGCAGTGGATAGGTCCTGGGACAATTTTAAATAAAATTTCGGAAACGAACTATTTAGTCGAAATCCCCGGCAGACGCGAAACATCTCAAATCTATCATATAAATATGCTAAAACCATATTACAAAAGGCCAGAACACGTTAACGTAATTATTAATGATGAAACAAAAAACTCTCTCGCAGACCAGGAGTTAGAAATCCCATACTTAGAAAACAATTATCTCATTTATGATTTCGAGGACGTAATCCAGGCTAGCGAGTTGAACAAACACCTTCACGACAAACAAATGGATCGACTGCGCGAATTATTAAATAAATACTCTAAATGTTTTTCAAACAATCCCGGTTTAACTAATCTGGTTGAACACGAAATCCAGTTAGTTAGCGATCAACCAGTTAGGACGAAGCCCTATCGAATGTCGCACCGACAAAATGAAATCTTAAAAAACGAAATTAACCGAATGTTAAAATTAGGAATCATTGAGGTAGGAGAATCGGATTACATGTCCCCTATGATTTTAGTTGAGGTAGCTGGGAAAGAACCTCGTCCATGTATAGATTACAGGAAATTAAACGGGATCATTAGAACGGAATATTTTCCTCTTCCGAATATCGAAGAACGCGTAGAAAAAGTATCGGCGGCTAAATTTATTACCGTCTTTGACTTATCTAAGGGATATTGGCAAATACCTTTGAGTAAAACAGCACAGCGATACGCAGCCTTCTGTACTAGCTTTGGTACATACCGACCCCTAAGGATGAGTTTCGGATTAAAGAATGCTCCATATTTCTTTAGTAAACTCATGGCTGAATTACTTAACGGACTAGAGGATTTCGTTGTCCCGTATCTAGACGATATCGCAATTTTCTCAGATACTTGGGAGTCGCATGTTAAACATATGGAAACGGTTCTGCAGAGAATAAAGAGAGCTAAGTTAACGATAAAACCTTCAAAGTGTAAGTTTGCGCAACAAAATGTCAAATTTTTGGGTCACATTGTGGGTCAGGGTTTTCGCACTCCTTCCGAGATCAAAGTTCAGGCTGTTCTAGAGTTCCCTACCCCTCGCACGAAAACCCAAATACGTGCTTTCTTAGGTATAGCGGGTTATTACCAAAAATATATAAATCTGTTCTCGGTAATCGCTGCTCCGTTGACGGATGCGTTGAAGGGAAGAGCAAAGAAGGGAGAAATTAAGTGGACGACCGAGTGTGAAAACGCATTTCGAGAACTAAAAGGGAAACTAATTGATAAGCCCGTCTTGTACGCGCCAAATTTTGAACGAGAATTCATTGTTCAAACGGACGCTTCGAACGCAGGTATGGGAGCAGTTTTAACCCAATTAACTGAACAAGGTGAGGAGCATCCAATCCTTTACCTGAGTAAGAAATTTTCAGAGGTAGAGAAGCGTTATTGTACGACGGAGAAGAAATGTGCTAGTATTGTTTTCGCAATTAAAAGGTTACATTATTACTTAGATGGAAATTCATTTTTAGTTATGACCGATCACAACCCGTTGGTGTGGTTGAATAGAAATGTTAGTTCTAACTCTAGATTGATGCGATGGGCTTTGGCTTTGCAACCATATAATTTTAGAATTGTACATCGGTCGGGTAAAAGTCACAAAAATGCAGATAGTCTCAGCAGATCGGTGATAGATAATTAGGGATTGTTAACAATGTTCTCTTGCTCATGAATAATAATTGTTGCTTATGTTTTTTAGTTAAAGGTTAATAATTGTATTAAATTTTATTTATTTACTAGTACTGTATATCATATCGAATGGAGATGCGTGTCAAAAGATAAAGCCATGAAAAGCAAATGTATTAATATGCTTAATTTTGTGTATAGGGTTTTAAAATATACATGAGTATTTAGTTTACGCAAGAGGCATATTGTGAAAAATATTTTGTGTGTAAGGTTGTACACTTCGCATATCATATCAACACATGTCGTTAGTATAATTTTATTTAAGTATTGTGGCGAAGAATATTTTATGTGCAAGGTCTTACACTAGCATTTGATATAACATGTTGTTAGTATAATTGATACTAGGCATTGTGATAGGAGTGTTTGTATTTTATTTAATGTATAGTATGTTTTCTTACATTGATTACATTGCTATTTCGTAATATGGATTTGTGTAAGTTCCCTAGCAAGAACACTCACTCACTAGAAATAAGTAATTCCAAATTTAGTTCAGCGTTTTCTTTAGTAATTAAAATTGCAGCTCAGAAATATAGTGGTGCTTGATGAAGGGATGTGTCGGTAATCTGTCAGTTGTCTCATCGTCATCCCATTAAACTTTTCTCAACGGAAAAGTTCCATAAGAGAGGGCGAGAGCTGTAACGTCACTTCTCGAAAACAACAACATCTGGTGTCGGTTTCTTTGTAGATCCGACGCCCACACGTGCAGCTTCAGGTGCAGCGCAACCCCTGTTTGACCCCCGAGGAATCTAGCGACCCGACCGGAAGATGAGGGGAGAGATGCTTTGAACTTGCACGCGAGCGGTGACCAACGAATCCTCCTCTCACAAAATAGTGGACTCTAACAATCTATAATTAATTTTAATAACTTTAATATGTATCATTTTGTAAATAAGTTTCAATAGTTGTGACGTAAATAAATTCCATATTTTAATTAACCAAGAATATCACCGTTATTTTTTCAAACGTTACACCCTTAACTGCCAATTAAAGTAACGTGATTCGCTCCCCAGTTCACATAGACGCGCATTTGCGGTGTATTGTTTGGTGGAAAAGAAAACGCACAAAGCAAATTTTTCTCTGAAATAAGTAAATGCTTCGGAAACAGTATCAAAGACATTTAGTTGCATTCCAAAGCCTCCGCGGTAGTTTTATTGATAACAGCGCTGTGATGAGAATTGTACCTTGGAAGAAGTGATGTATACGTCCGGCACTCAATGCATTGGCTCAGCAAGATGGATATATGAACCGGCGGCATTCAAGGGGTTAAAGACGATGCATTGTATTCGGGTATAAATTAAGGTCGTGTTTGTAAAATAATAAAAAAAATTTTTTTTTTAAAAATTAATACGAAGGTTACACGAAGTATTATTCCTCAAGAAATGTCGAAAAAACATAATTTAATCATTTGAAAATTGAAATAGACCAAATATAACGCAAATAAAATTTAATTTACGTGGTGACATTTGTGATCAAACATGCGTCTCAAAAATCGTTCCAAGGCTACACAGTACCATACAAATCTCAAACATATCGATTTTTGTTTTTAACATTTTCTTGTCGCCCAAATCATTATGCAGCTTGCCATCAAATTGCAGATATGATAATATATTAATTTTTCAGATATTTGAAGTTTTCTGAGCTTAGCTTTAGGTTCATAGTTAGATGACGTAGTCGACATCTGAGTTGGCACTCATCAAGTCCTCTCAGCACAAACGTAAGGACTTTGAGCTTATCATTTGTTATCTTGATTTTGTGAATCCAAACTATTTGATGAGATCAATACCTTAGATTGCACTCACAATAACAGCGGCATCACACTTTGTGTCATAAACATGTTTCGTGAATGTCAACTCCACTACATGATGTTAATTGAAAGTTCGGGAACCTAATTTATACTACACGTGAATCACTAGTTCATATTATCAGAATAGACCTACCGAAGTACGATTGTAGCAGTGGCCTAAATTCATTTGACGTCATAGTCACATGATCAATACAATAACATGTTTCCAGCTAATCAGTTGATGAGCCTCGCTGTTGCTTGCATTCGTTTTTCAAACATTTCTCTCAAATGAGTTCACCTTTGCTGACAAAAATAAATCACATAAGTAGACAAAATGTAACTGCTTTAAAAGTTTCCGAATAATACAAAAAAATTACATTGAAAAACTTCTTAAAATTTTTTTATATTTGCACATCTTTATCATCTTATCGAGTTTGAAATTATATTTAAATTTTACAAGTAAAACATCAAGCACATGTCTAATTCCAGTTTCGAAATCAATAGAAAACACGTGTTTGCGCTTATCAAGTGAAGACATGAATTTATCCTATAGTTGAACTAAAATAAAACAAATGAATACCCCTTCCAAATTTAGCTTCTACACTTCAATTTGGGAATTAAATTTAGATCAAACTAGAAACATGTTATGAAATTTGCGAAATCGGTACTCAGAATGCAACTATCATCCTATTATCAGTGATAAATTGGAACAACACTATTTAGTATTTAGCTTACTTTTGTACTTAGCTGTTGACAACAATGCACTGTTCGAGATGCTTCCAAAACGGTCAGTCTCGTCTTCAAATGCCTCCTGATTCACAGATTGCGCGCTTTCATCTGCGCAGTCCATGAGGATTTGCAAAAAGTCATTGTATCTCTGAAATGAGAAATCATGCCTTCATTAAGAACTTTCCATTCCTTAGTTGTACTTTAAAAAAAAATCTATTGCATTGTCTAAATATTTATCAGACCTCCAGATCTCTTTTTAGAAATACAATGAATAGCTATACAAAGGAAAATGTGTATGTATCGATTACTAGCATTAATATTAAGATCTCCAAAAAGCAAGATAATAAATATGTGGGAATATCTAAAAGGTAAATTCACTTACTTTTCCAGTTTTCTTTCTCTGTTTAATAACACTTCGTGTGACATCTCTGAAGAAATTGTCTCTGTCCCCTTTCATTGGGTTCTCGAAGAAAGGAATCATTTTAAACACCCACCAGGGAACCAATACTGCAAAAAAATTCATTTATCTCAAACGTGATTGAGGTAACGAATAAAAGCTAAAAGAGATCAATAAAATATTTATCGAATTGTTTTCGTTAAATCCGTTTGTCTTTGGTATAAATTGAAACTTAAAGTACTCTCTCGCAAAATAAAAACATTATGAAATTATTGTTGAAGGTTCTCTCGAGGATTTCCTTTGACTAATATCCTAACTTTAAAACGTTGTTTGAGAAACCTACTTTATGATGGAACCGTGATATATGTGAATATGTAATACTATTTAGGGCTGGAATTAATAGTTGAGGTAGGTTAGGAAAGGGTTTGAATAGGATTGGTGTTGAATACCAAGGTCATTGAATGTCAATAGAAAGATAAATGGAAGATCAGAAAAAATCTTAAAAAATTACAAATTTACTGAACTTAAGTGTTGTCGCCAGTTGGCGAGAATTCTTTGTATAGATTGCTCCGAGCCAAATGTTGTAACCTTTTTGTAAACAGTTCGAAAATTGTAGCGATCCCATATGGTTGGGTTCCGTTTCGCTTAGTAAAAATTATCAAATTTACAGTCCATTTAGTTATTTTAGTCAACATTTGGTCCATCGAGCCGAAGTTGTAGAACCTTTGTAGTATCGTTAGAATTAATAGTAGTATGTCTAAAGAAGCAGTAAAAAAGCGTTGAATAGAAAGCGTGGAGCAAGAATAAGCTAACAAGAATTAAGGACTTCATGAACAATCCGGATGAAAAGGACAAAACACATTTAGAATCCAAACTGGATACCTTGAAAAGCTTACGAATTAAGCTAAGTGATATTCGGGATGAATATTTTGAAGTAGTAGCAGATAATAGTGATTTGGAGCCCCTTGAATCAGAAATCTTGGATTTAGAAGATGATTGCGAAGATATATATCCAGGTAAGAATTAAAAATATTCTTTCAAATATTGATCTGAAGAGTAATGCTGTTACATCTTGTGAAAATAGTTTTAAGAACATTAAATTACCAGATATTCAATTGCCACGATTTAATGGTTCTTACCATGAGTGGTTTAACTTTAAAGAAAAATCTGTTTCTTTAATTGATTCTAACAATAGTTTAAATGATTCTCAAAAGTTGTATTTTTTAAAATCTACACTCACTGGAATTGCTTAAGATGTGTTATAACGATTGATGATTCATATACTTCATTATTTGAATGCTTGAAAAGAGATTTGAAAATAAAAAATTGATAGTAAATAGTCATTTCAGTGAAATATTGTCATTGGAAAAATTTATTCACGAATCAGCTAAAAATTTAAGAACTTTAATAGTTTGTTGCTAAAAACATTTAAGAGGATTACAAATGGTAGGATTAGAATTAAACGAATTTTCAAAAGTTCTATAGATAAATTTAATTTTAAGAAAATTTGATAAGGAAACACAATAAAGAATTATGAGCTCAACTTAGCCTCTACGGAACTGCCTAAGTGGGAGGATTTTATGAACTTTTTGTTAAAACGTTGTTTAATCTAGAAAATATTCAAACAAATAATGCAACAGCTTTTCCATCGGAACGAATTTATAAAACAAAGTCTTTCCTTGCTAAATTAGATCCGGCTAACTGTGTAATTTGTGAACAACAATCTCATCCTGTATTTAGATGCAAAAAATTTAACGATTTGAGCGTTAATGAAAGATTTAATTCAGTGAAAAGGAACAATCTTTGGCTCAATTGTTTCAGCTCTTCTCATAAAGTGGATCTATGCAAAAGTTCGAGGAATTGTCCTAATTGTTCTGAGCGTCACAATTCACTTTTGTGTAGAAATTTCGAGAGAAATGTGGATAGCCAAAGGAGTCCAGGTAGCGAAACTCTGCCAAATATGGAACCTAGAATCACCACCCCTACTTTAAATGTAAACAGTGAATGTTTCCAACCGAAGCAAACTGTCGAATCGTTTGAAAACGGAGGGGAATTTGTGGGATATTCTAAGGGTCATTCAACTATACTCTTAAACACAGCTGTAGTATATTGTCAAAAAAGTCGCGGGGAAGTCTTTCCTCTGCGTGCCCTACTGGACTCAGGGAGTCAAAGTAATCTGATTACCCACGAGGCTGCCTTGGCTTTGGGGTTGAAGTGTGAAAGAGTAAACACCTCTATTTGTGGTGTTAACGGGACTTCTCAATTTATAAAAAACAAAGTGTCTACTGTTGTTTCAAGTAAAAACAGACAGTTTCAGAAATTAATGGAATTTCTTGTTGTACCGAAAATTACGGGTTTGGCTTCAACAAATAAGTTAGATATTAGTGGGATAAAAATTCCTGAGTATATTAAGTTATCGGATGAGAACTTCTATTCGCCTGGAAGAATCGCTTTTCTTTTATCAAATCAGATTTTCTTTGAAATTCTAAATAGTGGGAAATTAAAACTAGCAGATGGGAAGTTGATATTGCAAAATACAGTATTCGGTTACGTAGCTAGCGTCATGTCACATAATTACACTAATAAGAGCTATTGTGGACTAGTTTCTAATGCAAATGAGCTTAATAATAGTATCAAACGCTTTTGGGAAATTGAAAATTGTCCTGATTTTGAAATACCTACAATGAGTAGAGAAGAAAAATTATGTGAGGAACATTTTACGAATACTTGTAATAGAGATGAAACTGGGCGTTTTATCGTGAAAATGCCTCTGTCAAAGGATCCGAGTTGCTTGGGAGATTCGAAACAAATGGCATTGCGTAGGCTTAATTCATTGTGGAGAAGATTAAATCAAGGTCCAAAGATATATTGGAATTATATAGAAATTTTATACATGAATATTTAGAAATGGGATATATGGAAGTAGTAGAAGATGAGGATTCTGCTATTGTATATTATCTCCTCATCATGGTGTCTGTGGTTATGGTATATTATCTCCCAGTGGTTATGGTATCCAACCATGGCAGGCATGTCATGAGTTCGATCCAAGTACCACTAAAGACCCGCCGTGTAGGGCAGCGATGCACGTTAAATCTGTCGAGAGCTGAAACGTCCTCCCGTTGGTGTGGTGTGGTAGTTAGGAGAGGGGGTGCCAGCTCAGGTGTCGTCCACGTCACTTGACCATGGTTCAAAATTACGTGGTCCGTCGCCAAAAGCCCTCGTGCAGCTGAACAGTGCGACGTTAATATTAACTCAACTCATCATGGTGTCTACCACCAAGAAACAAAACAACTCCTTTACGTGTAGTTTTTAATGCATCCTCAATTACTATTTCAGGGGAATCGTTAAATTCTTTACAATTGAATGGTGGTGTTATACAAAGGGGTCTCTTTTCAATTTTATTAAGCTATAGAGCTCGCAAATTTGCGGTAATAGCAGACATTAAAAATGTTTAGGATGATTTTGATCGATGAATCCCAGCGTGAGATTTATTACGCATTGTTTGGAAGGATAAAATTGACAGTCCTGTGAAGATTTTTAGATTAACTACGGTTACTTACGGCACCAAGAGTGCACCATACCTTGCGACAAGATAATTGAAACAGCTTGCCATAGATGACGGTGATAAATATCCATTAGCTGCCGAAGTTATAATGTCTGATGTCTATATGGATGACCTTCTTACTGATGCAGACGATTTAGAATCTGGAAGAAAACTCCAAGTGCAACTAGTTTCAATGATAAAGGGTGCTGGAATGGAACTCCACAAGTGATCAGCTAGTAATCCATTACTATTACCAGACTCAACGTGTCAAGTTAAGGACCTCTCTTATTCTTCTTCAACCGAGACCAAGACCCTTGGACTCTTGTGGAAGCCACATCCTGATTCCTTTGCTTTCAAGGTTTCTCCCATGACCTCAAACTGTGACAATCTCATAGTCACAAAGAAATCAGTAATCTCTACAATCGCAAGAATATTCGATCCGCTTGGACTAATTGGACCTGTAATAACCACGGCCAAAATCTTACTCCAGTCTTGGTGGCAGTTGAAACTTGATTGGAATGATCCGTTGCCATCGAACTTAGTTTCCTATTGGAAATCCTTCATAGATGCTTTGTGATTTATAAACTGTCTCGACATCCCACGTTATTGTCTACAAGATAAGTCTATCAGGACACAGTTGCATGGCTTTTCTGACTTGTCTGAAAAGGCTTACGGCAGTGCTTCTCAAACTTTCAATACTGGCGCCCCCTTTTCAATCACAATTTTTATCGCGCCCCCTTATGCATTAATAATGCACTAAATACAATAATAATGCACTTTGATGCTAAAGCTACAATACGAGATCTTAATTATAAACCATACAAATTAATAGCATAAGTATTAAATTTTCAATACTACCTTTAAGCAAAAAATTAATTAAGTAAGTAATAGGATAATTATGTTATTTTTCCTTTCTCTAATTTTTAAATTGAGCATATTGCAAAATGCGGTGACTGCTTAGAAGACAAAGTATGGATATCTGCTAAATATAGAAAAATAACTCAGAGGGTCAATTTCTAATCATAAGCGTTCCTTATAAAAACTTTGCTTTGCAAGATAAGCCCATGGAAGTCGTTAATACTTATTAAACTTGTTCTTAATTTGGTATAATTTAATTAGTTACAAAATACTCTGTGCAGCACTGATACATTAAAAGTATACCGGCCGAAGTACCCACTCTTTGCAGGGGTTTATTTATAAGAAAATAAAACAATCTTGATATAATAGCTGTATTGCAAGAACAGTAAGTGCGCGACGATGTTTACAAAAATGTAAAATATTTTTTTAAAAATGATTGCTCTAATTATAATTAGCTTTAAGCGAATTTTAATTTTAAGCCTCACAGAATTAGCATTTATAATTTATGTTAAATAATGAACAATAATATAAAATTTCGATGAAGAATAATTGTATTATTTTTAATATTTAAAGCAAAAAGACTTCAACATGTTTTAACCTGGGAGCAGGCGCACACTCGATACGGTCGAGCGAGGTTATTGAGTCACCCCAATCCATTTTTTTAATAATTATTTTATTGTACTCGATACAAATCGTTATTCCAGTGAATAATTGAATTAAGAGAAAGTTTACTTATCTACTTTCAAGGACTTTTCAATTTTTCTTTGGTAACAAATAAACAGTTTTGCCAGAATTAACAATTTCGTGATCTGTGTGTCCGCGCGACCACTTCCGGATAAAAAGTGTATTCATTATGATAATATGTATGTTACTGCTGAAAACAATTGTTATGCTTTATATATGTTTGAAAATACTCATCTTGGTCTAAGTCTTGGCCAAGTAATTCCTTCAAAGTGTGTGCTCTCCGTGGTTTTCCAAATATCATAAAACTGTTTTGCATGGAAAAAAGCGCAACAGAGAAATACATTTGCGGGAATTTATTCGGGCACCTGGGTTCGAATAACCCTTAATACCGTATCTGGCAAAAGTCTCTTTAATGACATGGATGTACTTACAACTTCCTTAAATAAGGAATAAACACATAAGAGAGGGGTCATAACTATATATATATATATAACTGTACCAATAACTTAGAAGGTCAAACAAATTACAGCTATAATGTACAGTATTTCAAAAATAATGACAGTGATGAATTTTTTATGTTCCTAAATTTTTTCGATTCTGGATCTGGGATCTGTTTTTTCTCTAAAAGAGTAGAATGTTAGTTTTAAAAAAGAAAACGTAATAAAAACTCTCTCATCATGAGATTGCAGCAAGTTAAATAAAATATTTTTTATTTGGTTATAGGATCAAAGATAGCTAATTAAGTATTGAAGAAATTTTTTTTGATGATTTTTTTAATATCGCCTATAACTTATATCAGAGTAAAAGTGCATTTTTTATTATGTCTGAAAGTATTTTGTTTTAATTCATTCCAGTAAATTAATTATTTTTTTAAATCTTTTATTTTCGATATGCTCGTGCCCCCCTCGTAAGGTTATCGCGCCCCCCCAGGGGGCGCGCCCCACAGTTTGAGAAACACTGGCTTACGGTGCTGCACTTTACCTACCATGCATTAATACAAGTGGACAAATCTCTGTTAGGCTCCTGTGCTCCAAATCAAAGGTAGCCCCACTGAAAAGTATTACTATACCCCGATTGGAACTTTGTGGTGCAGTGCTTTTATCAAAGCTTCTTAAAAGAACCATCGATGTCTTTAAGGTTAATATCAGTCAAATTTACCTTTCGACTGATTCCAGCATTGTACTGGCTTGGATCAAAAAGCCACTTACTCTACTTAAAACATTTGTGAGAAGCCGGGGTCAGCATAATTCAGGAACTCACAGAAATTGATTTTTGGAAACACGTGAATTCTGAAAACAACCCTGTTGACATCCTTTCAAGAGGTATTAGTCCAGATAAAATTCAACATTGTGAACTTTGGTGGTTTGGCCCACCTTTCTTACATCAGTATAAAGAACTGGAACCTTACGATATTACTGCCGTAGAAGGAGATGATCTTTTCCTACAAGAATTGAAAGAAACTTCGGACTTTCCTCTATGTGCCTTATTAAAGAACTTTGAACCACACTGGATATAATTAGTAATTGTTCATCATTTACTAAACTGCAGAGAGTAATTGCCTGGTGTAAGAGATTTATTGGAAAATGCAAGACATCCAATGAGCCGAACTATGGGACCTTTAAAGAGTAAAGAACTATCAGAATCTTTAAAGTGTATCATAAAAAATATTCAAAGAACTTCATTTTATAATGAAATTCAATATTTAGAAAAGGGAATTCCTCTTCCAAACTCATGTAAATTGTTAAACTTGCACCCCTTTCTAGATGTTAGTGGATTACTTCGAGTTGGAGGATGGTTAAGAAACTACCCTATTCCAAGAAATCAGAAACATCCCATGATAATTCCCACCAACAATAATTTTACTTATGTTATTATTAATCATTTTCATATTCTCTATTTTCATACAGGTGCTGAAACTACCTTAGCAAATATTAGGAATAGTTTTTGGATACCATCCGCAAGATATGTAGTTAGAAAAATTCTTAGAACATGCATCACCTGTAGGAAGGTGAGTGCAAAGGGTTCGCAGCAATTAATGGCTGATTTGCCAGCTGCGAGAGTCACTGCTTGCAGGGGTTTCAGTCAGGTAGGTATTGATTATTGTGGACCCTTCCAATTGAAACTTTTTCAAGAAAATGCAGGCAGATTAGGAAAGTCTATGTTTGTGTTTTTATTTGTTTTACAGTTAAGACTATCCATTTAAAATTAGTTAGCGACTTAACTACAGAAGCCTTTCTTGTAGCTTTAAAACGGTTTGTGGCTAGAAGAGGGTGACCCATTGAGATCCATAGTGATAATGGTCGGAACTTTGTTGGTGCAAATAATGAATTAAGAAAAATACTTGAAGCATTATTTAAGGGTAAGATGGAAAAAATAATGAATTTTTTGTCTAAAGAATAAATCAAATGGAACTTCAACCCACCTTCCGCACCACATTTTGGTGGTCTATGGGAGGCGGGGTTAAATCTTTAAAATACCATTTAAAGAGAGTAATCGGCAATTCCATTTTAAGTCATGAAGAATTTCTAACTCTTGTAGTTCAAATTGAAGCAATTCTCGACAATTTATCCTCTTTCTAATGATCCGAATGATGTTGAAACTTTAACGCCTGCACATTTTCTAGTTGGATCATCATTGGTTGCAGTACCTGATCCTGATTACACGGAGATCCCCATGAACAGATTAAGCCGATGGCAGCTGGTACAAAGGATGAACCAACATTTTTGGCAGAAATGGTCTTCAGAATATTTAAATAGACTGCAACAGAGACCCAAATGGTGTAAGGGCAATGTTGGTTTCAAAGAGGAGGATTTGGTATTAGTCAAACCTTCAGAGAATTCAGATAGTTTAAAATGGCATTTGGCACAAATTTTAAAATTGCTCCCTGGTAAAGATAATATAGTCAGACTAATAACTTTAAGGGATAAACAGGGAATTTATAAAAGACCCGTTACTAAAATTACCAATTTACCATATGTAAATTGAATTTGTCATCGTAATTGTATTTATAAATATTGTGTATCTTTATATATGTAATTATATTGAATTGTAATTGTTATTTTCATGTATTCTTATTGTATTATTGTACCTTTTGTAATATTTCTATAATGTAAACTTGTTGAATGCCTTCGTCATTGCAAGGCGGGGTAGGATGTTGGCGCCAGTTGGCGAGAATTCTTTGTATAGATTGCTCCGAGCCAACTGTTGTAACCTTTTTGTAAACAGTTTGAAAATTGTAGCGGTCCCATATGGTTGGGATCCGTTTCGCTTAGTAAACATTGTCAAATGTACAGTCCATTTAGTTATTTCAGTCCACAGGAAGCAAAACAAAATACAGTCTTACATTAAGAAAAAGTCAAATTATATCAGAATAATATTCATACTGATATAATATATTTATAAATGCATCAGTACTGCACAACGTATTTAAAAATAAATGTATCAAAACTAAGTTAAGAACAAGATCAACAATTACAAGCGAATCCCATGGGCTTGTCATATCTAAAATTAAATACAAAATTTAGAACTTATCTTGATAATTTGAAAAGTTCTTAATTATAATCGTTTTGTAGCTTTTCGTCCAATTCATTATTACTGAATTCAATACATTGTTATTGTATGGAGGTGAGGGGAGCGCGATGAAAATTATGATTGAAAATATGGAAGCGAGTATTGAAAGTTTGAGAAGAGCACTGGGTTATAAGGAAATCATTCCTCACTATAAGCATTCTTAAATGTTTTGATTAATGAAGCTATTATGACCTCTAGATACTTATACAGAGGCCAGCCAGACATTCATGTTGTTGCCGTTAGAGGGCCAGAAAGTTATTAAAAGCAAATAGTGAAGCATCAATTGCACAGTGTTGCTTGTGAAGAACTGGGGGAGGGGAAGAAACGTGATTTAATTGAGTTTGAACGCGAATTAATTGTAGGGGTGCTACAAGCATCTGCACCAATTTAAGCAAAACAGCTGTTCTAATGAAGTATTCGAGAGCAGCAGTTGTTAGAATTTACAAAAATGGATTGCCAAGCAAGAACTGGGTCTCTACGTCAGGTTTGTGGCCGCCAGAAGCTACTGAATGCTTATTAAGAAAGGAGAATTATGAAAATTTTCCAGTCCAACAGAAGAGCAACCGTCTGTCAAAAAGTAGGGAATCTTAACCATGTGCAACGTGCGAACTACTACCCTGAATGAACAGTTTGCCTCACATTACACCATATAGCCCAGGGGTGGTGAACCTTTATGGATCAACATGTCATTTTTTCTAAAGAAGTGTTTAATGAGGCATAGACGTGCGGTCAAATAAGTTTGACTTGTGATTATTGGTAAAATAATAAAACTAAGTACTAACAACTAAAAACTCTTTGTTTACTACGAAAAAATACCTTTTGTAGAGTATAATTGTAAATGTTTTAGAGAACATGTAATTGAAATTGTAAAGTAACATTAGTGTGACATCTAATGTTACACTTTGGATGACAAATTACATTTATTAGGTTTGTAAGATGTTACTTACAGTAAAATGCATGAAGAATTGCAGTTATCTGCCGAATGGTATTTAAGCAATTAATTAGTTTTGCTGTGGTTTACTTTTTTGACAAGAGAATTTGTGATTCGTTTCAAAATGCCATTTTACCGACGATGTTGTGCATAACCCCGGTTTCAGAGCATAAAATACACACCGCTTTGTCACCGTTACTAAAAACGCAAAATTTCTAGATTAACCAAGTTTAAATTCTTCGCGTTACACTTACTACCTTGCACTTTTTCTTCTTTTTGCTGTACTATCCATGTTGAGAGAATAACAGTTGAAAATCGTAAATATAACACAAATAAACTTTAAATTCATTTGTGTCAATGAAATTGACACAAATTGCAAAATTTCTCTATGCCTAGACAAATTTTGCATCAAATGCAATTGTACCCCACGATCAGTGGCGGACACAAGGGAATGCCTAGAAGTCCAAACACCCCCATAGTCCTTGATAAATTCATGCCTATATTACGTAAAATTTAATTATGTATTTGTTATTAATATAATACATTTTAGAAATTAATGATAACTGTTTATTCAATAATTAATTTTGTATTTTTTTTTGTTCCCCAAAATCGATAACATCAAAACAATATGTTCAGTGGCGTATTAGACCATGATACCAAAATGGTGGACTTTGTACCCTGTAACCCTCCCCTTGGAAAATTTTTGTGTGCACTACTGCCCACGACGTGACTAAGGCAAGACAATATAGAAAACGAGATTGCACCCCTCGAATGATCACTGGAGTTAATTCGTAATACTTCATAGCGAATTTTGTTAGTTTGAAATAAAATGCAAAACATTTTGATCACTCACGTGCCAAAAATATTGTGCTGCTTGCCGCTGGTGGCATGCGTGCCATTGGTTCCCCATCCCTGATATAGGCTATGATAGTCAACTTTCGAAAAACTCCACTGTTGGCCTTGAACAAGAGCTAACGTCAGTAGTATTGGAAGGTAGATGACAAGAAAATGTTCCTGTGGTCCAATGAATCGCGTTTTTTGAATTTCAACAAGATGGTAGGGTGCGAATATGGAGAAAACAGAACTAAAGCATGCATTCCATCCGCATGGTTAACACTTTTCAAGCTAATAAATATTATGGTTTTTGAAAGGTTTTCTTGCACTCCCTTCTTGGAAGAAAAGGTCTTCTTCTTTCTTGCATGGGTCCTTTGATTCGTGTGGAAGAACGCATAAATGCCCAAGCATATTTTAATGTTATTATAGATGACGTACATCCCGTTATGTTAATACCGGTAATGGAAACTTTTAGCAGGACAATGCTCCCCGTCAAACAGAGAAAACTTTACCATGGAATTATCATTGCTTATTTGACTTGCACAATCACCAGATCATAATCCAATTGAGAATTTGTAGGATGAGATCGAATGAGCCATTAGACAGCTATTTACAGTACCTTCCAATTTGAAAACATTGAAAGGAGCAATTCGTTCGTCTCAGATTCTTGACACATCTACCAACATCTCATAGAGCCCGTACCGAGAAAAATCATTGCAGTATTAGGAGCAAAAGATGATCCAATATTGTATTAAAGTGGTGGTCATAATAAATTGGCCACTCGGTGTACATTTAACTTCTCTCATACGGATTCAATCAATTTGGATCCAACATTGTGTCTGAGTCCTAATCCACCGTAGCTCCTTTTTTTTAATTGGAGTGAAATACACGAACGAATATAATAACGTGATTACTATTTCAGTTTCCCATAAAATTGTTGCAATTTATGGCTAAATGTTATACATTGTATTTGCTAACAGTTATCTGAGATGCCTGCTACTATACAGCTGGAAAAAACTGCAGTACTTTAATCACATGCCCATGTTCTTTGCCACAGATTTTACTGGGCATGACTGTTTACTTCATTGAATTTTTCACATATTCCATATTTTACAACGCCCTAATCTGACCTTCAACAATATTTCATATATATATATATATATAGTTTGGATAAAGGTCTGATTACCTTACTGCATGAGGAAGAACAGAAATAACTCAGAA